>SRMA01026337.1:0-198649 GCA_007224835.1 Danionella cerebrum
GTGAGGAATTAGTTCTTCGTGTGATTGTATTGCAGTAAATATTGGCCAAATTGTTTACTCAAAGACTGTAGGCTTTAGCAAAAGGTTGACTTTTTAGTTTGGTCTTAAAACGAGCAGGGATAGTATAAGTCTAATTTCAGTGGGCATCTACTCCAGACATATGAATAGATCCAGTTTTATTTGATGCCAGTATGATGGCAAACTTTAAGTTAGATGGTATAACTTTAATCAAACACTTACATTACAATGATTCCGTAAATATCAAGTAGAATACGTGTTTGTGTTTGCTGCTAAAACATGATTGTTTTTATATTTGCATTACCTGGCGCTGTAAGGCGTTTACGAGGCTCTTAATATGGGAGATCATGTCTGTCAGCTTTGGTACGCTGTTTTGCTGTTTGCGGGCTATTTTGTTCAGCCACTCAAAATGGTGCTCGAAGGACTTGAGGTCTGCATGAAGCTGAGATAGAGTAGGCTTGAACTGCAAGACAAGAAACAGAGGGTGAAATAATCAGCAAGAGAGGCAACATGCTAATCCTAGTTTAAAGATGCTAGCAGAATAGATAAACAGGTCATTATTTAATGAAAATACACAACCTTTCGCAATAGAGCATGCATACTCTCTCTATCAAATCTCAGAGCACCTCAAATTCCTCGGAGTCAAAAACTGTAATGTGAGGTTTATAACTCTGAGGCACATTTCTACCTCTTAGACATATAATACAGGTCAAAAGTTTTAGGCATGTGTGAATAAATGCTATAATCATTTATATTCATCAATGACTAAAATATAGTAAATTGACGAAAGAGAGCTCTGAATCAAATCAATATTTGGTGTGAGTACCCAGGTTTATCTTCAAAGAAACCTGCACACAGTTTTTGATGGAACTCGGCTGGAAGGTTGTTTCAAACATCTTAGAGAACTATAAAGCGGGAGGAGGTGTCACGGGAGTCGTGCTTGATTTGGAGTAATATATTTACAAAATACTACAAATAAAAAATAAACTCCTATTACTAATAAAGTAGGACAACAAAACCCCAAAATAATTTCTTTTGTTTTAGTTTCTATTGGTAGGAGTCGCTCTGTTTTATGTGTAACCATGGCAACGAAGGTGTCACGCTACAAATGTGGCAGACACCATTATGTCATTCCTCCCGCTTCACTGTTGCCAGTAGATGCGCATTATTGTACCACTCCTCAGCTCTTGGATGAACACATTGCTTTCTACAACTAAATATTAAAACATTCCACTCAGTCCAGAGCACCTGCTGCCATTTTTATGTGCACAGTACCTATGTTTTTGTCCATGCTTGAATTACTTGGCCTTGTTCGCATTTCAAAGGTGGGGCTTTTTGGTTGCATTTGGTTCTATTATGTAGAATGTCCCATTAGTTTCTGCCAGTTCTAAGCTGATAGACATCTTCTGATTTCAAAGGGCAATAATCTTGACTTGTCTGCACAAGTTTAGGAGAGACCTTGTTGATGCATATAACTACCTTGTGCCTTGTTGCTGTACTCAATCTTGCCAAGTAACTCTCCTTCTCAGCCTCACATTAGTAGCAGAGTTGGGCTGTTCCTCGCTCAATTACACACCTGACTTACAGTGCAAGTGCTCCTTTAATAATTGCTGCTGGTACCAAAGCAAAGGGTAACACTAAATATTGAAACAGTCATTATTTCAATTTCCGAGAGCATACTTTATGTACGGCATTTTTTCACACCTGCCTACCATTTACACATAACCCTAAATAAAAAAATAACCCATAAAACTTGATAATGTGTCAGATTTTCTTGAGAAATTGATAATACACACCTCCAGATTCGTGAGGTCACTGGCTCTGCCATTCAAGGCCGGAAGCGACTTGAATCTGCGGTGATCAATCTCTGTGCTAAACACTGGGTCTTTCTAAAAAGAAAAGGAAACAGACAGAGTGGGTGTAAATAAACAAATTAAATTGCACCCTGCACAGATTTCTGGATCTGAATATAAAACTTGCAGCGATTTCCTTTGGATCCTGACCTTCTTGTGAACAACTGAAACAGATTAACAGCTGTCCCAGAAAAGTGAACCACAACAGAATTACAGGGAACAGCAGCAGCCCAAAGTTCCCCAAGCTTTACCTTCTGAACCTAGACAACAATAGTTCATGAACTGAAGCCACAGGATGTTTTCTAGAGGAACAATAACAACATTTATAATGACTAAGGAGTTTGAAGTAGAAGAGACAGCAGTGGGCTGCAGGGAAACTCCAGGGTTAGGACTAAAACAGTTTTAATGACGTATGGGACATTCCACGACTGCTTGCACTGGGCTTACCCGGCGCTAGAGGGAGACAGTAACAACCACAGGCATCCCAAACAAGCTTTAGTCAGGACTGTCTCATAGAGTTTGGACACACCTAACAAGCTTGTCCATAGGTTCTTTTTTAGAGTTGGTAAAAACTCAAGAAGCATTGTGATTTCTTTAGGTGAAACATGCTATCGTTGGATTTGAGAGATTGTTCAATAATACCACCTGTTACATCGTGGAAGCTCAAGAGGCTTGAGAGGAAAACAATGTTGTTGATCATAAGTCAGCAGCACAAAAATAACCCCATGGTCAAACAAGCTTTTCGCTCCAAATGCAATGAAATGTTTTTCCTCTACTTATTTTTACATTTTCGAAGATCACTGTTGTCCCATACAATGTAACTGTAAAACTGTCATTTTCAGAAATGACACAGGACCATTAATGCTGGATTTTTCTTTAAAATAACTTCAAAAGTACGGGCCAATACTCTCTATTACTGTTCATTCTAATTGATATTTTGTTTTGTTGAGAAATATATGCAACAACTTTTTAAAACTTTGCTCATTGCATTCATTGATATAAAAATGGACACCATGTCTCATTATTATGGAAAACGAAGCCATTATGACATATCTTATAACCTTAATATCTCATATTTGTCTCACTTATCTAATACTAATGAGTTGTGTGACTAATACTTATGACTTAGTATCACGTCACAATTTATTGTTCTCAATTATTAGTAGGTATCCCATAACTGTCTCCTTCTCCTCCTTAATTGAGATAAACACAAGCAGAACCCTGTGACCCTGAAAAGGAATTGGTAGGTAAAGAAAATGAATAGATTTGAGAGATTATTGTTCAGAGTGGAACAAGTTTATTCCTATGGTTTGTTCAAAGATGCACCTTTTATAAATATTTGGTTTTAAGCTACAGGTCCTACAAGGTACAAATCAGGTATTTTAAAAAACTAAATATAAAGGTACAAATGTAAACCTTGGTATGAAGTTCAGCATGGTTTTAATGGCTTAAAAATAACCTTCAAAAAACAATAAGAGCGTTTGCGTAAATAACGGAATTTCTGAGGAAATCATTTTTAAAGTTCTTATTGTGACTATTATTGGCACATTATTCATATTGTGACTTGTATTGGCCATCATTTTGCAGACAGCCATATGGTGGCGATCATAGCAGTTTGGCTGCACTGGTGCATTTCCAGTGACACACTTGCTGCGTACCTTTTTTTTCTTAGGGTGTAGCAACAGGTTGAAAGAAACTAACATGAAACAAATTTGCTTTTTATGATGTCAACATCACTGCAATGTGGCACCAAGCTATAGTGCATACTGTTACATTCTGAATGTGGTATATTTTGAAAAACATTTGCAGTAAAAATGGTTGTTGTTGTTGTTGTTTTGAATCCAAGCTACACCTAGCAGCAAAAAGTCATATTGTACTTTTAATTTTGTCCATTATACCACATACTCTGAGTGTCCTCTGATCCCAATATCTTCTCAGCTGCTTGTCCCCTTTCACCCACCCTGCCCTCTACTTCCCACCCTCTCCGTTTGGATCATGACCTCACTCGACTGATTCTTGTTCCCTCCCTCCTCCTGTCTTCCTGAATGCAAATACTGGAATGTGATAAATCAGAGAGATTTTTATCAGGACACTTTGCTGTGGAGACCGAAAGCTAAACAACCAGCCCTACACCTACACACACCACAACTATTTACAACATGTGCACCCTCACCGGCATGAAAACTCAGACATACAAACAACGCATGTATACACAGTCTCACCACCCTACACAAGTAACAGTAACACACTCAGTAACAGTTTTATAGCTTTCTTGTGAGGGACTTTCCATTGACTTCCATTCTATTTTTCTTTCCTTGCCTTGACCCCTGTAAACTGGATCTCAATGCAAGATGAAAAGAAACCAAAATAAATGCTTCACGTCGTTGGAAATCTAACATATATCTGGCTCTGGGCCTTTTGTCACCAGTGTTTTTTTGTTGTTGTTGTTGTTGTTGATAGAATTCTCTGCTGTAACATCTGACACACATACATGAAATCCCATTGAATCCCTTTTTTATTTTAGATTAAGACCCTAGGTGGGTTATTGCCTGTATTATGCAATGACATCAGCGGGATGTTGAAATTGTCCATTAAGCTAGGTTTTGATTGTCCATTAAGCTAGATTTTGATGACACTGCAATGTTTGGCTGGTTGGAATGAAGCACATATGTACGCACTCCATGATGAACCCTTAAAAGATCTTAACCTAAGCATTTGTGTTCGTAATTTTTAAGGAGCTTTAACCAGTGAGTAAAATACAAGCTAACCTGGTTCTTTGTTTGAAGCTGTTAGGCTTATAAATGTTAGCCTTTATTAATAAAACTTTGCTGAAGGATTGTTGGTGGGATACTATATCACTCCAGATTAAAATACAACTCCAGATCATAACTTTTTGAAGGATGCCTTCCATGATCGAACCTTCAAAAAATCTAAACTAAAGGATCTATTGGTACAACATTTTGTTATAACTCCAGATTTTAACGTCTGTTTAAGGACCTCCAACCAATGTTTAAGATGCATGATATTTCATTCATGGATGTGGTATAAAACAGCAGTTCTATAGAAAGCATTAATAATTTCGATAAATGCGTTTTATTGAGGTCTTTAAAAGTGAATTGACTGTTGAATTGATTTAAGAGTCTAAAGGGTCTTTTATTTTGGAAATAACAATTTCAAAGACTGAAAAGTCTTTATTTTGAGAATGATCGTAGTATTGATTTTTAGAGTCTAAAAAGTAGTTCAATTCGAAAATGAACAGTGCATGGATTTTTGAGTCTAATATGTCCTTTATTTTGAAAATGACTGTTGCATGGATTTTTTTTTTATATCTGAAAGGTCTTTTATATATTGAGAATGGTCGTTGTATTGATTTTTAGAGTCTTTTGATTAAATAAAAATTACCAGAGGCTTCAAGACACACGTCAGTTACAACGTCATGGATACGTTTCTAGATAAATATGGCAGTAAACTAGCAAAATCTAAATAAACAAGTCTAGGTCTAACTCTATAGAATAATGTTTTATTTATCTGTAATATCTGCTTCATTAAAAAATCCACATTACACCAATAAGGTTGGGCACTACTGTTGTAGCCTTCATCTTTGACTCTATGAATAATCTGTGATGTGAAACTATAAGGACTCCAGATCCTAATGGCTATTAAAGGATCTCCCACAAATCATCAAGATGACTTAATTGTGCATATTTATCTTCAATTCACAGGCCTGTTCTTCAGAAGAGCGACCATTATACAACTTTCCACACATGAAAGTTGTCAAGTTTTATTTCTGGGTGAATCATAACCCCAACAGCTCATCATGCCTAATACCACGGCAATCTGTCAACAGTTCCATTTACAGTGGAACGCCATAGAAAGCAGCACTGTACTTTTCACCTTTCTTTTCCACGTGCTTCCCTAATACTGGTAAACAGAACTCACAAGTAACCATGGGAACAAAGGTCTGTTTATGTTTCTGAGGTTGGGAAAGGAGGCCTCAGAGAGGTGAGGGGGGCAATGTGGGTTCAAGACCCTCAAAGTGTACCTCTGCATCACATTGCAACCACAAAACCCAACATAAACCCACAGCATTTGGGACTTGGATGGGTTGAGAACTCGATGGATGTACAAGGCTCACGCTGAGCAATGCGGTTCAAGTTTACCCTCATGGCATAGGTTCAGGCTCATTAGGTCGAAAGTTTACAAAAGTTACATTGCAAGCTTTGATAGAGTCTGGGACACCAGCCCTGCAGCTGGGCCTGAATCCAAGGATCCAAGTTATTTTTAGTCAGATAAAGTCTACAGTAATGAACCTTATCTGGTTCCAGATGGACTCAAAGCCACCGCAACTTGCTATCTCATTTCTAATATGAGCCAACTGAATGAAAATGTGATCGCCTGTGTGTGCAATCATGTTTGTGTGAGCGAAAGTGTGAGAGATAAGCCAATTCCTGTCCACAAATCTGTGCGAGGAGCATTACTGCCACTGTTCAGAAGCTCGATAAGGATCTGATCATCTCTGAGTATCATGTGAACTTCCTCACCAGATCCACTCACCAGCAGATCCTGAGTCAGCTTCAGAAGGTGCCTGGTTTGATTTGTCAGCTTGTCAAAGTCACTTTGGTTCCGCCGAAGGTGGTGGTGGTGGTGGTGGGGGGCAGGAAAAGCAGATGCTAACAGATGTAGTTGAGCCAACAGCAGCGAGAGGATCAGCGATGATGAGGAGTCCCCAAACACTGTGGAGAAGAGGATATATTTTGATGCACAGCGACAGACAACTGAGTCTGAGTTGTTTTGTGGCTCACATCGGTAGCCACAGTACACTACTCGAGGAGGGAAATCACACATGTTGCATCACTCTGAGCAGCAACTCACCAACAGACTGCTGTGAGTGACTAACACTGATCCATTATTACTGCAGACTTGATGAATACCTCTCTAATGAACACACCGCGCACTCCCTGAGCCATTACCCTGCCAAACCAATTTACTCAATAAAATTTGACCAAGTTCTAATAAAAAGTGTAATCAAATTAAAGGCTCTGATATTTAACTTTTACATTCTTTAACACTGCCTAAGGATATTAGACATATTGTAAATATATATATATATATATTTTTTTTTTATCTTAAATTGATCTTTTTTTTATATATACATTTAATTTGTAATTCTTACTTTAAAATAAAGGTTCGATCTAAAAAGAGATGCAAGGAATAGCAGCGTGGATATTACAGGAAAAAGCAACATATTAAATTCCTCACTTACGTTTCATATTTGTCCAGGTCCTTAAGAGATTGACACGTTGCAAATTAAACACCCCGAGGAAAATAAATACGTAAAAGTAAAAAAAGGAATAAATAAATAAATTAGGCTCCAAATGCTGTCACGTGTTCCAGGTTTGGTTTTCTCTCAGTGCCCGCGGGAAATGCTCGAGACAGTAGTTTACAGAGGCTGAGCGTGAGGTGAAGAGGAAACTGAATGAATGAATGACAGAAGTGCAAAATAAGCTAGAGGAAGAAAAAAGTGCACTTAAACCTGACTCTGTCCACTCCCAAATGCTGTTTAGTTTAAAGAGAACACGAATGAAGATGGAAAGATACACGGCGAGGGTCAAAGAGGTTTATGGAGGGAGAGACAGACACAGAGAGAGAGGGTTAGTCTAATTTGTCGCGAAGTGAAATGTTTAGGCTTGTTTAAAACTTCCTTTATAAAGACCGGGGTATGACACATACTGAGTCACCACTTCATTCATAAAAACACTCGCACTCGCAAGCCTTCTCAGAGCGCTCTTCCCGCCCCTCTCCCTTTGCTTCGTTTGAAAAAGAAGAAAAAAACGTTTCTGTTGTCTCTCTCTCTCTCTCTCTCTCTCTCTCTCTCTCTCTCTCTCTCTCTCTCTCTCTCTCTCTCTCTCTCTCTCTCTCTCTCTCTCTCTCTCTCTCTCCTCTTTCTCTCTGGCTGTATCATTTTCTCCAGGTCTATCTCAGCCACTATCTCTCTTCCCCTGCTCATGAGCATGCCAATCAAATCCATCTCCTATAATCTTTTCATCGGCAGATCTCTTCCCCTCACTATCACCGCAGATGCCCTTTGTTTCTTTTGGCCAGTCTGGGTTTGTCATTTTTTTCCTGTAAGAAAAAATAATGCACATATTTAGCAAATACACACCTATTCAAACTTCTCCTGAGACAGAAGGCTGTTGTTTCCAGTCTTTACTCATCTGACGCTCCTTCATTCTCTCTTGGGTAAAGGAAAGAGTGAGGAGGAATAAGAGAGGAAGGTGCAGCCGAGAAGGGCCTGTTGCATGGGAACAGTTGAGGAACATGCAGGGCATTAGCACTAACCCTTTAAGAGCGACAGACAGACTTGGAGGGAAAAGGTTAATTTAACATATATACAGAAAGCACTGCATGGCACTGGAAACACAGAGTCAGATGCAATAAAGCCCAGCACAGTGCTGCAGCAGAAGCTGAGGAGTTTCCAGAGAGAGGGAGAATGTGTGAGGGGTTAATGCAGCTCTTAAGCACACACACGCACACACACACACACACACACCATTAATAGCTGACCTTTCCAGCTTCAAGAAAAGTGAAGAAAAGCTCACTCAGGGGTGGAGGAACAACTTCAAAAGTTTCTGAAAGGGAGCACATGTGATGTGTGAGAATGATTACCTGAAAGAAAGTGAGGGAACGCTGGAGCTCTGGCACATATCACTTACACGGGGAGCACATAATTACCGTATCTAATCAGATACTTTTACTTTAATAAACATGGAGCTTCTTTATTCATTAAGAATGATATCAATTGGTCTTGTCTTAAATTTTCACCATCATTTGTTCATTTAAACAGGTAATGAACATTTATAAAAACAAATATTGAGATTGTTACAGGGGATGAGATGGTGTCACTTTTGAGGTTTGTTACAACATCATCATCAATAATGTGTAGGGGTCTAACAATACTCTCTGCTCACGACACGATACATACCATACAATGTGATATGCATAACAATATTTTACAACACTATTTTTAAAACTGTTTATTTTGAGACCACAAGCTAAGAATGCTAGGGTCTAGTTTGATTTGTATGAGTGGACCCTCCATCCACTAGGGGACAGTGTTTTTTACTCTAAGTGATGGAGAGAGATCCTTTCATAATCTTTCTCATTTAAATGCGAGTAAAGGATAAGTGTCTCATGGTAAATATTACCTAAAACAAGAAAACGCGGTAAAGAAGTTGCAGAAGTGACTAGAATCACAAATAATGATTTTTATTAAAAATCCACCTAAAAACAAAATATACAGTGCTGTGTTCCAATGTTTTGTTCAGCTTGAAAAGATGCTTCAAACAAAGAATCCTTTCAGAAATATAAAGAATATAAAATTATATTTGGTTGTATGACCAGCGTCATTTCCTATTGGTACAATTGCACAGTCATGGATTTTGTAGGATATAATCAGGTGTATAATCCACCAATTACACCAAACAGGTGCAAATGATCGTAAAAGTCACAAGTAGGTTGAAACCCAGTCATGAAGTGAAATAGAAAGAGCCCTGTATGAGGCTTAGAAGCGTGTGGGCAAATCTCTGCTTCCAAGATGCATGCTTTTTGTCATGGCGAGATAAAGCACAGCAACAAAACTCAATGTAATTATACTACATCAACAAGGTCTCTCCCTGAGGAAAATATCAAAGCATACTGGAATTTCAAGATAGATGTGCTGTTCAAGTGCCAATGTAGTTTCTTAAGTCATTGGCCATGCAGCTACTTACACTTTGAAAACAGGAGATATCCAGCATTGCAATCATCTCAGAACTGGTAGAAACCTGAGAGACCCAGGTACACTCATCGACTGTGAAAAGTCTTGCCAGAAATGGTTTTAATGGAGTTGCAACTAAAAAGTCATACCTCCAATTTAGAAACAAGGTGAAATAACCTTGTTCTGAAAACATGAGAAATATGTCAGCAGTTGCTCTGAACTGTTGGGTCAAAAATGTAAATGTTTGGCTGTAGAAGACGGAAGCTTGTTTGTTGAAAGACTGGAGAGCAGTACAATAATGAGCTCTGCAAGCAAAGTGAACCATGGTGCAGGTTCCTTGAATGTTTGAGACTCCAGTTCCGCAAAAAGAGTTGTAGATTTGGTCAGGATTAATAGTGTTCTTGAAACTGAAAAGTACAGGCAGATACTTATCTATCAAAATTACGAAGGAGGCATGTGATTCACCCCTAAAATTATTCTGCAACAGGACAATAAGCTGAAACATACAGACAAAGTCATTGAGAATGATCTTCAGAATGATCCCCAAGACAAACAAGAAGTACAGAAAGTGATGTCATGCCCTCATAGAGCCCTGATCTTAACATCATCCAGAGAAGATCTGTGGTTAGTTCTACAAAATGGAGAGTGGAACTACGTACTCCATTTCCAGCTGCCTATATTGGAACTACCTACCATCCGGGTTTCTTCAAAAACTGTGTGGAATTCCCGATGGTTTGAAGGAAAAGCTTGGTGACACCAAATATTAATGTGATTCAGATTTCTCATGTGTTCATTGACTGCATTTCTTCACTGATGAAAATAAAAGATTAACAATTCCATGTTTGAAGTATATTTTTTCATACCTAAAACAAAAACTTTGCGTAGTGCTCTACATAAATCATGCAATGAGATCCAATTGTGGCACTGTTCTGTTCACTTTGATTGGCAAGAACATTATTTGAATATGTATTGTGAGCCATTCTGATACTGAGGAGAAGTCCTCTCTTCAATCTTCAAGGCATGGATATTTTGGTGAATCAGAGATCTCAAAAATAGTTTTTGCGCATCAAAAACTCTGATTTTTCCAATGCTCAACCCTGTCTTTTCAAAAGTCTTCAATTTTAGCCAGAGTTTTACCTCTACTGAACCAACCCTGGATAAATGAAAATCATTTTCAGATAACTACGCTCATGTGGCTCCAATGGACTTAATTAATCCCAAAGATGTTCAGTTGGGTTGAGGTTGGGACAGCTGGGTTACTCCCGAGCAAACAACTCCTCAATTTCTTTATGGATCTTACTCTGTGCTCAAATGCACCAGAAAGGGGTCATCCGCAATACATACCCACAAATGTCCAAACGTGGAATTTCTCAAAACCTCTTGGTGCGGAAGCATTCAGAGTTTCTTTCATTCAAACCAAGCTCAACTTTTGAAAAGCATCCCTCATCGGTCACAGAGTTCCTGAGGGCATCACATTCTAATGCAGTCTACTGCCTAGCATTACTTGGAAGGGACCCCGGGAGTGACTTAAGCAGCCCCATTCAAATCTTTATCTTAAAAATTCTGTCAAAACCCCCTGTTCCAGTTGACTTACCAGAATGACATCAACAAACACCTCATTAGTATCTCTATGGATCTTGCTTGGTGCACAGATGCACATTTATATTGGAACAGGAAGGGGTCGAGGGTGGGATTTACCAAATCTCTTGGTGCTGAAGCTTCAGATGTTCCTTTCATTGAAACCAAGCGCAACTTTTCAATAACATACCCCATCGTTCGCGAGGTTCCTGACAGCAGCACATTCTAAGGCAGTCTACTGCCTAACATTACTTGGGAGTGCATGGAACAGCCTAATATATTCTGTCAAAACCACCTGTTCCAGTTTACTTATCTTTGCCGAATCCTGAAATGCATTCATAGAAATGGAAATATTAATTATGAACTGATTAACAGAAACACGGGAAGGGCTACAAATAAGTGACACAAGAAGAAGAGGACCTGCAAAGAACAGTGGTACAACTCAGGACATTCCTCCTGAGCTACGAACAAACTGGCATTATTGCCAACAGGAGTTATACCAACAACTACCAAATGACTTCTGTGAAGGGGTCAAAAAACCCTTCACTCATATGGAAAAAACAAGTTTATAACTTCCCCTCGTTCTCGGTGGGATGCAAAAGTAACACAATTGCAGGGTCACTTTTTGGTTTTGTTGGGTCAGCCCTCAAAAAAGTTGGATGCAGGAGAAAGGAAGAGATGGAAGGGAGGGAAATGATGAGTGTGCAGAAATGATGGAGGGCGATATTGACACACTCGTTCTTAATTTCCCACATCAAAGACCTGTTTGAAGGCACAGCTGGGAAAAGAATAAAAGAGTAAAGTTAGTCACTCACCGACTCTCTCTCCCTCTCTCTCTGCCTGCATGCCCTGATGGGGGTCTCCTGGGTGGTTGATGGTTTCTAATTCAGAGGGTGTGTGTCTCTGATTATGTGTTAGCAGCCGCTTACCAATCGACTGCTCTGCTGTATGATTGTGTGAGTGAGTGTGTGGTCCTGGGATTCTGCGATTAGCTCACCTTCCATTGGGATGACCTCTGGTTTGAGCTGTACGGTCACAAACCTGACAGACATTGCACACCAACTCCCACACATTCACAGGGGAAGTGAGACACAGGTTGGGAGCAATAAGTGTCCAGACATCCTGGTTCCTCATTACTGTAATACCCCCATTATTAGACACAACACACACAAAGAGATTCATTAAGTCCACATTCGCAGGCTGCCAGACCTCCCCTCCTGAAATACACATACACAGCAGCGTGCATTAGCTCACATAGGTTTTCATTGGCCACAGCACTCTCCAACTCAGAGATGGGGTTTGTTGTATTTTTAACAGCTTCCTTTGAAGTAGCAGTACCCGAGGCTATTGGGCAGGATCTTAATTGGAACAATTAAGGCTCAAATGAATTTCAACAGGTGGTTAAAATGCTGAGTTTAAGAATGACTGTTTAGTCGTGCCCAGGGTTATACTGCGTTATAGTATTTAGTTTGTAAAAATTCACCATTAAAAGCTCCACAAAATCCAATTTTATTAAAGGCATGACGATTTTCTCTTCTATACAGCATCATTATTTAGGATGAAATGTTACCAAAAGTCAAAAACAGCTTTAATAGATGTCTAGGTCTATTAATAATCTGTTTTTTTTTTCTTTTCACATGTTCTTGAGTGGCTTGATCTCTATAAGTATGTTGCATAGGGTTTAAGTCTGGGCTGTGGCTCTCAGTGATTGTCTGAAGTCACTTCTGTCTCCGATATGTGCTGAGGGCCATTGTCCTGCTGAAAGACAAACAATCGTCCCTTTCTGAAGTCAAGATTTCAATAGGTTTTCATTGAGGATGTACCTGTACATCATTTACCTTTACTTTAGTCTCAACTTGTCTCCTTTTTCCTGCTGCGGAAATAATTGTGGGTGGCAGGTGATGAGCAGTGTCTGGTTTTCTCCCAACACCAGGCCTGGTTTTTACACCAAGAAGTTTAATATTATTCTTCAGACGGGAGAATTCCCTTTTTTTCACCTTGATCTTGTCAGGCGGCAGGTAACACATCCAACGGCTGAGTAGAATAAATAATTGGTTTATAGAGATGCACAGCACAATGTAAATAATATTTTCGACACAATTATAATCCTTCAGTAGTAGGCGTGTAATAATATATTGTGGTACAATATATCAATAATACAAAATTGTCACAATACGTTTGTGGAGCTACTTGGAGATATCGTCTAGGAGCTGAAGAGTATTGGCTTCTTGGAGTGATTGTGATTCTAGTCACTTCTGAAACTTCTTCACATTGTCTTCTTGCTTTAGGTAATATTTACTAGGTGACAATTATCCTTTACCCACACTCTAACACAAAAAAATATCTCTCTCCATCACTTAGAGTAAAAAGATGACTTAATGCAAACATTAACACCGCCCCCTAGTGGAAAGATTACATCTAACGCTATCATACAAATCAAGCTAGAGCTTATTTTTCTTAGCTTTGTGGTCTCATAACGTATTAAAATACATTTTTTATACAATGACCGTTCGCTATATAAACTGTTTCAAAAGTTTGATAAAAATTGTGTTGTGAAGTATTGTGAAGAATATCGTATTGTGGACATAATATCGAAGTATGTATTGTATTGTGAGCAGAGATATAATCATTTGATGCAGACAGCAGATAACAAGTCACATGGGTACACAGAACAGAAATACATGAACCCAGAGACAAGGTCCAACTGGGTAAACTGGGGTGACCTGACTCCAAACCTCCTATGAAGAGCTCCAGTGGTCTCTAGTTCCTGGGCACTTTCAGGTTTAACAAAGTCTCAAATGTTGGTAAGCCCCTGTTCTTGTTTAAGGAAAGTTATACTTCTTTAAATTAGTAGTGCAGCATGACAACACAGAACTAATAGACACTTTAAATTAACATGTCCAAAATTTGTAAATAAACAGCAAAAAATTAGCCACTATAATTATTCGGGAGCATGTGTGTTTCTTCAGAGGAAGTATGGGGTTCTGATAGCTTGCGCTGACTTTGAACACTTTCGGGAGCCGCTGATCAGCTGACCTCAGTGGGAGGGGAAATAAGGCTGAATCAGCTCTACAGCATAATATGGATCTTTTTCTTTGAGGGATTTAAATACAGATAAAAATGGATAGCAACTGGAGTAGCAAGTCTAAAGAAGTAGTGATGTGCTCATATTTGCAGGTGCCAGTTAAGCAGCAATGTTCTGCCCCAAAGCCTGTATTGAGGAACTTACCTCCATGTAGAGGGAGTTACAATAATCCAGCCGAACTGTAATAAAGACATAGTTTACTGTCTCAAAATGTAGCTTGGGGAGGAATGACTTTACTGTGGCCAGTTGCCTCAGCTGGAAAACACTCCACTTTAAGCAAAAAGTTCACTCTACTAAAAATATGATGTGATATTTAATACAGTTGTTGATGTAAAAGCTACATTTTTGTACAGTCTACTTCTAAACTCGACTGCTTCCAATGAGATAAATGGAAACCAAATAAGTAAGCCAAAATTGAATGTAGCTGACACCTAAAACCAAAAACCTAGTCTGTGAAAGTCTAATCTTGATTCTATTGGGTGCAGAAGCAAGCACAGAGGACCTGAATGCAAGATAAACAGGTTTATGGAATTCTCAGAGAATTAAATGGCCCGGAGGCCTGAAAAAAAAAAACCCTCAATGACAGGTTTCAGTCACAGTCTTCATGAAGCAATCTTCAAAGCAGCAAACCCTCACCTCTGTAAACTCAAGCAGTCTGTAAAGACAGTGTAGTGTAAAAAGACAGTACATAAAGATATCACTGTCATGTATTGAGAGACCATACAGAAGACACTGACCACTGACGTAAAATCAACGTGTTAAATAGCAGCAGTTGTATTCCTGAGGGTTATGGGTATCACTAATCCTCTTTAGGTGTTTTCAGGGACCACTCAGGTGGGTATAGCCCTTGTTTCCAGTATACAGTGAACTCATGATGGAGGAAATGAGAGTCCACAGCTGTTTTGTGAGTATCCAATGGTTAACATACACCACCAGGCATGATGCAAGGGAACACACCGGTTAGGGTGCTAACTGGTGAACTTGGGGATCAAGCCAACGATGGAGATCGCACATCAACTGGAAACCACTTCTGAGAACAGACTGGATCTGGAAAACAAGCATAGCACAGGTAAGACGCTCACAGAAACTCACATAGCAAACAACGGAGAAAGCCAGCGAGGAGTCCAGGAAGGAGGAAACAAGAGTATTGAGGGACCGAGTGCTGATTGGAGCTGTAGTCTTTTCTAGGAGTTTATAGAGAAGGTGATTGGATGATGAGGTGAGTGTAGTCACTTTACAGAGGTAAACTTCTATTCCTAAAAGTTTGTGACAAATGCTCGCAGCCTGTAGTACAATCCATTCGAGCTTTGTGAGAGTATCTGTAGCTTGAATTTGTTAGAATGGCATAAATATGTGGCTAGGCTTGGTGAGGATCACTTTTAGAATTTATGATATATTTTTTATGATATGTTACAAAACATAAAAACTGTTGAATACTCAGAATTGACAAAATTGAATACTCAGAATTAATTTTTGTTACAATTTCAGGTTTGTTGTGGAATTATTGTGTATTGTGATAAAAAAAAAATGTTTGTTAAAAATAGAACCTGGGGTTGAAATAAAATCAAGCATTACCAAAAATATATATATTTTTAAAGGTAATTTATTACAGTACATTGTAAAGTAGTAAAAAACGTTGAAAAAGGCCTAAGACTAAGGGTTAAATTAAATAAGTACAGTTGAGTTCAGCAGAAACAGACTGAAATTATATGTGAAGTTGGACGATGTTTCGGGACCAGAATATCTGCAGCAATACCTGACAATAACTGCAATAACAGTGTTCCCACTGTTAATGTTTAAGATCGTAATTACTCAAGAAGGATCGAGTAAATGTCTACACTATACATTGGAGCACAAATAATGTCGCTGAATTTTCACCCACAGCTGCTCCCATGTCACCACAGCTGACCCACCAATGTGTTGTGATCTTTTATGGTCGTCACATATGCAGATTACAATAATTTTATATAGACACATAAACAAGACTTCATCGAGCATCAAATTAAACATTACATTCCATACACTGGTGCAGTTAAGGATATTTCTACCACTTCACCAAGCCCAAATTTCAAACAAAGGGAAAGGTGCTGAGAAATCGAGGAAAGTAGAGGAGAGTGATGGCTGATAAACACTTGTGTGTGGGAGGATGTATAAACATAGTAAAATAAAAGGAGATAATTCTTATGACAGGATGCTGTTCGTGTCCTTTGACCCTCATTGGCTGTTGCTGTTCTTTGTACAGCTGAGAAGAAAGAGGTGTGTCCTCTTAATCAACCGTGGTCTACAAGTCCCCTTCACCTTTTCCAACCCATGTGCCCCTCAACTGACGTCAGAGAGCAACTGAGTGTGTACACGGCTCAATGGGAAAAGGGAAAGGGGGAGCGAGAGAAAGAATGACACACCACAGGAAGATAATCATTGGGCAATAAAGTGACGTCTGCCTCACAATGCTGCAAACACAACATTATTCAAACACTCGTGCATAGCAAACCACGGGCAACTGCTGCATTTCTCCCCTGCTGTGCTCCCCTCCTGGGAGAAGATTAAGCTAAAATGAGTTAAGATGTAAATGGTGGGATTTTTTTTTTATTTTAATCTAGTGGGATTTTTTTAAATTGGTGTTTTAAATATATTTGAGTACTATTTATAATATTTCTATTTAAAGGTCTTTTATTATTTAATCGGGTTATGGTAAATTAGTTTATTGGTCAATTAAGGATATTTCTTTAATCTCATCAAGCCCCTACAGGAATTTCACAAAGAAAGACATGTTGAGAAATGACGGGTGAAAGTTATTGTGTATGCCTGTGTTGACGGATGTAAATGTTTTAAAATAAAACATCATGATTTTTGTGACCGGATGATTTTTTAATCAGCCAATAAAACTGAAGCTTCTTTTAAAGATCATCTATTGGTTGCTGGCAGTATCGCTGGTGCGGGATTGGCTGTCCCCGCTCTCACTTCATTTCAGTGATTTGCACTTGATCGATCTTTTTCCTTTTGAAATCAAATCCACGTATAAGGTTACTGGAGGTTTTTGCATTTTAGAAATTTGTTTTGCTTGAGTCCTGTTGTCTTCACAAAATTTTAACAGTGTTTCATTTTTAACTAGGTGTTTAGTATATATACATTTAATTTCGTGCAAATGGCAGACGAACCACAGGAAACCTATCTATTATTGCTTTTTTTTTGTAAAAGGCTTGAAGTGACTTGAAATTAAATGACTTTGACTTGACTTGACTTGGACTTGCTCTGCATTGACTTGGAACTTACCTCTGACTTGCCCTGCCTTGACTTATAAAGTAGTGACTTGGTACCACCTCTGCAAATGCAGGACAAGTATCCATCTTTCAATGTAATAAACCTCCACATAAAGAACAAATAAATACCACTCCTTTGATGGTCTCCATTGTTCCGTTTCTACATTTCATTTCATGGCTGGGTTGTGCATTTCTGTAGCATTAGTTATGATGTCACCTAGCAGAACTACAATGACGTAGAGGTGTGATGTATCTGCCTGAAACAAGCTCACTCAGAGCAAATTCTGGAAGGTGATGAAAACACAAAGTCGAACCATTTTGTGTAGAGATAAAGCAGAGTTGAGTTAAGGCAAGCAGAGTATTACTAAAATGTGGGGGACAAGCAGCAATAGATGCAGATCATTTAATGCAGATTTTTGCTGCTGTGAAAGGTTCTGGGTGAGACAAGATACTCCCACACTATTCCTGAACCATTGAACAAGCCACTTATCCTTGGCACTTATCCTTGGCATAATCCCATACCCTCACTATGTAGCATGTGGCCTCTTTGGTGGTAAGTTGACAGCATCCCTCACTTCTGAAACCCATCATGATTTCAGGGTTCCCCCTACAACATGCATCTTTGACCTTACCAAAACTGCACAAACAGGCAAGTTAGCAACAGAGTGGGAGAACATGGTCTGCTTGACGTACATAACCTACCATATGTGGTTGAAAGCGTTGAAACAATCCAAGGGTTTTTTTTGGTTGCAGGAAAAGTCTCCGCTGACAAAAAAGTCAAATAGTGTAGTCATATCTATTTAATGTATTATGATTAGAACAGGTTGTATTTCGTTGAAATCACCCGGTCAGCAGGAGTGTGGTTACATCCAACCCCAGTTTTCTAGCAATTGCCAAACCTTCAGTCGCTTGATCAAAAAGCCAAGGAAACCCCCTAAAATATATCTGCTATGAAATGAAATAGAAAAAGCTTGTTACTGTTGGAACCAGAGCCAGGGTTTTAAGTGAACACTTTCACACAGAGAGAGCTGGATTACAGCTAACTGAAGAATTTATCAGAAAAAGCTTGACGTAGAGAACTGTCTGAGAGATAATTTATTTCCTTAGCACACACTTACAAACACCGGCTCTATCTGGTTACGAAAAGTCTCCTAAAGTGTAATAAGTAGCTGTAAATTACTTGCTGCTGTGGCTTTCTTCCAGTCTTTAGAGCTTGGCAAGGGTGCAGATAGTAGACTGAAACACACAGACTGACAAGCAACAGATGCAAACGATAGCATTTACTTTCATTTTTATTTATTGGCTTCTAAATATTAAAATGTAAAAAGTGCCTAAAGACACATTTTACTAACCAAATGCTCAGGTAAAAGTAAATAGTAAAAGTAAATAGATGTTTTGTAAAATTGTGCTTATTCATTTATTTCCATATTTATTTTCCATTACTGTTTTCAAATGCTAATTATGTAGGTGGTGTTCCTCTGAGTATTAACTGGGAATGGTCACATTGGTCTGATTCTATCGCCACAATTTGAGGTGAATTAATTCCAAAGCTTGAATTCCATGTGACCGATCCTGATTTAGACTGAGCATAGGACCCCCCACATAATTAACATACAAACACACAAATAAATACGTATGAAAAATGTCTGAAAACATGTAATTTATACCATTGCCATAAAATGCTCAAATACATCATTTGAATGTATTTATTTATTTTTAATCTATTTATTATTTAAAAAATGGTTTTAATTTTTTATTTCTTCATCTATGCATTTATTTAATGCTTTTGATTAATTTGATTTTTATTAATTATGCATGTAGGTCTAATTTTATTTTTAAATGTCTAATTTTATATATAAATGTGTATATATTAAATTTTATATATAAATTGCTACCCATTGCGCCACCATGCCGCCAATGTATATGTATGTAATTATATATATATATATATAATTACATACATATACATTGGCGGCATGGTGGCGCAATGGGTAGCAATGTGGCCTTCCAGTTAGAAGGTTATCGGTTTGAGGCTCACCGGTGACCTTCCTGGAAGGAGTTTGCATGTTCTCCCTGTGCTTGCGTGGGTTTCCTCCGGGTACTCCAGTTTCCCCCACAATCCCCAAAAACATGTGATTAGGTTAATTGAATAATCTAAATTCCCTTTAGGGTGTGAATGTTTGAGTGAATGTTTCCCTGTCCAGGGTGTACCCCTGCCTCTCGCCCAATGTGTGCTGGAGATAGGCACCGGCAGACCCCCGTGACCCCGAAAGGGAAGAAGCGGGTATGAATATATATATATTTTATCCTAAGTCATGATTTTGTAATTTCAGAAGATGAGCCAAACAAAGGAAGGTTTTAGCAGACGGCCAAGTCTTTCCATACTCTCTGAGCTTCCTCTCGCATCTCATCTGTCCGTCTCATGAACATGTTAACATTTGGCAGACTTCAGATCTGTCTGTTAAAGTACAAGCACACAAACACAAGAATGCTGACCGTCCCATTCTTGGTCTGCATGAACATTCTTTCCTCACCTGTCACTGTATGCGTCTTGTCTGTTTCTCGTTCCCATCTTGGCTCAAAAATAATTTTTCTTATGTTTTCCACCCTTCTTACAGTAAAAAGGAAGTCACATCCAGAAACGAGCCAATACAAATAATATGTTAAGAAAAAAAATGTATATGAAGAAAAAATGTTGATTGAATTTATAAAAGCGCTGAACCTAAAAATGCTGTTGGTTTTGTCAATATTATTTTATCTAGGGATGTCCCGATCAGGTTTGTTAGCTTTTGAGACTGAGTCTGAGCTATTTTATTTTGAGTAGCTGCTGATACAAAGTCCCAGTCCAAAACTTTCCATGAAAATCCACCAAATGTCTGGCCCTGTGGAATAGTGGATGGTGTGCTGGACATTTGCACGTTGCGCAGGGCGACACGGATTTGATTCCTGAACCAGACGTCATTTCACATCCTTCTCTTTCTGTCATTATACCGCCTTGTTGTTCCAAATAAAGGCAAAATTGCCCAGAAAAAAGTGCAATTTGGCCTACACCCTGGACTGGTACCAGTCAACCACAGGTGGACACACATTAACTCACAACACACATTAATTCCTAGGGGAGTTAATGAATTTAGGCCTCATGAGGGACAGCTGCAGGGTTACCAACTGTGCCATCATACCACCTTAATTGTGATAATAATGGTTAAATGGTTTACACAAACTAACCACCATCAGATTAAGCAACCACTTCAAACTTATATGTTGCAGGAAGTGCACTCAAGATTCATGCAAAGACACTTCTTCTTGGGTTTTCAGTAAGTGCCTTTCTGACTCACCTCACCTTTCAATACCACCACAATCATGCCACAGATACAGAAACCACCAGGATGTGCAACATTTTGGGGCTGCATTTCTGCCAAAATCCCAGTAGATCAGCAGTTTCTTAAATACTCAGCCCAGCCCATCTGTCACCTATAACCAAGCCACATTCAAAGTCACTGAAATCACCTTTCTGATGATTGGTTTGAACTGCAGCAGAACGTTAAGTAAGTAAGAAGGCTTTTATTGTCATTTCAACCATATACAGTGCAGTACACAGTGAAACGAAACCAGGGTTTCCCCAGGACCAAGGTGCTACATCAAACAACATAAAAAAAACATTACAGCACAGAATTATCACTAAATTATCATTAAACTAGGCTATCAAAGTGCACTTGTGTAACATTTAGTGCAAAAGAGAAAAGACAGGACAAGACAAGGAACAAAAAACAGTAGCGCCGACCACTACTCTACAGAAAGTTGTGCAAAGTAATGGATTGTACATATGCAAATCAGAATAAATAAATAAGTGTTAAATAATCCACCTTCAGTGAGGTGGAAAGATTGTGATTGGATGATTATAAATTTGCACAGATGACCAGGTGTACACAGTGTAAGTGTTTACTGTGGATCTTTCCTGTGCAGCTCTCCAGAAGCTCTATAGTTCAGTTAACATGGTGAATAGAAGCATTCAGTTACGATGTGTTAAACACCAGCTTTTCTCCACTACTGTTTTGCGTTATCGCAGCGTTTTGCAGATGAAAGATAAACTGGGCACTGCTCAACAAAAACAAATAGATGGAAGCAAGGGTGAGGTATGTAAACAGGCCAGGTCACTTGAATGATATCAGTTTCACTCTTCTTATGAAAAACATCATCAAGGCCGACTGAAAAAAAACATGGAACAAAAATAAAATAAAACAAAGGTGAATGGGGCTATATTTAGCGCATTCTTTGTTGCTAAAAAAAGACACCCAGGAGACTTTGGGCATTCTCAACATCTTTGTCAGGATCGTCTGGTTGCTCACAAGAGAGTAGCGTCAGAAGCGGCTAAAGGCCAAACCAACCCCCCTCCCCTTTCCTGGAGATATTCTATTACACTGACGGCTGACCCACCTCTTACTGGAGCCCCTTCTGCTCCCCTGCGTCACAGAAGGCTAACTTGAGGCATGGGAGTTTTCTGAGGGAGGTGTGTTGCTGCTCAAAAACAGAGGAAAGTAAAAAAGATAAAGCATGAAGCAGGATGAGATACGATGGAGGACTGATGTTGCCCGACAAAGAGATAGTGGGAAGGCGAGAAACTGGAACTGAGAAACAAAAGATACAAGAATGCTCCAGCGTCATTGGATTACCCCGCTGGCTACATTTTCAACATGACCCCAATGATAGGATTTAGGGAAACCTTTGAAGGGCATTCTCATGCCCTCTGTTGTGTGGCTAAAAAATTTAGAAAGAAGGATTTTCCTTATGGTCTTGTTTAATAAACCTTGCTAAATGGCTTGTAACTAAAGAGGTTTTGAAAACAGTTTGAGCTCACAAGACAACCATAAAGCATTAGTCATTCCAAAATGAATAATTCAAATGTATTTGGCTTTTAAACTAATATTTGAAGAGTTAAAGAGTTACTTTCGGTTTTAAACTGTAATAGATCATGATGTATCACTATCTAAAAATCTAATATATGTTTTGCTTTCAAATATTTAATAAACAGATTTTTAGTTCACAAAATTCTATAAATCCATAACATGTTTTCTCCAAAATACAATATATTAAATCCAATCAATCATATGCACTACTCATAATAAGTTAGGGATATTGTTTTTTTACGTCTATCGTATTCCAATTTGGTTATCATTAGTGGAATCTTTATTACTTAAAACATTTTGCCAATTAAAAGGGTAGCCCCAAAGAACCAAAATGTCAGTGGTATCTCTATTTCCACCATTTGTACCAATGTCCTCTCCATGGCGATCTCTGGTGCTCTTCACTAGCGTCATTGTTTAGAGGCAATGCATTCCTCTCTTCAACAACTGCTAGGTCACATAATAATAGTGGACTACAAACATCCAGTGTCTGCTTCAACTGGTCCCAGAAATGCTCTATGGGGTTCAGGTCAGGGGACATTGGTGGTCATACCACATGAGGTGGAGCATTATCATCCTTGAACAGAATGTCGGGGTTTCCTGATGGAATTGGTAGATGATGATGGGCTCTATGATGTCTCTGAGGTAGGACTGGGCAGTGACTGAGCTATCAACAATAACCAGATGGCGATGCCTGTCCAGACTGTTGCGCCTCCTCCACCAAAGTTAACCCTGGGGACCATGTTGAGATTAGCGTATCACTCCCCTTGCCTTCGACACTCATCAGTGAATAGGATGGTACACCACTGCCCAGATCACATGGGCTTGTGCCCGGTGCAAACGGTCATGGTGATGTCTTTGTGTCTTAGAGTCATCTGTAATCGACATCTGCCGCTGAAGCCAGAGCAGAGGAGTTGGTTGCGAATGGTGCGTTGGCAAACCTGGTACCCATCACATCCTGTAAACAAGTCTGTTGCTGTGGATTGTTGCACCATGATGTCTGAGTGCGTAGGTTGTTAGGTACTGGTTTGTCACTCGTGGGGCTCCACTCTTGGGTCTGTTCTTCTGATGACACTTTGAGACAGACCAAGTTCACGAGCATCATCTGACTACCACCCCCCCCCCCCATGCACACCATGGTCAGGTGCTGCTGCTCATTCATTAAGTGACATGGTGTGTTCAGGGCTGTTTGAATGATAAACCTGTAATGAGTTGAAATACCATATCTTTTGGTTTTGCAACCCACGATAATGCCCACCTGTAGACAATGACACCATTAGATGGAAAATTCAAAATGACGATTGTCTATCAGAGTAATGGTATTACCTCCTTATCCCTAAAAATTAACAAACATCTGTTTGACAGCAACTGAGTCTCCCCCAATATCCCTAACAAGGTTTTTGTGAAAGACAATAGAAACACAACAACCAATCATCACATCATCAACCGTATTGGTCCCAATCTTGCCGTATTATTTCCAAACATTCAACTCATTCAACAATAAATTTCCGAATTCTATTTAACATATAACAATGAAAAACAACATTCTATGTAATGTAAAATACAATGAATGAATCACCTTGTGCTGCACAGAAATGGGCTAGAGACAGTTCAGGAGATCACCTGTGTCTTTCCAGAATCAGATTTTCTCAAGTTTTTAAATGTTCCAACTGAGGCTGTCATTGAATGGCTTTCATTCCTCTCTACAGATGAAACGACCATAAGCTCATCAAAATTATTAATTTCATATTTCTAATAAAGACAAAAAGTGAAGACATGTTGACTTGCCAGCAATGTTATGATGGTCATGTGCTCGAAAACTGCAGAGTTTATTTGTTTGTCTGGATTTGAGGCGATTTGTTCTGGAGACTTTGAAGAAGTGCCAAATGCATTTTGACTGTTATTTGATTTAATTGGGGTTTTGTCACATTTTGGAACTCTTCTTTTTATCAGATGTTTTCACTGTATAAATTGTAAGTCTCATCAGATGACTTCGATTAGACCCTATTTTTAAAATTCTTTTTTTTTTACAATGTTTGTCATGACAGTTTTTAGGAAGCAGGAATAAATTGTTGGGCAGCACTTCAAGAGCTCCACTTCACCAGAGCTCTTACGCAGGTCTTTTTATTGGCTTTGTGTTAGAGCTTTTGGTAAACCAGGCTGTCAGCAGCTCATTGTTTGGCAGCTCCTGTTTTGTCCTGCTGGTTTTATTCTAGAGCCTGAGCGCTTCTTCATTACCCTGTGGTTTATTGTCTGTGCTATGAAGACTTTTAGACAGAAGTGTCACTAAAATTGACCCTACCAATTTAACTAGATTTCTCAGCGCCGTGTTGGTAGCATTGTTGTTTTCTGAATCAAGTAGCTGTTCAGTAGTAAAGCTAATTTGTCGATTACATCAAGCAGAAGCCTCTGCACAAGTTATAATGTCACTGCTGTAAATTAAAGAGAAACATATTTTTGTATAAAAAAAATTTATCTTCCACTTTTTTTTACACCACAAGCTTTTTAGGAACCATTACCGGACTGAGCTGAAAATCAATTGATGCAAATATGGCAAATGGATAAACAATAAACAGCAGTTACATTTTTCAAAAGAGGTGCAGCCAATCAGGATTAAGGGGCTTGTATTTTCAGGTTTAGAGAAGGGAGCATTAAAAGTGTGGCATTATGAGCTGAATTTCTCGACTTTAGATTTGGTGGTCATGAGTGTATGTGAAAATATTTAAATTAAATAAAACAAATGAACAATTCAACATAATAATTTGGCACCATTTGTAATGGTCAGTATAGCATAACAATATATCGTGTTGCAATATATCGCGATGCATATTTACGTATCATGGAATTAGTGGAATATATCGCCTAGGAACTGTAGTCTTATTTGGTTGTTAGTGATGGACTTTCTAGTCACTTCTGAAACTTCTTTAAGTTTTCTTCATTCATTCATTGATTTTCCATTCCCGCTTATTCCCTTTCGGGGTCACGGGGGTCTGCCGGTGCCTATCTCCGGCACACATTGGGCGAGAGGCGGGGGTACACCCTGGACAGTTCGCCAGTCCATCGCAGGGCAACATTCACACACACACATGCACACCTAAGGGTATTTTAGATTAGTCAATTAACCTAACCGCATGTTTTTGGGATTGTGGGGGAAACCGGAGTACCCGGAGGAAACCCACGCAAGCACAGGGAGAACATGCAAACTCCTTCCAGGAAGGTCACCGGCGAGCCTAGAACCGACAACCTTCTAGTATTAGTATTAGTATTAACTAGTACATATTTATTTTTCACTCACAATAACATTAAAAACATTTAAAAGTGAGCTATTAAAACATTAAAAAGTGAGTAAAAAAAATTATGTTTAGGTAAAGTTGACGAAATGCAGGTTTTAGGCAAAATTTCAATTTTGTCAGCAAATAAACTCAAAATTTGAGCATAAACTCCAGTGTTGGTCCTCCATTTTAAATATAACAATATCCAAAGTCCTGGACTCACACCCCACTTACCAGTGCTGGTGTATATGCCTCCAGGCAGAGCAGCAAACCGAGTACTTATAGTTAGCTCGATTCAATTGGATAACATTTACAAAGATTTAGCCTCATGATTAGATTGGAACATATGAGCTAATACAACAGTAGTGATTAATACATGTATTTATTCATTTAAGAAGTGTAATAAAAAAATGTGGTTAATTGCAGAGGTCATAGTTAGCATAATAAATTGTTGTAACAGTGTCAATTTTCAAGAATAACTTTTCATGAAAATCTGGAAAAACTTGTGAAGTTGACAGTTTCTTCTGTGAAGTGGAATCCAAGTTTAAATGGGCTTATTGCTATGAATTCAACCCCTTTTGAGTTTTGAGCAGTGGCCTCAGGTGTTTAAAACCAAAAATAATTTGGTTTGAAGAGTCAAGAATAGCAAGCGTCAACTTCCAATTTTATGTTGTACCTTTTTATTTTTGGTTGTTTTTTCGGAAATCTGATTTGATTGTTGTCACATTTACTCTGATGAATTCTTGTTTAGGTTTTACCAAAACTCTTTAGAGTGAAATATGACAGGTGCATCAAAAAAGTTAGAAAAACATACTTCTAATTGGATTGGTCTTATAAAATATGCAATAAAATTGAAGTGAGAATGGTTTCAGTGGGTTTTATTTATGGTAATGTGATTTCTTTAGCAGCCTCAACTCCTAAGCCCTTCCTTAGACAGATGCAATATCTCAGATTGCATTTGGAATATCCTCACTGTGGTTTCAAATTAGAGTCTTGTTATTAGAATAATTTGGTAAGTGATTGATGGGACAATGTTCTTTCTGTGGTGAATTATTCATAGAAAATCTCATCTGAAGTGAACAAGTAAACATGCACAAGAATTTAAGCCTTGAAAAATACCCATATGCCTTAAAAGGTCAGACTCATGTTACAGGAAACCAAAACTTATGATTCAAATGGTCAGTTTCACAACAAGAAGCCGAAACAATCCAGTTCCATCTTGATAATTCACTTTCCTTTTCAGTGTTTGTCACTAATGTCTTTTACACTATCTTTGAACTTCTCAAATAGCCCCCATCACACGTTTTATCTTCCTGCAGCACATTTCATTGACTTTTCCTAAAAGGTATGACTGGAATGTAAGGAATGGCTGAGCCATCGATTGAGGGAAATTCCCCGATAGACTGCAGACATGGAAAAAAGGGTGAAAACAGACAGTTGGGGAAAATCAGACGAATGGAGAATTACAGGAAAGGAAGGGGAGATTACTACATCAGAGGAGAGAATCTTTGAAGCAGGGGCTCAGTTGTACAGTAGGACGCATTATTCAAACACTTCTGACGGCATCAGCCAGAGCAACCTCAGCATGACTAAGGCTGAACAAATCCCAGATCAGTGACAGCTCCTCTAAAGCTTTGTTTGTCTGTCACCGGTCTGTCGGTGATGTCAGATCCGAAGTTTCACGTGTAACATAAACAATCCACTGGACTTTCACTGTTGTTCACATCACCCAAGTTGACCTCAGGGCCACAATAGGATTGACTTGATCCATTGTGAATCACCACTTTTTGATGATTGTTCTAGTGGAAAACCCATGACCATAAAGGGATTTTTATAGGCATCATGGTTATGACCAGCTTGCTTCATTTCAATCTCACTGTTACATTAAAGGCAAGGCATTGCAAAGCAAGTTTATTTGTATAGCACATCAAAGTGCTTTACATAGGATTAATACAGGAGAAACAAAGCATAGAATAAGAAGAAATCAACAGAGCAGAGGGTGGCGATATAATGAGCAGTATAGTGAGCCAAAATAAAATCCCTCAGTCCTGTGAAGAGCCACACCACAGACAAAAAATAGAAATCAGATAGAAATGTTCTTCTCTCATCTTCGTATTTGTGCTTAAGTGTTTTTGCTTTTCCTTCTGTCAGGGTGATAGAAACGAAGGTCCCTTCAATAAGTTGTGTTGGTCTAGCTCCAACGGCCAAATGCGCTGAGTTGGTCTAGGTTCGGTTAGAAATAAATCACAAATTCATTTAAAAATGTTGATTGTCAAAAAGAATCACATGAAATGCATTCAAAATGAATCCATAGAAAAATAGGCATAAAAACGGGTCATATCAAAGCATGAAGATTAAAAACTGAAATTAAGACATAGTTTAAAATAGTGAAATGCAGAGATAAAAAAATGGTTGGTGCTCAGTCGACAAAAGCACAACTAAACAGCCTGGATCTCATCTGGAAACTGTGGTAGTTCTAATTTATTTGTCTTCTATTGACTGAACATGTTTGTTAGGTATTTTGTGACATATACGAGCAGCAGGCCCCTTTGCTAG
Organism: Danionella cerebrum; assembly: GCA_007224835.1. Classification (NCBI taxonomy): domain Eukaryota; kingdom Metazoa; phylum Chordata; class Actinopteri; order Cypriniformes; family Danionidae; genus Danionella; species Danionella cerebrum. Next base: position 28,280 of record SRMA01026337.1, read on the forward strand.
AGCAGTGTTTTCAACTTGTTTTGTGCCAATGCACCGTCAGAAAGAAATGAAACTGAGTTATTAAGGTGTCATTATTATTTTTAAAGTTTGTATTAGAAATAAAAAAAAATTTCATTATAATCATTTATATTTGTACTCAATCAGATCAATTATATCAAATTAAATCAATTAGATCAGGTTGATTTAGACCAATTACATTTACAATTTCTTATAGAACAACAGAGCATATCTCATGGCACACTATTTGAAAACTGGTTGTAAAACACCGCACTGGAGCCTGATTTAATTCCTATTGGTCCACATAGTAGCAGATAAGCACCATACGGAATAATGGATCCTGCAGTTCATCGACTGACAACTTTGACTGACTCCAGATTCCAAGTCCCCATTGACAGCCATGTTGAAATAAAAAAAAAAAGAGCCATTATTCCACACCATGGCTCTGTAATGTTTTTCAAGATATATTGCTGCATCTAACCTTCATGAAAAATCTAGGAAGGGGTGAACTTTTTACTTATTTGTTGTTATATTATGCCTTCAATTGCTTTTTTTTATTACTGACAGCCATATGTAAGAGGTTGAAACCAAGTGTTTCTCACATGGCGGTAAAGCCAAACTGTGGTGAGTCTGGAAATCGGCCCCACATGGCTGGCTGCAGAATGATTTCCCATTAGAAGTCTATGGGAAAAAGTCAAACTTTATAATTGATTTCCTGAAAAATACCAACAATCAAATTCAGAGAAGCATTCGGGAAATAATCTGGACTCGAAGTGGAGCTCTAAAACCATGATTTTTAGAGGCTGCTGGTCGTGGTGGGTGCGGGGCCGGGTTGTGGCTGGGGGGGTGGCTCCGCACGCCTGGTGCGGTCTCTCTCTCTGCCCTCTTCTGGTCTCCTGGTCGCCTCCACCCTCCTCGCCCAACTGTTACTAGGACTTATGCGTCATGTTCAGGTAGGTATTTATTTATTTTATTTTTTATTCATTTGCAATTTTTTTTCTTCTTCTCTTCTAAATTATTATTATTATTGTTTATTTATTTATTTTTTTCCTCTCTTCGTCTTTTCCTCTTCCTTTCTTTCATTTTCACTCGTGTACCTTCACCCTTCCCCAATCCTTTATCCACTCCCCCTTTCAGTTCGGCACCGTCTAAAAAAACAAAAAACAAAAAAAAAACATGATATTTCAATCCTTATCAGGAAGTTGCGTGTCTGCATGTGCACCTGTCATGGCAGTGCTCAGGTCAGCTCAGTGATTGCATCATATTAGCCGAATGGCGGTAGGCGTGTCATGTCTTCCACAAGCCACTCAGATATCTCCAATACAGTCTTGCCCTCCCTCTATATACTGAAGTGACATTCTTCCAGAGACCATTCATTAAATAATATGGGTGACATTAATGACACTCTATATTCACATGCTATATTCAGTCAATGGTAGCAAAGCATTTCTAGAGTGATGTCATACATATCTGAGTGTCTCTGCCAGGAACACAGAAACCATCAACACGGACCGAATCACTGAGCAACTGATCAAAGAGCTGCATAAACTTAACCATCGGTACGAACTTAAGAAGATTGTTCAATGCCAGCTAATTAATAACATCTAAAGACAAGAGATGAAAGTTCACACAGCGAAACACCGCTCACTAGTGTTTATTAAGTGAGAGTGCATCCAGGTTTGGCAAGCATAAATTCGGCCAAAGGAAATGCTCCTGAGAGGTTCAGTGCTGCCTGCATTTAAAGCTGAAAGTTTAAGTTTAACTGAAGAAAATGAAGTACAGACCTGTTATAGCGCCACTCTGTGTCTGCTTGTGACTAGAGTGACAGGAGAAGACACTGCTGAAATCCCCATACCGCCACAAACTGCCTCTTGCATTATTTTCCACCAGATGACATAATATTTGTCTTTGTTAGCTTGGTGTGGAGATTCATATTTAAAAATCCAGTCAGCACGCAGAAAGAGTAATTATGTACTTGTGATCATCCATCATTAGTACAGAAGCTGCAATGGCATTAAAGCTTAGAGGTCTCATTCTTCTGCCAGCAGATCTTTCAGAACAAAGAGATCTAGTACTGTGTGTATGCCATTAAAGGTAATTGCTCTAAGACAACAAGTGAAATAAGCTTACTTTAAAATGTCATCAGATATTTAAATGTGCACTTTACATTTTTTAAAGTAAAGATAACATTACCCATAAAGTGTTCTAGAATGTTTTGGCAATGACTTTAAATCGTCGCTGTTTAAAGTTTGTTCTCATGTGTGATTTCTCCATCGTACATCCGTTTATCTGTGTGGCAGAGCCTTGTTCGTTGCCGGGGGAGTTTCCTTTGGTGAAAGCAATGCTAATTGGGTAAAAGCTCCCGATGAGGATCATCTCGAGGGGGCAAGTGGTTGGAACAGGTAGAGAACTAGTTATTGGAGAAAAGCTGTTTCCAAAAAGTGTTCAAACCTGCAGAACACCCAGTAGTAGGTATTACTTCGTGAACTAAAACATTTTCTGTCGCGTTTCTAGTGAAACTATTAAAGCCCTTGCTGCTTTAACATGACCGCAGCTGTTGTGTTTGATATTACTCAACACCTGAAAATAAGAAAGCTTCCTTCAACATATTCAGCCACAGTGGGTGTGTTTACTGAAAGATGGAAAAAAAAAGTCATACTTTGGGATTCCCAGATTGTGGAGCATATCTGAACTGAATACTGATATCCCGTGAAGATGAGCTTCTGACTCTGAATGACAAGAGAGTGTAGTAGAACTCATTGAGGCAAAAAGGTGAAGGAGAAAGTGTGGCACAGTTCTCGACAATGTTCATGATGATCCTAACCATTAAGGATTTCCTCCCTATAGTTCTGTAGTAGAATGTCCTCAAACCCTGACTGTTTCAGAGGTACATGGTAGAAAAAGTCACCATGGATCTCAGTGAGTGGTAGAGAGAGTTAGTATAAGATAAAAGCGATGTGTTTATTGAGTTCCTTGTGGGTTATATCTATTTAGGATCTTGCCATTGATGAAGAGGCTACCTTTATAAACCAATCAGATTTCAAATAAGCCCCTTGAAGTATGGTTATCTAGCAAAGGAAAACACCAGCACTTCTATTAGTAATGGGGTGAAAGTTTACTGTAGCTGCTTGAATTAACATATTGAGTGCAATGTTAATTTCCCAAACCACCACTGGTAATAAGAAAAAGGGAAAACTGAGAAAGAGATGCCAAAGATTATGTTAAATTCCTTAAATCAGCACTATGTGAGAGAGAAAAAAAAAACATATTTGGAGAAATGTGGAGAAAGGGAGCTTGGGCCTGAACATCCAGAGAAATTTATAATTCAGCATTCATAAGACACTGGAGGAAAATATACTTTGTAAAATTTCAGTTTCTGGTATGAAAAGACGTCCTGGCAAGACTCTGCTTTCCTTGTTTCCTTTTTAAAACACTAGGATAAGACCCAGGATGGACTGATTTAAAACCTTTTTTAAAAGAGCCAAAAAAGTTTTCTCCTATAAAAAAAAAAAAAAAAACTGAATGGTGAAATGTAAGCAAATTGAAACACAAAGTGTGAAGTTCTTGGTGTATTTAAATAAACACACGTAATCTAGTAGATATTTAGTTTGTGCGCCACCACTTATCTATATTTAAATACATTAAAGGAATACAATTTTAACGTATTTCTTTTTTAAATAAACTGTAAATAAATTCATAGATTCCAGGTTCAATAAAAACCTGAGATTTTAGTGCAGGAATGAAAGCACAATAAAAACGTGGATCGGATTACAAGACCGCCGGAGTTGATTTCCCCCAGTTTCCTGGCGTTACATCATCATCTGAACTCCGCCGGGCCTTGAACAAGCACATGCCATGTGCCTCCCACCCAGAACACACACAGGCATGACAAAAAGAGGCATCAGTCTCTCTATATTTGGGCTGAATGTGAATAGATTAGCTCTGGGAGGAGACTGGGACCTGACTGAGATTGATTCGCTAGGCTGCAGTTTGATAATCACTCATCTGGAGAAATGTGAGAATGAATGAGTGAGAAAGAAACACAGTCTTCCTCACTCAGGGCCTCCTCAGAAAATGCACCTTGTTGAACAGAATTAGAGGACGGAACAGCTGTCGACTGAAGGGATGAAAGCAAGAATGAAGGATCACTAATGTTTTCTTTACCATAGCAGCCACTGATGTGCATGGAGAGAAAGCTGTCATTTGGCTCGGTGTCAAGCTCCGCCCATCTTTAGTGATTTAAACGCAGCATGCTGTAATTTGCTTGAATGTAAATGCATCACTGAAGTTTAACAGGTGATGTCAGAGAGCTTTCCAAGATGTCACACGCAGACACACACACCCTGCACTACACACTGACATTCTTAAAGAGTGCTTTTCAAAGGATATTTAAAAAGTTATAAGACAATGATACTGAACACACAAGTGCACACAAGTCTTTATTAGACGACATCGATGAATTGAAAAGCTGTAAATATACACAATGATTCGATCATTTAGAAACAGCTGTTCCTGGCTGCTTTATCGCTTAGGTGATCATTAGGATCTTAAGTGCAATGTAAAAGAAATGTTATTCCCGTAATAAAGACAGATTGTTTGTTTCGCACTGTTGTCCTGAGTGATAAGACGGGAAAGGATGTTAATTTGCCTCCAAGTAATCGAAATGCTCTACCTTTTTATTCTGGCGTTCTGGGATGACGGCTGTCCTTGTGTGGGTTTTGTTTTTTCTGTGTTGTTGCTATGTTTACCAGGATGTGTAACCTTGCCCACTGCTAACGAAACAAAACAATATCATATCCGTATCACGGTATCTATAAGAAAACCTTTTTTTAAATTGTCATTGAAAATTACACTTATTTCGAAATTTAGCCATAAAGCTAGCACCAGGTCTTAGATTTAGATGCTATATGTAAATTCATCTAGCCTCTAGGGGGCAGTAACAAAGTTTGTAAACTTTGAGGATGAAACGTTAACGTGGAAGTCTTGATCTTGAGTTGGAGTAAAGCTCTGTGAGAGGCTTGAGCCAGCTGTTGTGAAGGCTTCAGAGAGGAGCTCTCTGACCATTAATAATATTGTCTGGAAGCATATTGCACTAAACATCCATTACTTGTGGAATTAAATCTCTTTTGCCTACAGTCATGCAGTGTAGCCAACTTCCTGTTTCTAACGGCACAAAATCAAGGGATTGATGGTTACTAGTCACCAAGAACAGAAGAAGAGAATACATTTATTATTAAACAAGTAGATTGTTCTTACGTAATGAGATGGAAAGTATGTGAGTCATGGTGCTTTATTCTCCATGATGTTCAATAATCTTTGCAACTTTTACGAATGTCATTGATTGGGTTCAATAGAATCCACCTGGTATGGTCATTATTCTAATTTTCTGACGTGTTCCCGACATTTTTAGCCTCAAATCTGCATTTGTGTACTTTGCCATGCTCTACCTAGAAGGGACTACTTTGACAACCATGTTCTCCTTGACTTTCTATTTTAAAATTTGCATAGAGCTGCACTTTAACAGACATTATATCAATTAATACGCTACACAAATTCCCTATGGAATTGCAATATTTCAGTTTTTTCTTTGGCAAAAAAAAAATGTATGCCCAACTTCGATGTGAACAGTGTCTCCCTTTGAGAGGCTGGTTTTGAATTGGCCAAGCCATTAAATCTCCCTGAACCGAAAAGAGAGAGAGGCCAAGCTGCTTGTTTTCAGACAGTGAGCGATGCCATGAGCTCCACACACAGTGAAGAGGTTAAGTAGCTATTATGGGATTGAGAAGGTGTAATAAGGCTTGATGGAGTGGACACTGGCTCCCCACTACCTCCTTGAAGGGAGAAAAGAGAGACCACCTCTTCTGTCCCCTTTCTACCCTCTCTGACAGTAATATGGAAAAAGCCATGTTTTGAGTGAATATGAGTGCAAATATTATTCTTCCTGACTATTACCACTGCAAGCACCTCTGCTCGGGTAGCCAAAGCCCTGGACAAAAAGGCCAAAGACTTTCTCAGCACCTTCAAAGGGAGCCTACATAAAATAAACACAGCCATCAGATTTCAGCCACTAACATGGCTTAGTGTTAGGCAGAGACCAGGCGCGCAACTCCCTGGTAAGTGTGGGGTCTGCTCAGTCAACACGATGACGCAGAACGGAACAAAAGCATGACAGAAAAGGTAGGTCTGTCGGAACACTGTCCCAAGCCGCAGCACCACTGACCCCAACGAGGGGAGGGAGGAATGCCCTGGGCGGACTGGATGGAACGACCAAAGGGGTTCAGATGGAAGGGGGTTGTGGTGTGCCTTTTGGAATAGACCCTTATACCTGAGACCAAGGAAGGCAAACCTGAGAGAAAGCAAATATAAAATGCAAGGATGGTGGAGAGAGAACTGGGGAGAAAAAGGTTAGGTTGGAGCAAGAGGCAGTGGATAAGAACAGAAGGGTAACCTCATGATCTGACATTGTAGGGGTCTTCAAGTGCAGTGGGCAGTGATGATGTAATCCACCTGACAGCAGGAGAAAGGGAATCTGTGCTAGAGCTGGTTGTTTTACGCCCATCTATCCCCAAAAATACACGTAGTCTCTCTTTGCCATGCCCATACTCACCAAGGGCGCGCACACTCAATCTTTTTCAAATGACACATCAAGGATTTGGTTCTATGAGAAGGTTAATGAACATTGACACGTCTTCAGTCGCTCTTTCCAAAAAGGATAGAAATACACACACAGCTATGCAAAGACACATGTTTTTCTGAGCCAGGCAGGAAGTTCAGGACATAGCACACACATTTCAACTTTTACACATCACCATCCTTTGCTACGCGCATAGCAGACACAGACTTATGTATTGAATTTCTTGAACTTAGCGAAAGAAGAAAAGAAGGGAAATATGTATTTGATCATTCTACAAATCACTTCATTCATTTATTTTTAGATATATTTCTCTAGTAAGAAATTGTCCCGTTTCTTATCGCAGATTACCGTACATTATGACATACAAAAGTACTATGCCCCTCCCACCGCTCACAAACCTAAACCAAGGAAATGGGTTCAAAAATGGATTCACTAATTGGCTTTTATTAAAGGATTATCAAGTTCCCAGTTTATTTGGATATCTTCCTCCAAATAACAGCCAACAAATACAATGATAACAACTGCTGTAGTGTTCTGTGTAGCAGGAAAATATGTATGTAACATTTTAACTCCTCATCACTAGAGATTGCATAACATTTACAGGAGAGGTTTTATATAAGAACAAGTTGTAAAGTGAATCTTTGTAAATTCCTGTACAAATAAATGCTTATTATATGACAATGAAAGTGTTCAACCTGTTTTTGGAGATTCTGAAAATCAAATATTAAACCTTTCAAAATAAATTTAGGGGTTTGTTAAGGTTTTTGTTTTTGGAAGCTGATGTGTGGAAACTCAAAACTTTAGCTCCCTTCACAGATTTCATATGGGATTATGGTCTTGAGACTTACTAGGCCAGTTTCAAAGTGCTTTTTCTTGGGCCACCTCTTTCAAACATGGCAGGTTGAGTTGATGCCACACAACTGATGTTTGATCTAAATGGAACACAATCATTTGAGCTGTTTGTGTGCTTTCACTTATATCACTTGTCCATTGTTATTGATTATTGCTACATTTTAGATTATTATTTACTTTATGACTGATTTACCATCAGTTCTTGCAAATGACAAACATCAAAATGAAAGTCACTTTGGATAAAAGTGTTTGCCAAATGTATGCATGTAAAATGTAAGAATAATACCACAACACTCCTATTGACAAGGGCACTAAACATAACAATATAAAAAAACACTATATAAAAATCAAGAACTACTGACAAACAATACAACTATAAAATATGTACAAGGTGAAATGGGGTATAAATAGTGATTTCAACCAGTAAAACACATCTGTAGCCTTCAGAACACTAAAGAATGACTTACCTGCGGGACTCAGAGAACACGTGGAGGTGTAGACTGATAAGTAGACCTTAATACACAAAGGTAAATATCTTAGTAGGAGTTAAAGACATGGCAGCAGCATTTTGCACTGACCACTTTCTGAGAAACAAAGGATGCCATTATCTACGAAGTTTGTTTATTTTCACATTTGCTGACCAGGCATAGAAAGAAAGGCCTTGAAGCAGAGGCTTACACGAACATATAAAACATGGCCAATCAGAGAGCAGTGCATGAGCCCTGAACAGAAGATCAAGTGCTTTTTTAACACTGCTACTCACATGCTCAGGGTAAAAAACAACATCTGCCAGGACAAAATGCTGTTTTCTTCAAAATGCTAAAGGGAATGTGAATAATTGGACAGTATAAAGTGCAGTACAAAGCAAACAATTGAACCATCGTGGACAATTTCCAAAGTTCCATATATTGTTTTTGAAAATTCTGGTATATTTATTATGAAAGAGTCTGCTGCCACTCTTTAGAAGAGACAGATAGTGTGTGAGACGAACACACATTGCAGACTTTCAGAGACTCCCCCTCCTGACTCAGCCGTTTTGTAGGAAACCTGTATTGCTTTGAAGAAGCAACAATCTGTCATTACATGCAAGAAGTAGAGAAAGAAAGCAAAGCAGGATCAAGTGGTCCATTGTCTACTTTGCCACCCCTTTGCTTTAAAAAAAAAGAATAATTGTATTCCGCAAATTACAGAGAAGAACTTGAACAGGTGCAAAAAGCTGCACCTGGAGGAATGGGTCAATGTCTGCAATGTGTTTGTTTAGCAATAGTTAAAGAGCTCTGAACACTATCACTAAAAAGAGTTCTTTTGTATTGATTTATAGTAAGGTTTTCGAACACTGACTCATTGTGAAGATATACTTGCATTGCTGATGTTATTTTCTGAGAGGTTTGGTTTCTTGCTAGAATGTCTCTACTGATGAAGTGAAAACTTGAAATACAAAACTTACGGGCCAAAAAGAAGATGAGGGATGGTGTTGGCATGGTTGTTGATGTCTTTTTAGGGAAAGAGAAGAGCACTGTCTTTGAGGAAAGAGCATCATTGTCATGATAGTCAGGAAACTAAAACAAGCATAGTATACCATGACTGCGCAAAGCTTGTTGAATGTAGTAGCTTTAGGAAGGTAAACTCTTGAAGTTGTTTATTTTTTGTCAAAAAAACTTTTGTCTGGTCTCAAACTGTACTGAATTCAACACTGGTGCTTTTTTTGTGAATCCACCTCATATCCAATCAGGCAATTCTAACATTCAGAGGGGAGTCCTTCCTTGCCATCAATTATTTGTCAGGACAAATTGTAAGATATTCTCTTGAAACAGGTAGACCAACATAAACTTAAAATCCACAAATAACTTCAGTTGAGGCGTTCCAGTTAGAAGGTTGTTGGTGCGAGGCTCGTTGGTGATCTTCCTGGAAGGAGTTTGAATGTTATGTTGAGTGAGTTTCCTCCGGGTACTCTGGTTTCCCCCACAATCTAAATATAAATTCCCCTTAGGTGTGACTGTGTGAGTGAATGTTGCACTGCGATGGACTGGCGACTTGTCCAGGGTGTACCCCTGCCTCTCGCCCAATGTGAGCTGGAGATAGGCACCGGCAGACCCCCGTGACCCCGAAAGAGAATAAGCGGGTTGGAAAATGAATGAATGAAGTGCTTCAAAGTGGCCAGCTTTCAAAATACCAAACTTCTCAGAGATAAGCCTCCAAACTTCTGGAACAAAATAATTTGTAGTGATGACTTTTTGGCCACTACTATAAATGCTACATGTGAAGAGGAGTCATCAAGGAACGAAAAACTTTGATGAACGGAAAACCATCCCCACTGTAAACATGGAGGTGTGTCACTGATATTTTGTGAATATGAGAGCTCCAAAGGCACAGGAAACTTGGTCGAAATTGGGAGAAAATGAATGCAACATGTTATCGAAATATACTGGAGGGAAACTTCATTAGCCTGGAAGCTGTGCATGGAATGTTAGTTGACATTTTAACATGACAAGGCGAAGTCCATTTGCGATTGGTAACAGCAGAACAAAGTGAAGGTTCTGTAGTAGCCATCTCAGTCTCCTGACCTCTAAATCATTGAACCGCAGTACTCAGGAAAAAGTGGGGAAAATTGGTGCCTTGCTCAAGTGTCCCATAGGTGGAAGAGAGTGAGATTTGATCAAGTCCCAAAGAAGCTGGGGATCAAACAAGCAATCTTCTAATAACCAGTCAATCTCCTTATCCACTTGGCCACAACTACCACAAACCCAGTTCAAATTAAGTTGTACCAAATACAAAACTACACAAAACAAATTAGAGAAAAAAAATTTATCAAAGAAATTGAAAATTGAGTTAAGTACTTCATAAAAAAAATTCAACATTGAAGCATATAGCATGTAATTTACATTAACATCCATCTACATCAATAGTACCAGCGACCTGTGTCGCTCAAATATTTATGGGTGCATACCTGTCCACTTCAAGCATTGTTTTGTATTTTGCAAATTCACTGCAGGCCTTGGTAACTGAGATTTGATGCCTGTTTTTTCTTTTTACCTTCTGTTTATACGTTTCGTTAAATCTGACCCGTATCTGATTCATGTGTTTTCTCTTGCCATAACAACATGCATGAGGTTTTCCAGGGTGTTATAGTAGTGCAAAGTGGAAAAGATTGACATGTGAAATCTGACAGTGAACATTAAATAACAACATGATTTAGCGAATATGGAGAAAATTGCATTGTCCTCTTCCATGTCAACTGTTTGTTGTAATAAGAAGCTGTTGCGCTTCCATACACACTGCCCAGGTGACATCATTAAACTTCTGAGAACTTCATACTAAATTGTCTCAGGTTAATTGCTTTGAGTTTGTGATGCATCAGAAATTCTGCTTGTTTACATGACAGTCACTTTGGCACAGATCTGAATATTTACTCATGAATCAGAACTGATTCAAATATTAAAATATCCAGGTATTTTAGGGTCAGAATTCTAGCTGATAGACAGGTGTTCAAATACCTATTTCCTGCTGTATCATACAAATACATAGTTTAAAAATCATACATCGTGATTTCTGGATTTTTCTTTTTAGATCATGTCTTTCACTGTGGAGATGCACCTACGCTGAAAATTTCAGACCCCTCCATGATTTCTAAGTGGGAGAACTTGCAAAATAGCAGGCTGTTCAAATACCGGTACTTATTTCCCTTACTGTATATATACAGAATCTAAATTTGGTCACATTAACTGGCATTGTAAAAGGGGTTTTAATTGTGCATCAAATAAAGAACAGTATTTAAACGTGTTACTGAAGATTTAGCCAGTGGTGGACAAAATACACAGACCAAGGACTTGAGTAGAGATAAACTAGGTAAAATATTACTCCAGTAAAAGTGCAGAATTTCCAGAACTTCACTCCAGTGCAAAAGTATTTGCCTTAAAATGTGCAGAAGTATCCAAAGTGCTATGATTTATTATGGGTATAATATCATTATCTTGCTTAAACAATATGTGAAAAGACTTTGACTCTTATGAGGTTAACACTTATTTATATGAACATGAGCTCAAAAAAAGATTTCAGATCAGCCCTTTTCACATTTCAATTCAAGATTTATTTTTAACATAGCTGTAAGTTCAAGTGTAATAAAAAACTTTTTTAATGTCTAAACAATTTTACTATTTTATACCCAAATGTCTCTGTGTTTACATATACCCTGGTAATTTCAGTTTACCTTTACAGAAACTAGTTTTTTTTTTCTATCATTTATTGAGGTATGGGCATCTCATAAAATGCTGCTCTTGAACTGACACTGAACAGCAGAAAGCAGGATCGAAAAAATAAATAAAAAGGATCGACTGAATTCCCAAAATGTAGTTGAGTAAAAAGTAAGATGTTTGACTCTAAAATGTTATGCAGTTAAAGTAAAAAGTCTAATTAAAATAGTTGAGTAAAGTAAGTGTATGAATTACATTTACTGCGTTACTCCCCACCACTGGATTTTGCTAAATGGATTTACTATAGTTAATTATGTTTATTGTTTAAAACAAGAACAGACCTGTGATTGATGTAAAGCACTTTTTAAAGTGAAAAGGAGTGCTCTCAAGTACAGGAGGGCAAAAATATATGTAGAAAACTTTAAATAAACAACTGTAGTGTTATTAGTACATATTTGTTACATATTTGACAGATTTATAGATTAGTGTTGCCACCCTTATGGGAAAATGCCACTGGTTCATTCACAAACTCATAATCAAATTGTGCAGTTCACAAAACATTAAGCTCAGAACGACTGTGAAACCTTAATAACTGAACAAAAATACTGAATGCACATGAGGAGTAAATGACGATTTAAAAAAAAAAACCCTGGATTGTCTCGGGCATGAAGGGCACATATCAGCAAACCAGTCATCCGATCACAACTGATTCCATTTCCTGCAGGAGACTGGGGCATGACTCAAATCCGCTACCGAAGCGATGACACGCGGGTTCGACACAACCGAGTGCTCCGAGTGATGCAAACGGATCACATTCTTACCGTAAAAACTAATTAAAGAAATAACTGTAAAAGGACAAAGCTGGCAAACTTTCAACAGAAAACGCGGAAACGTGTGGATTATGACGCACGTGTAACGGGGACGTTTAGCCTCAAATATAAACAAACAGCAAGAAAGAGCTACGATAAAGAACTTCCCCTTTCCTTCGTTTAGGTCAAGAACGGACTAAATATTTATTGTTGCGACTTCAGGCTGAGGAGGTTATTAAATTATAAAATTAACCTTGCATTAAGTGGATTAACGGCCAGGCTGCCAACAACAGTTCATGTTTTTACAAAATAGTTGGCTCTATAGACTTGAATACATTAATAATGTAGTTTGTACTGAGTCGAGCAAATGAAAACACATAAAATACAATTAACTTTGTCCCTGAACACATTCTTAACAAGACAATTAGGGGGGTATTAAAAGGGAGAAAAAAATAAATTTGTAATTAAGGATGTAACAAAAACGTCACTGCTGTGAAAACACGTGTACTTTAAATAGTCTTGATCTTCAACAAACTTTTGCTAACTAAGCCATAATGTTACACTAATATACTTATATATTATATACTAATATTTAAATAGTCACAACACCCTAATATAAATATGAGGATATATATATATATATCCTCATATTTTTATTAGGGTGTTGTATATATAGGGTGTACCAGGGTGTACCCCTGCCTCTCGCCCAATGTGTGCTGGAGATAGGCACCAGCAGACCCCCGTGACCAAAAAAAGAAGCGGGTATGAAAATGAATGAATATATATATATATATATATATATATATATATATATACTACTATACTATACTATATATATATATATATATATATATATATATATATATATATATATATATATGTATATATATATATATATATATATATATGTATATATATATATATATATATATATATATATATATATATATATATATTGTTAGTAGCTTCTGTGATCTATCTAATTAACTCTCATTCTCTTTCTCCATCTCTCATTTAGAGCACCTGTCTTGCTCAATTGCGCGCACCGGTCTCCTGTTGCGCGCTGATTAGCAGGCCTTCTTAATGCTCCTTCTCTAACTCTTCTCTGTCAGACGATTATATCATTGACATCTATGCTACGAATCTCACCTATATTTCTCCCTCAGTCCAGTCCAGTCCAGTCCAGTCCAGTCCAGTCCAGTCCAGTCCAGTCCAGTCCAGTCCAGTCCAGTCCTGTTCGAGCCGTATCGGCGGATTCCTCTCGTGTCTCTCTCCCTGACGTTTTGACGAGCTGGTATTAGACGGTGGTTGCTCGGGACCGGAGGCTTTCCGCGGCTTCTCCCCCTTTGGACTATTCTTGTTTTTTTTTTTTTTTAACTGTTCAGGCTTCTGTGCCGGTGGCTGTGTTTTTGCCTTTTTCTTATTTAGTATTTTTGATTAAAGACTTTCAGTTACTCTTGCATCTGGGTCCGCCTGTGCTTTCCAATTTGTAAGCGCACAACATATATATATTATAAATATATATATATAATTCACAATGACAATGTTGTACACCTGCTGTCTCCAGGAACTCCCCAAGATTAACGTCACCAATTTGCATCATATGTGCAAAAAAACAGCCACAGTACCATCCAGCAAGTTGGGATTAAAATTTTATGGAGCCTCATTCATGCACAGTTCAATCTGAAATCCTGCTGCTTTATAAGCTCTTTCACTTCAGTTTTTTTTTTTTCATTTTAGCACACGTTCATTTTAACACTACAGTAATCATGATCTATCATTACATCCATCTGTATATAGGTACAGCAGCTGTATCTCCTATCTCACACACTGGGCTGCGGTGCTTTAACTGTGTAGTCATTCTAAGCAAAAACAGTAACTTCCTCTTTGCATTTGATGTTTACGGCTTAATAGTCTGATCACCACTAAAATTTCTCTGCATATGTTCTCGAGAACTATTTTCTAAGGTTGACATCTGCAGGAAAACTATACAGGCAATGTACAACAGTGTGCTTCGTATACCTGTCTCTAGAAGCTATAAATGAACTGTTTTATGAACATTTTCTCCAACTCGGCGGAAGTGAGTCACAAGTCTACATACATATGTACAGTGTGTCACAAGTCTTCAGTCAATTGGTCTCTGTCTGCATGAGGACTGTAACCTGAACCGTTTACTTTGTATTCAACAAGAAAGGGGTTTATTGTGGCATTTCTCTTCCTAAATGATGACCAAATCTTGCAATTATCTCTAATAGGCCAGGAAATGAGCTGAGCTCTGTTAATTTGTATAACCACTTGTCATACTAATCACTTATCACAATTGCACACATGCATAAAATTGTAAACTATCTGTACCTGTCGTCAACCTATACTTATTTTCTACCAGGTTTTCTATTGGATGACCAGCAGTGTTTTCTGCACTCCTCTTTTTATGCAAGCACTGCTCACTGACATGTCATTAACACATGCCTCTTACCCTGGGTTTTTGTGAGGGGTGTTGTGACAGATTAATTACACTTTCAAAATAATGGCAAATAATAGGTTTTGTATTGTTATTTTGGTGTCAAAATTAATCCTGAGCACTGCTGTTTAAGTCTGCAGTTGCCATGAGACTATGTTTATTGTTTGAATAATAATAAAAAAAACTTCTCACCTTAGAAAACCATTGTGGAATTTTCATATGTTTTCATGGAATAACTGATGACAATAAAGAACAATTATTTTAAATGGAGATTGGTGTATATGATACAGTGGAGAAGATAGCATTTAATTATGTTTACCAAGGGCTTTCCCAGGCACTGAACCAGCAGATTCTCCATTACACTTCCAAACGTTTACCTTAGTAACCATAGGTTTCACCAAAACAGTTTCTAAACTAGAGCTATTACTGCAATAAAATCATGATTGCTTACTATTAGTCACACCACTCTAGTGCTCTCACAGAAGCTTGGGGGAAGAGCAGTTAATCCTGTTGTCATTTATTATGGCTTTCAATCGGCATAACTAAAGAGTAGATGTAGATTTAGGAGTATATGTATGCGTATATGTATCTTATATATATAGTGAAATTATTAGTATTTATACATTTATGGCATACAAACTACTAAAAGGAACTTCAGTCCTTGAGCATTTGATTATTGTAAGATATGATTTGTCTTTTGGTGAGCTTCCTGCTTTAAATGACCAGTAGTGTTTCACCAGCCCTCAGTGTCAATCAATAAAAAAGAAGCAGATAAAGTGGACTTAACAGCTGCTTTTGGAAAACACAGAAAGCATAACATGTGCTCATTATATAACAGAAAGCTGAAAATGAATAGAACAGAGGTGATTTAACTGACTGTAGAATCTTAAAGTTAACTAGCTTTTATTGCAACCAGGCAATTGCTTAAGCATAAACAATGATTTCTCTATTCATTTTTTTTTTTAAAGTTTGCATTTAAACCATACAATCGTGTTTTTAAAAGGCAAAGAAAACATTAAATAGATTCTATGTAATTGATCTGCCAATATCTTAAGGCTTTTTACAGTCTTGTCCTCTGGTTTGCTGGAAGTTCATCTTGGTCAATCCCCCAGATAAAGGTTCGCAGATGTGTCATTTCCTTCTGGAGCTCAGGGCTAGGGACTGGCTGAGTTAAATCCAGACGTGGGGTCTCGTTGGGCAGGATAAGAGGAGGATGGTCCAGGAAACTTTCAAAGATGTCTGTGGAGATATGAGTAATATTGAAACAAATTTAATATAAACAAAATATAAGCTGTACAATTGGTCCTTTTGACAACTTCTACATAAACATACAATTTAAGGCACGGCAGTGTTTTAAGTTTGCTAAATGTGATTTCTTCTGCTCAATATGAACAAAGTTGTTCTAAACCAAATAAATTTCCATAGAGGAAAGGAACCATATCATGGAGACAGTGGCACACTTTCAGGACCTGCAAGGCCTTCTCTGCTGGCTTAGACACCTTTAGAAACAGAGAGCAACAAAGATTCATAGCATAAAATCTACAAAAAATCTCTAAACAGTCTAATCTGCTCTAGAACTTCAGGGTCAGTAGTGATGACCTCACTTGCAGTTCCTTGTATTGCATCGGTTCTGTTTAACCAGATTTCTGGCTAGCTTAGGAAAACATTGTCATCTCTTTAATCTGATTGATCAATACTCACAAAGGCACAGAGAGAACCTCGGAAACCCTAACACCTGTAAACCAGTGTTTTGCCAATCATTTTCCGATCTCCATCAGGTATAGAACTGATTCAATACCCTTAGACATGTATGTTGTTACAATGTGGAGCAAAGGGCAAGTCTGGGATCATGGTGTAATACTGTGTTTAAAGAACAATACCTGTGTTTCCATCCAGCTATTTTGGAATATTACATAAAAATTAGGATAAAAGTAGGATAAACTTTTTATTCAAAAACAAAAAATGCTAATAAACTTTGATGGAAATGCATTTACAAAATAAATCCCAATGCGATGGCATGCCCGTTTTTTCTGTCGGAACTGGTGTGCGATGGGAGTGACATTAATGGACTAATCAACAGATCGATTTTCTTGCACAACTTCTGAAATGTTGTTTTGGTCATTCTAAAAATTCCTTAGCCTAAATGTGTGGTTTGGGATTATCACCTCCCAGAACTGGCTTGTCTCCTGTCTCTAAAAGCCAGATGACAAGGGAATGTTGCACTTCATTTACATGTTCTAAGACAGTTGTTATATACGAAAAAAGGTTTTCTACTAATGCAGAACTTCCATTTTTTTCTTTTGACGTAATGGGCCAGTGATGATTTTGCTCTCTTGGACTCAATGGATATAAACGGTGCTTTTTTCGCAAATATTTTATGCATTAATTTAATTCACATCTTTCATACATACATTTTCTTATCACTTGTTCCAGGTACACCCTGTACAGGTCGCCAGTCCAAGCAATGGGGAATTATTAAGATTATTCAATTAACCTAACTGCTTGTTTTTTGAGATTGTGGGAGTACCTGGAGGAAACCCACCCGGCTCAAACTGCCAACATTCTAACCCACCATGCTGCCCCGGATGGAAACATGGCTTTTGAAAGTAAATAGTGCCCATTACTATTACATACGTTAATGAAGTGTTTTAATAACAAATGTACCCTTGTGTATTGTCTACTGAAAAAACTCAAATCACCATCAATTCAACGTTTTCCATACGCCAGATGTTGTTAGATGCTGCTGCCTTATTTCCAACAAGTTTGTAGACGGCGTGGGGCCTAAGTTCCTGAATGCTGTTTATTCTTAATGATAAAAAAGCAAATGTAATTGTAACTACATTGTCCAAATAACATTGATTACTAAGAATTTGATGCAAAAGGAATATTTTTTTCTGATGATATTAACAAAGAAAAGTAAGTTAAACATAATATAATTTTACTAGAATGCCTTCATCAAAACGCCTTTCTTTAAATTTAAACTATATTTCTGTCTTAAAGGTTTTATTTAGCCACCTTTTCAGCCGAGAGCATGCTATACACATCTGGATGTGGTGATATCTGCCATTCAACACTAGAATCGCCCTGAACTTTTCATCTGCACTGATGACAAAAGTCTACTTGGAGGGCCGATATGTTGCTATCCTGCAGGTCATGGCTACTCTGCAGGATTTCAATGTGTTGAATCTGCTGCCAAGGGATTAGGCCGGCTCTTCATGCAGCATCAAACTTTACACTGAGGGTGACCAAGGTGGCTGCACAAGCCCCCGGATCTTTGACATTCACCATTGTGGTCCAGGAGCACCACCTATGGTTGAAACCAAATAATTTCTGGATACACATCTTACAAAGTGGCCTCTTCAGTGTCGCTATGGATGACTTTTTTCTCAAACACACATCAGGTGTTCCCATTACACAGCTTAATACAGTGATGGTGAAAAGTTACATTTTTTGAATCTACATCTGGTTTTAGTTCAGATCGGTTCTTGTTTGCACCACAGACACACTACTCTAGAGTTCATTTGTCTTTTGCTGTGCACAAGAGTTCGATTCCCAAACAAACCTACCAGAAACAAGGCAGGTGTGAAAGCACCTTTATGCCGAGTCCAGGAATTATATCATAGATCTTTTCATGCTACGGTTGTCTTGTGTATTTAGATGCTGATGAATTTACGCTGCTCAATATAAATATGCCAGGGTTGACTTTACGATAAGAAAAAAATCACAGACAACTTTGTTCCATGTCTTGCAACCTAACGCAAAAAGTGACTTGAAAACAACTCAAGGTGCAATATTGGCATTTTAGAGGAGTTATAATATATTTTTAGAAGTTTTTATCCCTTTTCTTGGGGCCAAATAGAATGAGAATAACCTTTTTATCGGAAGAAACTGAAGGGTTGATAGCGCTGTGCATACGTTTATAACTCTTCCTCAACTCCCGCTGCCCTAGATGTTGCTCTCTTATTGGCTGCAGATAATTACAAATGTTCTTTTCAGTCAGAACATTCTACACTGCATGTGTATGAATCACCAACAGGTCAAATATTTTGTTTCAGAGGCTCGTTCATGCTGTCACTTCCATGCTCAAGCAACTGTTTGCCCGTAATTTCAGACATCCGTCAGCAATTTCTTTAAAATTATTTATCAAAATTGTGGCTGTAAGACTCCAGACTTAACTTGCCGTTAGACTTCTGTCAGTTTACAGTGCAACTCCCAGTGTTTTCCTTTGTTCTTTGAACAAAGACAGCATAAAGACATTCATCTAGTAGCTTAAATATTGTTCAAAACATTCTACCACTATGACCAGTTGTATTCAAGTGCACTATTGCAGTAAATTCAGTTTGTGACTCACCTCCTCCAAGTTCGGTACCAAGAGGAGGAGCCCAAGATGAAGGTGTGGCTCTTGTAGGTCCAAGTTTATAATGTGTGAGAAGATGGTGAAGCTGGGAAGGAGTAAGCAAGGGATGTTCTTCTTGTAATCTGGACCAGGACGACTGTTGGAACACGGGAAATTTAATCACCACTTTGAAAAAATCCTTGTTTACACATTTTGTGCTCTTAGGGTGACTCACCTGAATAAGACGGGTCTTGGGTATGCACAGGAAGTTGACTGTAACAGACAGCTTCTTCAAAAACTCTGAAGCAATTTCCCCAAGACCTGCTCCTTGCAGCCAGTCCAAAACTAAGTCCAGATTTGTTCGAATCTGAACTGCACGTGACCAAGAGAAGAGACTGTCTGTTCAACACAGAGCGGATCAATAATTTAAAGCATTATCATCGCCATCAGATCAGCCATTGCCATCATTTATCTCTAGTTGTTCTTACCTCTCTCCAGAAGCGTGTTGAGAAGAGAGGTGTTTGTGAAGAAGAAAAGGTAGCCAAACGTTTGGGAGGTCAATGGGGGAGAGAGACAGACCTCTTTGGACAGCTGTAGAGAGCATCGATACACCTCCACCAGTCCTGCGACAGTAGGAGGTAGAGAAGAGGCCTCCTCTTCTTCTTCTGCATCTCCTCCACTACCTGCTTTGTCTTTGGCTTTTGTTATTGCTTTCTTTTTCTCCTCGGTGGAAAATGGGTTTGTGTCCAGCAGTGCTGGAAGCAAGGAGTAGAGTGTCTGAAAGACAGGAGAATATTTGATTTAAGAGAGAAAATTTTAGAGTAAGTTTATTTTCTTGACAATAACTAAAATATTTCCAATATCTTAAAAAGCATATTCTGACAGCTGAAAAATGGATCAGTAGCTCTTATTTCCCTCACTGTAGCTGCACTGACTGATGCTGCTCCTCTCACCTTGGTCAGATGGTAAACACATTGTTGAAAGGTGTGCATGATGACGTCATCCAGCTGCGCCAGTGCTTCAGAACACGTGTCCATATCAGCTGACAGAACCGGGTCTCCAGGGGCTGCAGGGGTTTTGTGAGATGGGCATTTAAGCAAATCATGTTCGGTTTGTTGATTAGATGATGTAAAGAGTGGCGGACAATGTACACAAACCAAGTACTTGAATTAAAGTAGAGATATACTTGGTAAAATGTTGCTGAAAGTATTTGCTTTAAAATGTACTTAATTATCCAAAGTACTTTGGTTTTTTATATTTATGTTGTTTTATGAAATATTTGTTTTTATGAAGCCTGTTTTTGGGCTGTATGGCTCAATCCTCTTTGCAGTATCTCGCAAGCTCAATTTGTTTGGATGGGCAGCGTAGTTGGTGAACCATTTTCAGAGTTGTTTATTAAGATTCAGGTCATGACTCTGGTTTTGCCACTCAATCCCAGTGGTTTCCTTTAGCCTTTGATATCTTGATGAAACAATTGACCTACACCCCAGTCTGAATCATTCTGAAACACCTTTTTATCAAGGATGTCTGTACATTTCCGCACTCATCTAAGTGTACCAATTCCTTTTGTAGGAAAAATCATTCCCAAAGCATGATGCTGCCACCACCATTCACTCGGGTGATGCGCAATGCCTGGTTTCCTCCAAACATGATGTCTGGTATGTCCACAAAAGAATATTCAATCTTTTCTCATCACATGGTTTGGTTCAAATGCCATGTGCTTTCCACAGGGGAACAGTGTAACAGCGTAAACATTGGGTCTCTGATTAAGGTTCTTCAGTTATGATCGCTCAGTTAATCAAATATAGAACTGCTGACATATAGTTCATGCTTTTGAGACCATCAAGCCTGACACTGAAGGCCCTGGGTCGAAATATATTGACAAGGCCTCACAAAGATGCTAAAATCTACAGAAACCTGCTGGAAGCACTGAAGCCAAGGAAACCACTATGAAAGGAAGGGAATAAACTTACGGGAAAAAATATATACACCTGTATGTAATAGATTTAAGAATCTTTCGTGTTCATATTGGTCAGTGCTTCTGATAATGTTAAGGCCCTGTCGACCCATCAATCATCAAATGTTCCTCACTCCATGTTGGCTAATGTTATTTCATGTGAAAATAATTTTTTGAACACCATTTAGATTTTTTGTGTCATGCCAAAATAATTAGAAATTTGGTTCAATTTGAGTAATAAGTAACATTAACCACAACATATTGTAATCAAAAAGTATAGCACTTCAAATGACGCTGTAATCTTTGAATTTTTAATGAGCTTAACCCCTGCAATGCCTTAACTACTTACTTTTTTTCTAAAATAGCACCCCCCCCCCCTCTTCCCCAATCACTCAATTATTTATCCAACTACAGTTGAACTGAACTGCGTCGAATGAGTTTCGTAAAATACTTTAGTTGTTTAAAGGTACTATAAGTTGTAGCTGGACACCCTAATTGTGCAAAAAGTAAGCACCAAATTTGGTGTAACTTGGACAAATGGTTTCTATACAGGATAATAAAAATATCCTGTTAATACTTGGCTTGTAAATGGAGCTCTTTTTAGTGGAAAATGTGGAAATGTATTAAGTCCAGTTCAAATTCCATGTTTTAATCCTGGATATGATATTAAGATAAGACTTAACACAGCTGCAGCAGATGTTATGAGAAAGCAAGCTATGGTGGGTATCTTGCTCACCTTCAAACTCCCATTCCTTTTCTAGGGCCTCAACTTTGACCTGGAAGAAGTTGAGCAGCTCAGTGGCATTGGACATCCAGAACATGAGAGGTCGAAGGTCAGAGGAAAGTTTCTGCACACTCGGTGAAGGAACCTCAAGCTCAGGATCTGCTGAGCTGAATACACACCAGATAGACTGTCAGAGCTCAGCATGTGCACAGCTGCGCACACCTTTGCTCTCAGATTGTGAGCCAATGTGTGGCGAGTGTTCTTGAGCAGAATGGTAGCTGTCACATGATTCAAGCAGTAGATGTGGTACACATCTTGTGGGCTAGGAAACACTTTTAAAACAAGAAAAGTGCTGAATTACTGATTACTAACGATTACTATTAATGCCCTGTGATGGGCTGGCAACCTGGATGTACACCACCTTTTGCATGAAGTGTTCTGGAGAACACACTTTGTCCTGAAAAGGAAGAAGTGTGTTAAGAAAATGAGTGAGTAAATGAATGCATGAATGAATGAACTATTTTTAAGTAATAAATATTGTACAAAGTAGACTTAAAACAACAAAAAAAGCATTATTAGTAGAAAAAAACAGCCTGTTAAAAAGCATGTTGCTTTGGAATTAATATATCAATTTGATCTGTTTAAAAGAAACCCTTAACATTTTTACAATATATATTTAACTAATTAAAAATATTATTTTTAAAATATAAATAGCTCTTCCCAAGAACTGCATTTAAAAAAATGTGGAATTTGTTTATAGAAATGATTGCTTTTATTATTTTGTGCCACCAGTAGAGGACAATCAAAGTATGGAAGTTGGGTGCAAGTATGGAACCAAAAGTTTGGAAGCAAGGAAATTTTATTTTCATTTTTTCACCATTTTTTTCTTATTTTTACCTGGTGGAAATGGGCTTCAATACAAAAGAGATCAATTATTAGAGAAAACAGAAATTACAATTTGAAAATTGTAGCATATTAAATTTTTGGCCATATTTAGCAGTATATTATGTTGTTTAAACATTAAATCTTTGCAATCAGGTGAGATGAGAGTTGATGGGTTAAATATAGTGTTAATGTAAAAACATTCAAAAATTCGAACAGACCTTTAACATTGTATTTTTTACTACAGGCTCCAAAACTACAGTAACCTGTGCTTATATATTTATATAAGTAACCTGTGCTTATAGCACTGAGAAAGCTTTAGGTAGGTGTGAAAAACGCTGTATGGAAGTACTGTACTATAAAGAATGCTTTCAAAAATATACTTTTTTTTTTTCGGAAACGTTCAAAATGTAAAGTGAGCAAACAAAATAAAAAACATTTGAAATATTTTGATCAAATTAATATTTAGTCTCACTATCTTTTGCTTTTAAAACAGCCCCTGTTCATATAGGTCCCAAATATACCAAACCGAAGCACATAGGTTGGAATCCAGTCATGAACTGAAATAGCAACAGCCATGTAGAAGGCTTAAAACTGGTTGAGGAATAGTCAAACTCCAAAGAGAAGTTGTTAGAGATGAGCTTAAGTACATCCACAAAAGTTCTGAGATTAGCTTTCCGAGATATAAGAATAACCAACCAGTGAAGTGTAATAGAAAAATTATTTTGAATCCTATTGTTCTCAGATGGATCACAAACAGGAAGTTACTTCACAAACAGGAAGTTACATCACACCTAGGCTCTATGAGCCAGAGTGTTGCACTTCCTCTCTCCTTATGAAATTCCCTCTCCTTTGTTCTCTGTTAGCTGTTTAACATTCGTAGTGTTTTAAAGCTAATACCGCTGTATTTTCTATTATACCTCCTCATGACTTGTTTCCAGCATGAAAATGGATTTTCACATTATTTTAGTAACAAAAGTTCCATCCACAATGGTGGGTAAGTGTACTTAGAAGAATTGAGGCTGTTTATTTCACACCTGCCAAAACTTTTGTACACTATTGTATGACCATCAAACACCGTAAACTTGATTAGTAGATTAGTTGATTATTACACTATAAACATTAGAGGCATGAATTTGCAGATGTTTTGAGCAGAGGATCATGGGAAGGATGGTCCAGCAGCAGCTCTGTACTGGCTCAGGTGAGAGGAATGCTCTGTTTACGGCTCAGTCACTGAGCAACAGTGTTTGAGCAGTGTACACAGATCTACAGCAGCACAAGAGAGAGGAGTAGAGCTGGTTCTTACTTTTGTGTTGGATGCTTGTCACCGAACTCTTTAATTTTGTCCTGAAAGATGAATAATGGAACAGAGACAGAGAGAGAGATTAGGGCAGACCTGGATGAATGCATGGGCGGGACTGTTTGGCTGATGTGTCCGGACAATGACAACACTTTTTCCAAATGGATGGAAATGACATCAGTCAACCTCTGTTTACAAACTAGGGTGAAATTCCAGTGAAAGCCCATCTGTGTGTGCAGCTGGGTTCCTGGACCATTGCTCGCTCTCTTTCTCTCACTGTGCAGACAGAGAGAGAGAGAGAGAGAGGGAGAGAAAGATTGTTGCAGATAAACTCTGGTTAAATGTGTCACTAGAGAAGGGGTGAAGTCTTGTGCTGTTTGGTACCACAGTGGCTCTCTAACAGACCTTTCGATGATGTTATGCAACAGCCAAACCCTGTAATTCAATTTATTTTTATTACACCCAGTGAGGTCACTCTTTATCATATCATGAAGCTTCATGTCAGCTTGACCAGTACATTTTTTGGTTTTGTATTGCTTCAATTGGAGTACGTTTTGTATATTTAAATGCCAGTGCAAACCAAATAAAATGTACAGGGCATCCAGAAAAAAACACTCACTGTTGCTTCTGTCAAAACTCGGATATAAAAAGTAAAGGGGAGAAATAAGACGACTTTATAACATAACTACACTATAAAGGCTAAACTGTAGATTTTACGCTAATAAACCGGCAGCTGTGGTTGCCAGAAGTTTACCGTCAAATATATATACTATAACAGTCGACTTGACATATTTTGTTGCTTACAAAGCAGTTTATACCTGTACAACAAGAATATACATCATAATAATTATGATTCATGACTTTATTTTATAAGGTTTGTATTGGAATAATTACTGTTAATTACTTTTTATTGCTCCGAACTATCTGTGTCAGAGATTTATGTTGTAATAATAGCAGTAACCAAATAAACTTTACATTTTACGGTGAGCTGCGGTTGCCAAAACTTTACCGTCAAATTTACCTACAAGTGTTTTACAGGATTTGCATATTGTAATCCTATTTTATGGTGTATGGCTGCCAAAATGCACGTGATCCCATGGATTTTTACAACCATGCTCCAAAAACACATTTTAGAACAATTAAAATTGTGTCTTTCTATTAGAGATTATACAGTAATTTGCTTATTTTACGACAATAAACCGTTAAGGTCTCACTCTGTAAAGCTTATTAGGTTTTTTTCACTCTAAATTCTACGTTCATCACATGTTTTGTGAAATACTGTCTTTTTCTGTAGCATTTATACAGTATTTTGCTTAAACTAATTAAATTACATACATTTTTAGCACTGTAGTCACAGTCTTTGCTCAAATAAACTGTTGGTTTTGTTGTTACATCCTCAAATATTTTGATTGTGATCCACAAGCTTAGCACCTAGAAAATTGCAAGGCTATTTTCTCTCCACAGAGGAACACTAAAGCTCTGAAAGAGTGGCCACTGAGTTCTTGGTCCACCCCTTTACTAGGGACAATCTCAAGGAAATGTCATTGTGGTTCTAATTTTTTCGTCATGATCTAGAGATAAAAATGATTGTTTTATAGGGAACTCACAATATATCTAATATCTGAACAACAAAATAGTTTCCCATTGATAACAACTTTTATTTTGTTTGTGATTTCAACACAACAAAAGTTGTTTTCTTATGTAGACAAATTTTGTTTTCTTGCACTCCCCAGACAACAAAAGTTGTTTCTCACATTAACAACATTAAATTTCTCATGTTTTTACATTATACGTTTTATTTCATCTCAACCCTTAGAAGTCTCTCCATCCACTGGTGTGTGCCAATCACACAGGTTTTTGATTTAAGTAGAAATGACACGACCCACCTATTGGTTTTGTTTTTAAATGAACATTACAAGAATTATGACACATAATTTCCAAGGCAGTTAAAATTAAAATGTGAGAAAATGCATGATCTTCATTTTACAAACCCAAAATCAGTGGCATAAGTGCCATGTAGTGGTGAAAAGAAGGGTTAACCATTAGAAGTACAAGACCTGTGATACGCTTGTGTTTTTAAAAGTTCTGATACAAAAAAGCTTTACCATTTACCTAAAACGTTCAACTTTACTACAGTTGTCACAATATTATGACCTTGACTTTGCTTTTTGGGGGGATTTATGATTTTTTATTTTATAAATTATCACAAAACCAATAAATAGTTAGAGAAAGACAAAGTATGCTTTATCATTTTGGTTGCATTCTCTTTACTTCAGGATACTCACCCAAACAATTCCTTTGATCTGATTAGCTGCCTTTAAAAGCAGCTGTGGTATCAATTGAGGGTCCAGATGTTTAGAAGCATAGTCAATCATGACCGATAAAAGATAGGCAGGTGCCAGGGCTCCACCTCCTGAGTCCGGACTCGAATTCTTTGAAATAATTTCCTGAAATCAAAGTAATTATTTTAAAAAAGGCAAGCCTTTGAAACAATTTCACCACATTCCCAATTCCATTGTTCAATTTCAGCCCAACTCCTCATTCTTTAAAAGTGTAGGTCTGAAAGTATATGGGACACCCCTACAAAGCCAAATACAAGACTACAAAAAATAATCAGACAGTCAAATGTACTCCTTTATTTTTAACTAAATTGGCCAAAGTTGTGGCAAAATGTATTTAAATTCAATCGATGAGCCAACACATCCACAGATAGAAAACGATTACAGATGCTTTGATCATCACTACAGATTAGATGCCACGTATACTCTTAACTTCTCCTTCCACTCCTCCCCTCTGAATGGAAGCAAGATGATGTCTATAGATTCAACTTCCATCCTCAGATGACTCTGAATTCAGAATGAGTCAACCATCATACTCTCAGTGGTGGGCATCAACCATTGGATTCTATATCGTCCAGTTGCGACCAGTCTCAGAATGACTCATGGGGTGTTATATAAAACATTATATATAGCATTATTCTTACTCAAGGTGAGCCGAATATAAGGGTGCTTTCACGTTGGGATCGCTTCATTCTAGCACCATGTTGCCCCTACTCCCCAACACCCTATAAGGTTCACACTGTACCTACTGATTAGTTCCTGTATAAATTTGCGTATTTACGCAACCGGATCCACATAGCCAAGATGATGAAAGAGGAAATACTGTGTTACCGTGGATGTTTTTGTTTGAAGCAAAAACAACAGGCTTCTTTACATGCAGTTGAAAGGATGAAATACACCCACACGCTTCAGTTTGTTTGTGTATTTCGGACAAACCGAATAGCAATTACGTCACATCCCATGCAGACAGTTTCCTTTTTGAGACAACATGTCCACAAATGTTCCACAGACCACCTCTGTATGCGTTCCCGTTGGGAGAGGTTCCCACTCTCAGTGTATCTGAGAAGGATCACAACCCCAGTGTGAAAGAACTCATGGTGAGCAATGAAACCACTTCTCTTGACGGCTATCACTTTCCCTACAAAGAGCAGACAGGCTGATGTTGTCTGAGCTTCTTTCTCTGAACCCAAATAAAGCTCATCCCCTTTTTACTTAAAACACTACCATCTCCTACATGTGCACATCCTGTAACAAAAATCTAAAGTCAAAAGGACAGATCAAATTTTGCATGTAAACATGTATAACATCGGATTCATTCATTGTTATCATGCAAAGCATGTCCAAGTAAATATATGTAGATATTGTTTACCTGCAGCAGGGCATCAGCATGCTTTCCCTGAAATCTCAGCAATGATTCAGTGGACCCCAGATATTGTCGCAGCATTTCCTGTCTATCTGTTATGCCTCCAGGGACACAGGAAGTTGACGTGTCACCGTGCCATGGTGGCGGTAATGCCAAGGGAGCTGCTGGGGTCACACGGGGGTCACGATACAGGAAGAGGAAGTGGCTACCAAGACCTAGTAAGTCTCCAGGCTTTAGCGCTGCTTCTCTGTAAAGAGGAGCTCCGTTGAGAGTGGCCTGGCCTCCTCTAAATGGACGCACTAAGGCTGAAGAAAAAAGAAAAAACATACAAGTGCCTAGTTACTAAAAACAGGACTTCCAATAAGATTAAAACAACTGTGAAAATGATGGCAGGAACACCATTACTGTAGACCCCCTGAGGTATCACTGACTGTCCACTAATATCTTTAACATTACATTAAATGGACAGAAAGACAGTGAACAACATTCAAAAATTGTGTGAATAGATTATTTTATGGATATATTATTTTACTCAAATGTAACCCCTAAAAACCACCTCTATGTAACCCCTAAAACCACCTCTACTACACTGAAAAACCGAGTGGTCATTTTTAAAAATGTGTTAATTTTGGGTACAGTGGTTAGTAATTTTCACATTGTTTCGACTTGAGCTCTGCTTTTGGGGGTAATTTATGATTTTTTTTTTTATTTTGTCACTTTTGATTTTTCTAATAAAACATAAACACTGTTCATTCTCAATTTTAGCAGTGCAAAAAAAACAAATATTAATAGTTAGAATTTTATTTTGTACAATTTCAGGTTTATTGTGGAATTATTGTGTGTGGTAATTAAAAAAAATATTTGTAAAAAAAAAAAAAAAAAAAAAGCTGGGGTTTTACTAAAAATTATATCAAGCATTGCCACAAAAACGGTTTGCCACAAAAAAGGCTGCAAACTTCTAAGGGTT
The DNA here is from genome assembly GCA_007224835.1 of Danionella cerebrum. Taxonomy (NCBI): domain Eukaryota; kingdom Metazoa; phylum Chordata; class Actinopteri; order Cypriniformes; family Danionidae; genus Danionella; species Danionella cerebrum. The sequence goes on from SRMA01026337.1 coordinate 57,091, forward strand.
GATACATGTCCGAGACTGCATTTCCTGACTTTTACCTGAAGTGTGAAAAGGGACAGTAGTTAAACAAGAGTTTATACTCAACAACAGTGAAAATACTTAAGAAACTTGCTAGTTTTTGCAGGTTGTACAAGCCAGAAATATTTGCATATTCTGAATATCTTGCCTCTCTACCAATAATGCATAATTGATGCACCTCTAGTATTAATATCCCTCACACCTGTACATAAAGCTGCAGATTATTTCTTATTTTACATGTGGTATTAATTTATTGTATGCTTAATGTATGTTCATTTTAGTTTTTAGTAATTTAGCCAGGTGAAGGAAACTCACAGAGTATTTCTGTGCTCACTGTAACCTTTGCTGTGCCAAAAAACTTCTAGAACATCCTTGAACAAAATTCTCTTGAAATGTTTCATGGAAAGCAAATCCCTATAAAGATTAAAGAATATGATTAGTTCTGGTGTGAAAAACAACGAGGGACACGGCACAGTTATTATTTAATACTTGTCTAAATTAAATGAAAGCACTTCTGTGCCTGATGTCTCTGTGATTTCTTGAGCAGTTGAACTGTTGAACTGACCGCCAGGGCCATAAGTAACATTCTTTTTGTTTTGTCAACGTGAAGTGGTTACAGGGTACCTTGACCTCGTGGTTGCTCTGGGACGGCTGAGTCTCTTCTGATCAGGAGGTGTCGAGCAAGCAGGTCCGGTGCTGAGAGGTAAGTGTCCACTTTTAAAAGCCTCTTCCCTTTCCTCTCTCTCTCCCTGTCCATCTCACGCTCTCGGAATGTCGGCCTCCGGCCAAACACATGAGTGTGACCCACCATTATGTACAGCACAAAGTCCTAAACAGATGATAAACAAGAGAGTGAGAAGCCGAAGCAGTGGAAAACAGCTGTTATTGTGGTAGATCTACAATCTGGCCATCTCCTAACTTACATTGCACAAATACAACAATGATAAGGAGTAAAGAACGTTACAGTTTTCAACAATATGTGCTTGTGTGAGGTCATTGTGCAGAGATGGAGATGTAGACACAGCATGCTTGTGTTGCATTGTGCAGCCCGTGTGTGTGTATATATAGAGCCATTCCTCTCAAATGAAAGCACTGATGTTATCTTTTGATTAGAGCGATACAGGTATAATGATGTCATCGAGTGGTTGGCAGATAGGTGAGATGATGCATGTCTAGCCTTGCTCTGGTCATAGCCCTGGAGTAACAGGAAGTAAGGTCTGTCTGTTGGTGGAAGGATCAGGCTCTGTGACATCACTTCCAAGTCACAGGTGTCTTTCTCTTCTTCTGCTGCAGGTGAGCGTCTCTCCACCTCACTGCCTCCTCTTGAACCACAGACCTAACAATAGGATTAAAAATAGTTCAAACAGAAAAAAACATTAGTCTTCCATAGTTTTTAAGGCATTTGAAAGACATGAAATTGAAAAGGTAATGGAAAAAAATGGATATTGATTGAGATGTTTTGGTACAAATTTGGACAAAGATCCTCGACCATTATTTTCCATCAACATTGTCCTACCAAACCTGATCCACAGCTACAGGAAGCACCTGGTGGAAGTTATTGTTGCCGATGGGAGGCAAACTGTTTTAATTTCACTTTTTTGTTCTTTAAAAATACCCTTGACTGTTTTGCTCATAAGCTTACATACCCTTGCAAATGGCCATTTTTTGTCCATTTTTAAGTAAATATGGATGGCAAGGCAAAATCATTTCCTGCTCATAGCCATTTATTCTCAAACAAATGTGTTTACTCTTTTTAAAACTTTCCAAATTGACCCTGATCAAAAGTTTAGCTCTTAATATTTTGTATTCCCCCTTTTTTATCAATTCTAGCTGTCCCTAAGTCTCTTGGGGTAGCTGTTGATGATGTTCTTTATCTTCTCCGTTGGTAAAGTAGCCCATTCTTTCTGGCTAAAAGCCTCCAACTTTATTGTTAATTCTTGGATGAATCTAGATCTAGAGGGGATTGTGCTGTTGCAGTCACTGCCCCCAGACTATGGAACAATCTGCCCCTGCACATTAGGCAGGCTTTAAATCCTCTTTGAAAACATACTTTTTCTCCCTGGCTTTTAACTCAGTCTGAGATGTTGACTTTTACTGTGTTATGTCTTTACTATGTTTTTAATGTTTTTTATCTTTATGTGTTTTATGTACTTTTCTGTTTGTGGACAGCACTTTGACCAACTGGGTTGATTTTAAAGTGCTCTATAAATAAAGTTGAGTTGAGTTGAGTTGAGTTGAGTCTTGCACGAACTCCACGTTTGAGTTCTCACCAAAGTGGTTCAATGATATTGAGGTCAGGAGACTTAGATGGCCTTTCCAGAACCTTCGTCTTATTCTGGAGTAACCCATGAAGTTGCCCGTATGTCAGCTAAAGTTATGTGTGGGGTTTCCTTTGCATCCCCTTACAAATTTGGGGACAGTTGTAGCAGAATGCTTTGTTGATCTACCTGGTTTGAACACTGCCGAGTCCCAGTTCCTAAAATATCGTTTTACATGCCTTTCCTGTTTTTTGCAGTTTCTCTATGTCTTCCCATTGCTCAGAATTCAGAAATGTCAGCTCATCACTGGATGAAAGAGGCAAGGGTCTATCAGAAGCCCAGAAACTCAGAAACTTTTTCTGCTCAACACCTAGTGGTTGGTTAGCTTTACCTACCACTAAAACCCGTCTGTGTCAGTTTTTGTGCATCAAGCCAAAATCACCAGGATATGTAAACTTTTGATTAGGGTCATTTGGAAAGTTGCCATTAGGGCTGGGCAATTTATCTAAAAGTAATCGTAAAAAGCCACTCAGAAGCTTTTTTTCAAGGTTGATTATTTAGACGTCTTTCCCTTTGTAAACAATACTGGTTATTTTATCAATTATATTATGTGTTTCCTTCAATTATTTCAATAATCAAGTAATATATCCTTCATTCTAAAATCTCTCATTTGTAATAGGTGAGATACTGTACTGTAATACTGTACAAAACTTCTCAGTGAACTGTGGGAGCAAAAATAATTATTATAATGAAATGTTCGTTGAATTATTGTAACCAAGCTAAAATCTTCAATTAATCAAGATTTTGCTTCTAGGTCAAATCGCTCAGCCCTAGTTGTCATTATATTTTAAAAAGTGTAAATACAATAAACAGCTTCACCCAACCATTAACTAAGGTGGCTTTCACAATACTGAGTTGCTGAAATATTAAACAGTCTAATTTATCTACCTCTGCTCCATCGGTCGCAATCATGCTCACTATGTCCTTCCTGTCTTGTGTGTTGTTTTGGTCAATGCCAGAGCGCCGGGGGTCATGGCCAGTGTTTCCCTGCCGCCGTCTCAGACTCAGGTTCATGTCACTGATGCTCCTTCTTAGCTCCGTGTTCCGCCCTCGATGACCTCGCTCTTCTTCGACTCCACTTCCAGAGGCCATACGACTGCGTCTCCAGCGTACACCTGTCACAGGTTAATGGCCGCATGGATACACTCACATATCTTTCACCAAAAATGTGTGTTTGTTTCTACCTTGATGGGTTTCTCCATCTCTTTCTCTCTCTCTTTGCTTCTCCTTCTCTTCACGCTCATATTCATCAAGGCGCTGGATCTCAAAGCGTCGTTCAAAGCCTTCCTTAGGCCTCCACATATCCACCAGCTGTAAGGGGCATTCCCAGGATGCAACACCCCTTCGGCACTCAGTCTGCCATGTCACAGCTCCATCTGCCTCATGAATGGGCTTTCCAATGACATCACACAACAGGAAGTCCTCAGGGGAATACTTCTGGAGAGCTGACCAGGTGAACAGGAAGTGTAGAGATTTGGAAGTAAAATGGAAAATGAACAGGTGATGCCAAGTTGTTCCTCAGACTTGTGATGTTGAAACATTGGTTTTCTGCTGTTTATTTCACAATTTGGAAGTATTTACTCATCAATGTGAGATCACCTTCTATGGAAGAATTCTTTTTGGCCTAGCCATCAGGGATTTTCTTTTATTTTAGATAAAAATGTGTGCCAATATGCATGTAAATATACAGTAAATATTTAAAAATTATAGTAGCTCAGATGTTATGATGTTATGTTAGGAAATCCCAATGGAAACTATTAATTGATTAGTCCCGGTTAAGATCAGTTAAGATCACATATTTATAAGTAACCAGAAAACACTTGTTTTATTGAGCACATGGCTTTGTTCTTGTGCTTGACCCCACGTTTCTTGTCCAGTTATTAGTTCATCTCTTGATAATTTCAGATTGAGCTCTTTGTATATTCTCTGTGTTGTTGGTTTTGCATCTCTACGATGAGAGTTTGCCATCTGTATTGTCTTGAGTAGCCATATGAGTTTACGTCTTTTCCCTTAACTCCCAGGGAAATTAACAAAGCTGTTTTTTTTAAATGAAAGGGGTTTTTTTTTCTGCCCAGTAACACATTTTAGGCTTGTTTTTTTGTCTTTAGTCTCTTAATACAGGTACCTTTTACATTTTATGACAATATTGGAAATATTCCTTAAGGTTCTGGAAATATTCTTTTACTGGCATAAAACATATTTATTCACTGGCCGTTTTCTTTATTTGGGGTGTAGAGACCCTGCTGCCTCTGGTTTGTATCACTTTTTGGAGGTATGTTTGAACTGTGGCTCTATGGGTTTCCATCCAGAGTTCAAAGCCATACTCGTGAGGTACTTTGATGACTGATGGTGCGTAATGATGGTGAGGGATTCAAAAGTGGTTATGAAAGAAAACTTTTTATCCAAAAGAGGTTTCCATTTCAATATTGTACTTTATTTACAGTTTTCTAAAATGTGAAGCAACTTTCAAGAGTTGTATAAAATAAATAAATAATGCATGGTAGAGTTGTTCTTAATTTAAGCTGGCACCAGTAGGCCCAAATCAATAAATATTAAGCTCTGTGAGTTAGTAATAATGTGCCTATGAAGAGGTCAAAATTTGAATAATATAAAATAGTTACATTTTTGGGCAAAATGGATTTCTCAGCCTAAAATATACTTGTAAAAATGTTAAAACTAGAAAAAAAGAAAATAAAACCTAAGCTGCATTTGAACATTTGAATGCTAATTTGTTTAAAACGGTTCACTGTTAGTTATTTTCTATCCAGTATTGTATCTCTATTGTATTCGCTATTTTATCATTTATTCTATATATGTTAATCTGGATGCAAAAGAATAAAATGTTTGTTTTTCTTTTGTAATTTGTGTTTGTTTTTTTTTAAATAAAGGGATTACTCTGAAAGAAAAGACATCACTACTAACTCATCATTAACGAACAATGAAGTAAGATAAATTGATGATTAGTATCGTGGCTACTTAAAGGGATCAATCTTTATTAACTCATTTAAAAATGATTAACTGTTTTTTTTGACTACCCCAAACGATGGCATGAGTACCTGTGTCTTCACTCTCGTTCTCTCGCTCTCTCTCAGTGTAGCGGGTGATGACCTGCTGGATGAGCTGCCGAGCAGTGGAGTGCATGTTTGCCAACAGGCTCCTGTAGTTTGCCCCACTGGAAAGGGCATCTCCATAGATTTTGACAAGGCCGGGGGCACACGAGGATGCAGGGGGCAGGTAATGGTGAGATGAAGGCGTGGCTGAATGTGCCCATATCTCCCTCTCTCGTTCCCCAATAGCTCTGTCTCTGTCACTGTTAGAACGACCCCTCAGGAAGAGGTGAGACAGCCTCTTGGCTCGTGACTGCTGATTAGCAGGTCTGGGGCGGAGGAAAGCTGGTGAAGGTGCCGGGGAAGGAGGGGCTAGAGAAGGAGTAGAGTGAGAGAGGGAGGACGGCATTGATGATGGGGCCTCATGTATAGATGCGGCATCTGAGCTTGTTGTGGACCTAATGGAAGGAAGCAATAAAGTGCCTGTATGGTTTTGAGGAGCTTGATACATTTGCAATTGCAATTAATATGAAATAATCAACAACTACTTAATATTTAATTAATTATATTTTTTAATGTTAAATGAAAGCAAAGGAAAAGTAACAGGACATGTTACTTTTAATGTAAATGATAAAAGAAGTAGAAAAAAAGTAGTGCAATGAGGTCTTTATGGCGTGTACTTGCTAAAATAGCCACTATTACATTACAACCTATTGGATTAAAATCAGTGATGTAAACATACACAGGGACCCATCGATTTATGTGACGTAAACAGCAGTGAAATATGAGTGCCACATGGACCGGTTTTAGGCCCAATAATTTTCTATATGCTTCCCCTTTCCAAAACATTCAATTATTAATTTTCCAACCCCCTTATTCCTTTTTCGGGGTTATGGGGTGTGCTAATCTCAAACGCACGCAGGTGAGGGTACACCCTGGACAGGTCGCCAGTCCATTGCAGGGCGTTTCCAAAACAATAATAACACTATTTATAATCTCAGGGGTTTTGGAGATTTAGCTTTTCTTAACCTTGACTTTACATTACATTTCTTATGTCCCACAAATTGAGTCTGAGACACATATTTTACTGTTTTCACACTTTCGATTTCTCATGCACAGATGATATATGCTAACAGCAGTATCAACAGAAAGCATTGATTATTAAATCACTGGTCACAGACCACCAGCAATCTTATGTTTCTATAAAACATCCCATGCTCTCTATAAAACTATGTTCTCTATAAAAAAAATATTCTTTCTCAATTTTTGACATTTTTGCAGTCAAAAATAACAAAATGTGATACTCAGTGTTGTATTTTTTGTACAATTTCAATGCACAAAATTGTTGTTGAATTATTTAAAAATAAGGTAAAAAAAAGGTAATATCTAAGGAGATTGTAAATTCCCTGGACTTCTCAGGGTTAAAAGGAATTAAACACACTTTCATGGGAAAAATATATATATTAAGTTTTGTTAAATAAATTAATTGATTGATTGCACTGACTTGACTGATGCTGCACTGGGCCAGCGAGCTCCCAGCTTGGCAAAGTGTTTTCGGGGAGAGTTAATCCACAAGCCCACTGGGAAATTGAGCTTCCGAAAGCGGGGACTGCCCGACTCCTCCATCTGAGGGGGTGAGAAAGTGAGGTGAGCAATGGGCAAGGGTGTAGGGAAGGGAAAGATAAAATGACAGAAATACATTGAGAAAGGAAGGACTGAGAGGATGTTGGAAAAAGCCAGAACGGGAAATGTCTCAGCAGTCAGTGAAGAACAATGCCATTTCAATGTTTGGAGTTTTTAAGGTGGTAAAAGAATCCAATGTTTGCTGTTGAGGTTAATTCCACTCTTAAATATGTTTTATGACTCTCCAATACCATTAAATGAAAGTGGGAAAAGCCACAAAGTTGACAGTGCTGGCGGTAAATTATTATGTCTCTGTGAAAAAGATATATTTCTTATTCCGTCTACACATCTTATGCAAAGCAGTCTTTGGCAACGCTGCCCTGAGTTAAGCAAACCTGTGGAAGTCAAGTGGCTTCGGCAAGAGGCCATAACGAGGATATCAACCAGCATGAATCTATCTCCACTGAGTATCAGCTCACCAGCCAAACCACACTCTATGAATATAATCCTTTGATTTACAGTGGCTATACATAATAACATACATGTTTTAATCCTCCGCCCTGTTTGTGGACTTTACCTCGCAGACAAACGGGGGGAAACCCCAGAACAGACCCCCTAAGTGTCATCCACCCCCTGTTAACCCTCACAACTCAAGTTCACTTGTGATCTGTTGAGGCCGTGACCATAATTGACTTCATCACATTCTTCAAAGGAAATGGAGGATGTAGAACCATAAGCCTGAATTTACAACTTATCCCTGGGAAAAGCTTCAGGTTATGCTGACTACAGCTCTGAATCGCCCATTTCACACCACTAAAATGTCTTTTCTCTTCATTTGAGGATTTGGATATGACTTACCCACTGTGACTGGCTGACTCTTTATATCAGGATAAATCTTCGGGATGGTTGTGGATTGTGATGAGGTTTCTGATCATGCAAAAGAATAATGTAGCTCTTCTTAATCGCAGAATATTTGGCAAAAATAGTCCATCGTCTCAGTACTTGTTTCAATCAATCCAAAGTTGTTGTTCCAACCAGTTTCAGTATTGTTTTATAACGTTCTGTGAAAACAAAAATCTAGAAAGGTCCACTCCTGCTTGCTTTCTATTTCTAATCTGCTCTCCTTCTCTTTACTGCATCTATAGATAGAGTAGCAGACCCATTGTTCTCTATGACAGAATTTCCTTCCTCCCCAATGGACAACACCTATATCCTGAGAAAAGGAGTGAGAGAAGTGAACATGTAAAAAGTCATGTTGGTGACACCGCTTTGCATACGATAAAAGCAAAATAAATCTAGAATGAGCATTCACTCATCAGGGAGGAGGCAATGTTAAGGGTGATGGACATTTGGGTTTGATCTTACATGACAATGGGTCAAAGTTTTTTTTTTGTTTTGTTTTATACACACTCTTTGATAGGTTTCATCATCTGAATGTGTTTAAAGGTGTTCCAAACAATCCAAAGATGTTATCCAAGCCATTTTCAGGTTCAAAATTCATTGACCTCCTTACCAATGTCACAACAATCATTATGACGTCTATATTATTTTCATCCATTATTAATGTATCATGTGTGCTACAATAACTACAACCTTCTTGTTCCCCATATCAAAATTAATAAACTGAAAAATTTGTTGCATTGGTTTGTTTCATCCCACTCTTCATGGTTTATGTTGAAGGCTGTTGAGAAAGCAAGAGGAAGCAGGAAACCTGGGACAGGATGTCAAAGTCAGAGAGGCACCTGTGACCTTTGACCTTGTCAACAACATGTCAGGAAAGAAGAGCTGTGTGTACTTCCGCGAATGTGAAAATGGGAGCACAGCTCACACATGTGTCCGGGATAGTGTAAATATTTGTGAAATGGTTTAAGATTTGAGGCATAAAACTTAGTTGAGTTCCCAACGTTTCTTTTATGATTTTTTTATGAAACCAAGATTTTTATAGTCACGACAACTAGACCTTATACGATCAAGTAGTCTTTGGGAATCTCTTACTTCACATTTATGAGTAGCTGCTCGAATTTACAGATTTTGAAGCAATTCTGATATCTCAGAAGCAATCGCTGATATCTTCATTCATTCATTTTCCAACCCGCATATTCTCTTTTTTGGGGGTCTGCCGGTGCCTATCTCCAGTGCACCTTGGGCGAGAGGCAGGGGTACACCCTTGACAGGTCGCCAGTCCATCACAGGGCAACTTGTAGCACATTCAATCCCTACCAATTCATGTATGCTGCAAGCCTACTTGCTTATTCCTACTACCACACCTTGGGCATAGGCAACCAACAGGCTGCTCCAAGCATCTCTGTCCTGTGCCAGTTGCACCAGCTGATTCCAGGTGTAGCCTTTCTTTTTGGAATTCTCATCAAGGGCCTCTTTTCCTTTTGTGGGTTCCATGTAAGGGCCTGTCTAGTGTTGTTGGTGAGTGGCTTTTGCAAGCTGGAGTGTGGCATCTCCAGCTTTGTCTATTGGCTTTTGCCCCCTTGCCAAACTTCTTGACTGCTGATGGTTTTTGATCAATGAATGCGAAGGATCTCTCACAGGCAGTTTGTAATGAATGCCTGGGTCCTATAGGTGGTTGCATACCCATAGGTGTAGACCTACAGGTTTCAGCTCTGTACAGCAGAACAGTCTTCACATTAGATATTTTTGTTCTTGATGGATGTGTTTCTGGATAGCTGGTTGAAGACTGCTTTTGCTCTGCATCTGTATCTCTCGGCTTGTCATGGTGTGTAAAAGTCTCAACTTCCTCAAGAATTTCTTCTTCCAAGTGGATGGGTGCTATATTATTAGCATTTATTCGTAAGGTCTAGGTTTTCCCTCTGTTGAGGATAAGGCCTACACGTGTTAAGTCTATTGCAGCTGTTGTGGCCCTTTTTGCATTTACTGGTGGGTGCGGGACAGTAATATCAGATCATCCCCAAAATCCAGATCATCCAACTGTTCTCACATTGAACGCTGTAACCCATTCTCAGAAGTTTTCATCACCCCGGTAATTGTCGGAATATACATGGTTGGGAACAGCAAGCATGCTTGTCTCAACTCTGTTTTCATCGGGAAGGAGTTTGTGAGTTGTTCACTATGGATTTTTTTGCAGGACATTCTTTCATACGAGTAGTGACTTAAAAACTTCCACAGAGTTCCTGTGTCAAACGCTGTTCATAGTCAATGGAATTGATGTAGATGGACAAGTTCCATTCCAAAGACTGCTCTAGGATGATTCAATGTGCTGATTTAATTTGCTCAAGATTGTTCCTTCTGCAATCTTGCCATTTTCATTCAATAGTTGCTTCATTCTGTACAGAACCTCTGTCAGCCTTAGTGTATTACCATCACTCACAAATTCTACGCTTGAATTGCGTTAGATCAGTCAAGTTGACTGAGCATACCACGATTGGTCAGTTTGATGTTGCTATGATTGACTGACCAGACAATAGGATGGAGTCTTGCTATTTGTGGATTTCAGGATCCAAAATAAACATATCCCAAATGTGCCGTTTAAAATTCACCAATTCGGATTAGAATTCCTGTAGATTTTGAGAAATCTGAAGCAATAGTACATCATATTGACCCCCTGCGTATAAGTCCAAAACCGAAATTTGTTTAAGTAATTGTTTTTCTGTGGCCATAGTTCAAACTCAGTTGGGAACTTCTTTCACTCACTGACTGTATTAGCTGTTGTTAGCTGTCATATAAGTCTGTGTAATATCTAAACTTCCAATATTGTTTTATCAATTTAAATATAAAAAGTCAACCATGAGAACATAATATTATGAAAATAGGCTGGCATCAATGAATCATTTAGTTTTTTAGTTTTCTACATGCTAGAACTACTTTACTTTAATAGTCCATATGTTAATGATGCCTCTGTTTTGCCCACAGTATATTGTTTGGGTTGAAACTGTGATTTTGTGTGTCCCTGCATGGGCTAAATCGAACCCTATCCTGTGCAAATTTCTTTCCTGTTTAGAGAAACTTAGAACTGTTCAGAAAAGACTTGATCTTTAATCAGAATATCATTTAAATGTCTTCATGTTCATGGGGTTCACATTGGACAAGTCAAAAGTCCTTCACAGAGCTATATTTTAGACTTTCAGACATATCTCCCTAAGTTTGCTTTAGTGTAATGGTGAAAGCTGTTCATAGACAACATTCTAGAAATAAAGTCTGCCAACTTCTTGAGGTTCAAAAGTTCTGACTCTCCTCCTGAAGGGGTGGCCAGCAGTGCCATACAAAGGCAGTAAACAGTAACTACAACCTCTTCAGAAATAACTGGAGGTTTGCAAAAGAGCTTTTTTGAGAAAGGATACAGCCTCTCAGATTTGTAAGTACCGAATGCATAAGAAAGAAAAAAAAAACATTTTGATTGATAAAAAAATAATTCCATGATGGTGTGATCACAAATATGTAACATTACTCATTACTTTCTAACTACATAAATTACCTTTTACTCTCTCTTACTTGTTTGTTATATGTATATATAAAGAGCACTCATTCCACAACCACTTTCCACATTTCCAATTTCAACAATGGCTCCTTGAATTGCCATTTTCAAATAATTAAAAAATAAATAAATAATTACTTGACAACATTTTTTTCTTCCTTTATGTTAATTTATTCCATGTAAATTATGATTTAACTAATCACAGCGTCAGGCTCGTAAGCCCCGCCTTGCCTAATAATCAGACACATCCCACAAACAGGTCCCATAATTCCTTGCGCGTATAAAGTCTTTTGAAAGGACGTTCAGGATAAGGACGAAGCCAGCGGTATGCTAAATTTTTTCGTTGTTAATTGGTTAATAGGTTTTAGCCAAACGGATTTATTGTACAAAGTCTAAAGTTGTGCTTTAATGCTAAATTAATGAATCAACAACTGACATTACACTATTATGTTTATAAGCTAACGTTAGCTATCATGCTACTGAACTTGTGAAGTTGACGTTACATCAAGGTTACGCTACCGAAGTCAATAATTTACTTTATTTACTATTTTAAATGTTTATAAAAGTCATCCCAGAATGGTGAATTTCATTGAAAAAATAACGTTAAAACCAACTTAACCAATGGAAGGCCTCGTATGGTGGGATTCAAGCTAGCATTGAGCCGAGAGCGAATCGAGTTCATTAAAGATAAAGCAGACCGTTAGCTTAGACGCATACAAACTCCCTGTTGTTTTTCTTTGTGGGTTTGGATGATGTTGACATGCGAACGTTTCCCGTGTCCAGCAGAACTCTTCTACCTGACTGAAAATGGCTGAAATCGAGGAGAAACTCAAGAACTACCGGACGGCTCCATTCGACGCCCGTTTTCCAAACACCAACCAAACAAGAAACTGTTACCAGAACTACCTCGGTAAGTTCATTTTCTGTACTAATGACATGCATAACGTCCCACGAACGATTGTGCGCATAGGCAAATATTTTAGGTGGCATAGTATACTCAATAAAAAGTACTGTGTGGAGGTATGTGTTGAATGTATAAATAGAATACCGTTTATGAGCAGCTTGATCCTTAAGTCTTCAAGGTCACTAAAGCAGCAAATTAGAATGGTACAATCTAACAAGCCTAAATAATGGCCTTCTTTACTTTGTTGAGCATATACAGCACTGTGCTAAGGTTTCAGGCAGGATCTGTAAACAATGAATGCATTCAAACACATAAATAGTAGGGGTGTAACGGTACGCTAAAATCGTATTCGGTTCGGTACAGTGTCTTGGAGAGTTCGGTTCGGTTAATTCGGTTCGGTACAAAAAAAATAAGAACTTACAAAATCTTTATTTTGAAAAGCTGTCAATACACAATAGAATTCTTGCATAAAATAAATAAAAGTGACACTTTTGGGTGATATTTTAAATAAATTGCACTCTTTATAAAGAAAAACACATTTTTTTAAATAAAAAATTAAATACTGCAACTAGTTAGGACCTGAAAACTTTTAACACTAGCAACAGCTTCAGCTTGTATATAAACAAAACTAACTATTCAAGTTTTAGGCTAAAAGATTAACCTATCCACATTTTCTGAAGAGAGCACAGATCTGGTTGCAGTGACAATATCTCCAGCAGTAGAAAATGTTAGATGTGTTGCCTGCCACATACCCGATCTCCGTGAACAATGTCGGCATACAACTTTAAATTTATCCACTCGTCTATCCCCGTTATGTATTTTAACAGAGAAGCCAACGTGTTCCCAAACAGGAGACTGTAGTGAGGTGGGAGGGTCTTCAAGCTCTGGCTTCTCTTTCGCTGTTGCCATTTTCTAACTCGTGCTCTGCTACTAGGAACAATGTTCCTTCCTAGGCGAGTTTGCGCACGGACGCTATTGAGTGACGCACAGTAGAGCTGCACGTCACTCAATAGCGTCCGTGCGGAAACTCGTCATAGGAACATTGTTCCGCTGCGCTTAATATCGCGCTAATAATATATTTATATTATTTAATACAAATACCGAATACCGAAACGGTACGCAAGTGTACCGAACTGAACAGGCCGTACCGAAACGGTTCAATACATACCGTGAACCGTTACACCCCTAATAAATAGTCATTTTGTTCATTTCCATAAAGCAAAGTGAGAGAAGATAATAATATATTACATTATTGATATTTAGTGTTGCTACCTTTTTGCATTTAAACTGTAAGTACACTCGCACAAAGGGTTTTGTTGGATTATAAACAGGTATGTGTGTTTTAATAGTTATTCCAAACCACTGCAATTGATAGTCAATGTCATGGTTTAAACCCAGTCATGAACTGAAACTCAAATTACTGTGTAGCATGCTTAATACTGGATGAATATCAACCAAACTCTGTCATAAAGGTGAAGCTGAGAAAGACAGTTTATTGTCATGGCATGATCAAGCACAGCAACAAGACGCGACAAGTAACTACTGCATCAACAAGGTCTCTCCAAGAGAAAGATTTCAAAGCATACTGGGTAATGTTTAGGATTGTAGATGTAGACAGATTGATTTATTTAGGGTTGTAGATGCATCACGCTATTTACTTTTTGAATATGGAAGATACCCAGCTCTGAAATCAGTGCAGAACTACCAGAAACCAGTTAGACCTAGGTATGCCCCTCTTCTGTGCGCAGAAGTCTGGTCTGAAGTGGTCTTCATGGAAGAGTTGCAGCCAAAAAGCCATGTAACTGATTTGGAAACTGTTAGTTGTAGTAGAAGGCACCTGTGGGGCTAGATTTCTGCAAGTGAAGAAATGCAGTCAGATAGTTGTTCATCATGTAATACCTTCACAGAGGTGTATGATTGGCCTTAAATGTATTCTCTAGCAGGAATAATCCACGGCCAAATCCATTGCGTACATTCAGCCTGACAAACAAGTGGTGATTGCATGGCCCCCTTAGAGGCCTTTTCTCACTGAGTGTGCTAGGGATAACATGAAGAGACAGAAGGATGTGAGAAAGTGACATTCACAGAAGATCTGTGGTTTGTTCTTGGGGATTTTAGGAATGATCTACCAGCTAATCTCCTGTAAAAACATCTGTGTGTACCTAAAATAAATGTTGCCGTTTTCTTGGTTCATTCACTGTATTTTTCCATTGATTACTTTCTTTGTTCAAAACATTTTTACACCTGTCTGAAGTATTTGTTCAGTACTTTTTCTATTTTGGGGTCTCTTTATGTAATACTCTTTTCTCAATCAGATTTTCACAGGTGTACCAAGTCATTGACAAACAAAGGACTTGATGTAGCCCCCTGTGAATGGTATCGGAGGGTCTATAAGAGCCTGTGTCCTATTAGTTGGGTGAGTCTCTTTACTGAAACTCTTTAATGAACAACGCAGACGTGTTACTAAATCTTACTTGGTGCTTAACCAAATGAACTGTAGGGCTGGCAAACCCAAGTATTGAAGTGTGATCCATATTAAATGCAAGCATCTAGCCTCTTTTATTACAAAGACTTCAGTAAAATGCAGTGTGGTTGAATGATCACTGTACGATGTCATTTGCGAAAAATACAAGTTGATTTGTAATTTTAAGCAGGACAATGGCGGATTTGTTAACATTCGTCACATTTATAGTCTACCACTCCTTGATAAGCGACTAATTTTTTTTTCTTCTCAAAAGCGACCTGTGTGAATGGCCGAGTCTGATCTCTCTGACTGTCAGCATCAATCTTCATTTAAATACACTTCCTTACAGTTAAAAGCTGGTGGAGAAGACTGTTTTTCACTGATTTGATACAGGAAGGTGCTCAGAGGCATGTTTAAAGAATAAAGTTTCTATCGTTAAAATTTCTTAATTTCTTTCACCATTGTTCTGTAAATATTCTGTTTGGCTTGGTCTATGGAATTAATTTTCACATTTTCAGTTAAAACAAACTTTCTCAATAACAAATTGATTAAAATCAATGTGACAAAAGGTATTCTTTGTTGGTTTCAGCTTCAGTTTTGCAGCTCAAAGTATTCTTTGCGCACTCCGGATCTTGGCTTTCTAATTTTACCTTTGCTTTTCTGAAAACAAGAGAACACTGCAGGCTGTTGTGTGCATAATACGATTTTTGAATGTTTTGTTTTCTTTTATTTGAGGTTTCGTCTTGCAAGGTAAAATGTGTGCGATCTAACCAAGCACACTGAAGTTGTTCCAATCAAGCTTTCCTTAACTTTTTTGGAGTGTTATGTGACATTTAATTGACATCTCTGGTCATTGATGCTGGACGTAAAAAAAAAAATCATTTGGGTTTGTTGTGTTGCTAAAAAAGTGTATTTCCATTGAATCCGGTATTATACAAACGTTGTCATTCCAGCTTAAAGTAAAATAAATGAGTTGTTTTGCTAGATGAGCTGCTTCTTCAAAATTAATTTAAAGTATTACAATTTTACATGTAAAAATGATAGAAAGTAACACTTAAAAAATATCCAAGATTTAAAAACATTTTCATTCATGAATATGCAATCTTTAAAATCACTGGTGAAAAACCCTAGAAATGCTTGTACACCTGGTTAATTGAGCTGCCAATCAAAATCATACTAGCCAATGAGGTTGAACAACTGTTATCCCCACCCCCCATGGGAGATTTGAATACGAATCATAACTTCCAGGAAAGCAAAGAATAAATTAGGTGTAAGCACAGATGCTGAGACTAAATCAAAATTCTGAGATGCAAAGCTGAAAATGGAACCAGCACAGAATGGTGTAATTTTTATGTTAATTACTTGATTATTCTTGTTCTCAGTTTTTTTCCTTATCAATTTATTTTCATTAGTTTTAGCTGAAATTGTTTTTTTAATGATCTTTGACTGATGATCATAATAATATTAAGGACGATGAACAACAAAACTACTAATAGCACATTTACGTAAACACCTTTACAGCATCCGTAAGCCATGCAATGAACCAAGGTGTCCTCTTCCTTGCATGCATTTCAATGGGAGCATCATATGTTTATACACAGGCTAATGTTTAATTGAGCATCGAGACCTGCAGTGTAAACATAGCCTCAAACTATTAAAGAATAATTTGTTGTCTTAAATCTAAACTAAAGCTAATAAACGCTGTTGTTTGCAAACTAAAGCTAATATCTAAAGCAAACGTATAAAAAACACAAATAGGATGTATCTTTCTGGAACAAATTTTAACCATTTATCAGCTTGTTAAATAAAGGCTAGATTCAACCCTTTAGATCAGATTGTCCAGTTTGAAAAAGAAAGCTTATTTCTTAAACTGCTGTTTTTGAACCATCCACCAGATGTCGCACCCTCATTCAAAATACCTACCGAACTGAAAATTTACAAAATGACATGCATTGACTGCTGTTTCTTTTGTTAAGTATTATTTCCAGATGACCACTTCATGAGTCATTGAGAGAAAGCCATGGGTCAGCACTGTTGATGGGAATATATTTGTGTACCAGTTGTTGATCTTTTTTACCAGAATTTTGATTGCCTCAGTGAACAGATACAGTGATCATGAAAGGTTAAAAGTGAAGTCAAACTCTTTGACTGGTAGTAACTACAAGTGCTTTATTTATCAAAAAATAAAACTTATTTTTTGTTTGTTTGTTTTAGGTGGACAAATGGGATACACAAAGGGAAGAAGGAATCTTCCCAGGGAGAATCTAAATGGCCAATGTTTACTCAGATCATGAACTCTTCAACTTATGTAGAGTACATCTTAAGAATTCTATTCTCTCCTTTGTTATGTTGAGCATCAGTCTGTCCTGTTGAAGGATGAAAAAGAATCCTTCATGAGCGACGACAGAGTCACTCTAGATCTTGCTCAAGCTATCTCAATAAAGACGCACAATTTCAATATACAGTTTTGTGATTCTTTAACCAGTTAATGAATGCATGAGCAGGATTTCCTTATTAACTTGACGATATGTTTTTGTCAGTCTGGAGCTAAACTACAGAGGACTACGGACCTACCCAGTTTAGCTTCAACCTTCATGAAACACTAGTTCAAGCTGGTTAACAACTGCTTGCATGTTTGGTGCAAGGTGGGAAATAAACCTACTGGACAGGGGCCTCCTAGGAACAGTAATTTATATATATATATATATATATATATAATTATTATTTTTTTTAATCTATAGATTTACTGTGTGTTCCAAATTTTGTGTTTCCACAAGTTCATAGTTAAATGCTGGTAAAGATAGTTTTTTTATGTAATCACATCTTTTTGTGGTTAATCGCAAATAAAACTGAAACTTTTTTTGGTGTATAAATAATGTAAACTCAAGACAAAAAAACAATTTATATTCAAATTCTGAAGTTTTTCGAAAATGTTAACTTGGAAAACCGATTTTGTCAAATATCTGCAATAAAGCATTAATATCCTCCAAAATAACTATTGTATTATAGTTAATTGATCACAAAAACAAGTACAGTGGTACCCTGAGATATGAAATTAATCCGTTCCAGGGTGGCTTTCGTATCTCGAAGCAAGTTTTACAAGTAAAACATCTAATCTGTGCAACGGCTCTCAGAAACAATAAGTTGATTATAAAAAATGAAGAACCGGAGAAAAATCAAGTAGCATCTCTTCAATTTTTAAATCTACACATTTTTTCAAGCTAAAGCTAGTGACACGGAATACAGATTTATCTAGTTTTTTTTTTTCTTTTGTTTGCTTCTTTTGCATTTTCTCTCAAAGTTTCTTTGTAAACAGCATTTTTTCACATGTTTGTGGCACTTGGTACAAATGGAATATAATTCATCCAACCATGTCAGCTGTTTATTCTTCTTGCTTTGAGACATTGGACAAGAGGTCATGATAACATTTGCATATCCTTGGTGAGAGGACACACAGGAAAAAGACAATAAAAGTGAGGGGAGAGCTTTCAGAACTTGTAACATAAAACAATGTTCATCTCTGTGGTCAGTACTGGGCTGCTGTTTGTTATTTTCTGGTTGCTTGTGGTTCGGTTATGGAGACAGAATAACAAGCAAACTGACAGCAAATCAAAAGGTAAGAAATTTGATTTAATTTTGCCATCAACAGAGATATTTATTTCTCACTGCCTTTTTTACAGAGTTTAACACAGTTAAGTACTTGGTTAAAAATAATTTGATTATATGCAAGAGTGTATATTTAATATAGAACTCTACCATAAACAGTACTTATCCTAAAGTACTTGTAAAAGGTTAGAAGTACAGTTTGCATTTGAACAGAAAGAGTTAGTTGTATCATGTAAGCCTTAAGGACAAGAAAAGGGGTCATCTGTATGCATAATATAATACTGGAATATTTGTACTATTTTATTCTGGATAATTACTCTATAGTTTTATATTAGTTATAGGCACTAATGTGTTCATTCTTTCAAATGTAAGTCGCTTTAGATAAAAGCGTCTGCCAAATGCTTAAATGTAAATGTAATGCCAATTAAATTATAAAGTTGGGAAATATTTCAAAGACAATGGTAACATTAATCAAAGCTAACTGTTGACATTCTGGTTTTTTTTTCAGAGTTCTACCATCTTTAATGGTTTTTTAATTCAAATTATTTTTGAATTTGTGGTATGAGTTTATAGTAAATCACGTTTTGGTCCATTTCAGTTACATCTAGTGAAATAGATGTAAAATCATCTAATATTATTCAATTCAATAGCCTTATGATAAAATACCAAAGACTTAATATAAAAAAGACACTTCTTTTGAGTTACTTCAATTATTTTATAAATTCTCTGTAACAATTCCCAAAATTGTAAAAGATATTGTTTAGTTTTAATCCATTTATTCTAGGAACAGTACCCGGACTCCATTCCTTGTCAAAACACTTTTGGGATTTACGACCCTCTATTCCTGGCCCTCTTCCGCTCCCTTTGCTGGGAAACATGCTTGATCTGGCTCAAGATCATTTGCCCATCCACTTAACGGCACTGGCACAACGTTATGGAAAAATATATCAGCTCAACTGTGGCAGTACGGGTAAAGTATTTGATAGTACTTGATACATTGATGATTTTGTAGCTACACCTTAACTTTTCTAGACTAAAAAAAAGTCAGGTCTCGCTGTAAGTTTTTTGAATAAATAATTCCCATTTCATTGCAGGAAATAAGTATTTGATTACAGAGCAGCCAGCTAAGTTCTTCCCCTCAGCGAACAATTAGTAGTTCTTAACCCAACCCAACGATTGTTTTATTTTTTTATTTTAAATATGTGTAGATTTCAAAAATGTTATTATTTTTGGTTTTAAACAAACAAAGAGTTATGCAAGGTAATTCAAACGCCTGATAATCTTTCAAACCAGTGGAAATCTTCAGTTAAAATACTCCCCCAAATCAGTGCCATCTAGTGAAGAAATAAGAAATAACCCATGGAAAGTCAAGACCTGTGATATGGCTTGTATTTTTCAAAGCTCTGGCACAAAATGCTTAATTGCTCAAAATTGCTTGGAACAATTGCAGCAATAAATTGAAGAAATGTAACTACTCTGAATTGTTTTTTTTTTTTGTACAATCTTAGGTTTGTTGTGGAATTATTGTGTAATGTAATGAAAATAGTTTGTTAAAAAAAAAAAGCTGGGGTTGTACTAAAATGATATCAAGCATTGGGACAGACAACAGTTTTAAAGGTAATTTATTTGAGATTTATTTTGTTTAACAGTACAAATATAAATTTGTAAAAATTATTTCTAGAAAGTGAGCATTTGGAAATTTCTATCTACTATTTTTGATAATACTGTTTTTTTTATTGGATTATTGTTTTTTGCTTTATTATAAAAGATGAAATGATTGAAAATCACAATTGATATTTTTATTTTGTTCAACACTAAAGCAAGGTGCTTTAGTGACAGTTTTTTGCAGTACTTTCAATAAATGCATGGTAGAAGGGCTTTGTTGTTTAATTAGCCAAATAATTGCAAAGGCCAGCTATTACTAAGCGTTGGAACAAATAATTTCTATGAGCTCTACGTTAGCTTTTTGATAAATCGTTCATTTAGAAGTTTTAGATTTAGGTTTGGAGGTAAAACAGTTTTGACAGGACGAATAGGCTAAAACAACAATTTGGAGGGTTTTTTTTTCTTGTGGTTGAGATTATTTCTGCTAAGGGGCGTCAACCAGGTACTAGTTTTAAGGGTTCGCTTACTTTGTCCACAAGCACTATGACTTTCTTCGATATTCTTAATAAAGTGTCTGTTAGGTTTCTCTCCATCTTTGTGTGCTGTATTTTTTCCTTAATAACTCGTCATTTTAAATATAAATCAGTGTGATGTATTTTCTAGTCATGGTGGTGTTGAACAACAGTGAGATCATCCGTGAAGCTCTGATTAAGAAATGGACAGACTTTGCAGGGAGACCTCATTCCTACACCGGTAACTCAGTTTGATCAAGGGCCATTAAACCGCGGCTGGCTTTTTTTTTGCTTCATTGCCAATACGACATGGGTTTTATTTTATGTACGTTTGTGTCAGGTGATATAGTATCAGCTGGAGGACAAACTATTTCTCTGGGGGACTTTAGTGAGGGATGGAAGGCTCATAGACGTGTGATCCATAAGGCACTCCATCACTCTGTGTCTGGATCTCTCCACTCAGTCATAGAAAAACAAGCTCACCATCTCTGTCAGGTAAGCACTGACTCATGAGCAAGAAATCATAAAAACAAGAGTTTCTAAAAGGTACTTTTGTGAATTGCTTTTGTTTGGTCATGAGGAAGACATCTCTTGGTGTGATCTCTTCGTGCCATTAAACAGTGTGAAATAAATTTCCTTTCTCAAGCAAATGAATAAAAATGTTAACGAACAGAAAGTTCTGTTTATTATATTCTTCAATATTAGACTCATCTCATAAATATACATAATTATGGGATACTGAGCCAGAGTTCGGTGAGCCACAGCAGTGATGGCTTCTCATTCCAACATTTTCAGTCTGTGACTTCATTGCTTTTATTTTTATGTAACATTAAGCCGTTTGCTGAGCAGACCTGAATTAATTTATCATGCACACTAAAAAACAAATAAATAAAACGTGGAAAGTACCCGACTGCAAAGACATTTTGAGTTTAATCAACTTCAAAGTTTAAAGATGTGCCCAATTCTTTATCTTTATAAAGGAAGTGCGTTATACTTGTTTTTTGGAGTTTATGTAAAACTAAACAAAGAAGAATTGTAAAAAGTTGGGGCAACTAGTTCAGTACTACACTACAAGTGAAGTTCAGTTGTCAAAAGGTTTATTAAACTAAATTTTAAACTAACTTACTTTTTTTGTTGCCTTTTTTCAAAAGTACTGGTATTTTGCCTGGTAAATTCAGGAATGAAGAGAGCAGGAAAGGTCCGGGGAATGGCAATTTGGCACCGAAAAACAGAGCTAGAGAAAATGCTGATATGAGCAAAAAGTGAAAATGCATATCTCTCAATTATGGCTCGGTATCTATTAATTATTATATTTAAACCTCTTTTTAATAAATACGACTTGGTGTTGTAGCGGCATTTAAACACATGTAAGGGCATCCATAAATGTCTGAACACAATACACAGTGATAAGCTCTATCCAGGCTCTCACAGAATCCCTACAGCCTCTGTAAAAGTGTATGTGACAATACAACCAATCCAAGAACAGTGTGGCCGGCTAAAGAATGTAAGAAGCCAATACCTAATACCCTGCAAACCATAGAATGACAGTGATAAGTACCTTATTAACCCTATATGTGATGTTTCTAAGGGGAAGCGGAACACCCCCAACCTGTACAAGAGTATAAAAATGCTGCAAAAACTGTCAATAAACCATATCATGGGTGAAGCGTGAACTCTGTGTCCGTTTTCTGTGCTGCCCTGAGATCTCAGAAGGGACTTAGACTCTCGAGGGGGAACGGCTGATCTTCATCAACAGTGTATTACGATATTGTTAATTTTTCTTGTGTTAAAGGATTCTGTTAAAGGGCAGATGAAAAATTAATGATAAAAAGCTGCAACGGACACAGAAATGGAAACAGTGTAATCCAATAATATGCATTACATCTTAGTGTGAGTTTTGTTTTTGAAACAGGTTTTACACAGTTATGGTAGAAAACCAGTGGACTTATCTGAAGACTTTACTGTGGCTGCCAGTAACGTTATCACAACACTGACGTTTGGCAAAACGGTAAATCTCATTTTTCAAGTAAGTAAGGTTACAAATGGATGTGCGGTTAATAATTAATACGTGTCTTTCAATGTCTCAGTATGAAAAGGCTTCAGAAGTGCTGCAGGATCTGCAGGGTTGTCTGAATAAAATTGTGTCTCTATGGGGTTCCCCCTGGATCTCGGCCCTGGATTCTTTCCCGCTGCTCCGGGTATAACGGTTAAGTCTGGGTTGATTCTGATACAACCATTTTAAAGAAGAGAGCCTTTTAAACATGCAAATAACCAGGTAACATACTAGTATTTAGTTTTATTTGTATTAGTAATAAGGTTTGGGCTAATACTTCAGGAAACATAAAGCTAAAGTAATTGCAAGCATGTCATTGCGAAAAATGTCAATTACACCATGGCCAATGGTTTCAGCGTTTAACAGTCAGTAGTGGCATCATGACAAAACAAACAGATTTTTAGAACATAATCCTATTTTCGGAGAATAAAACTATTTTTATTTTAAATTTAGCATCTGAAAAATTACAAAGGGATTGTAATACATTGAATAATTGACTATAATCTTAACTGGATTTTAAAGCATCCTGGGTATACTCTATGAAGGTTCATTTTATACATATGTGCTTATTCTTATAGAAACTACCAAACCCCCCATTCTCTCAGCTCATGAAGGAAGTAGCTAGACGTGACGAGCTGATCGGAAAACATATAGAAGAATTTAAGGTATGAAGAAATGTTTAAACAAAATTTCATTTAAATTCGCATCTTATCGAGGAAATGATCTGTGCAGAAGAGTGATCAGAAACAAGGTGGAACCGTGACCTCTTCACTTCTTCAGTGTGTTGCAGCAGGGGCAGTCGATTGCATGGTGAGCAAGTTTGTTTGAATCCACATGAGAAGGATTCTTTAAGTAAAAAGTGGCGTAAAAAAAATAATAAGTGGTGATTTACCATTTTGAAAAATATTCTGCCATTATCCGGCTCCGATATTCCAGCATAGCTTAGTGTAAACCATTGGACTAAGTGTAAAACATATAAAAAAAAAACAACAACTATTTTTCCTGCTTGAAAATTTTAAAGTGACATATTGTTTTGTACAAAATGCAACTCTGAAGTTTTGTAGGTTGATATTGTTAGGAACTATTCTCCATTCCATGTATTATAGTAAAGGAACTCAGCCTAAAAATATCAATATATGGATAATAAGCCCATGTTGAAATCTCGTGTATTGAACACATTCACCTCCTTTTTGTGTGGTTTGTGGCTATTAAATTAAACTGCTGTAAAAATATCTCAAATTAGACAAATCTCTACCTATGTTCCAATCAAAACTATTCTTTTTTTTTTATATAAATCAAGGATTTTTACCCTTTCATTGCGACAATCCT
Organism: Danionella cerebrum; assembly: GCA_007224835.1. Taxonomy (NCBI): domain Eukaryota; kingdom Metazoa; phylum Chordata; class Actinopteri; order Cypriniformes; family Danionidae; genus Danionella; species Danionella cerebrum. Next base: position 81,011 of record SRMA01026337.1, read on the forward strand.
ACATGCCGTCACTAATTATGAATAAAAAATAAAATCAATTATATCATATAATAATATTATATTATGTAATAATAAATATCGTGATAATAAAATCATAGTTTATTTTCAATATTAAAAATTATTGTGGCCTGGATTTTTTTTTATCCTTTCTCACAGACTTCGACATGTCAAACAGTAACAACATTGGCATTGATTTTGTTTTTGTTTAGCACCAGATTTATTGTTCATGGATAATATGGCACATTGACTTCCATTATAATGCATTTTTGAGCTTTTCAAAATTTTCAAAGCATTTTTCAAAATATGTCTAAAAATAAGATTTGTGACGCCAAAAGCATTCAAGTTGTAGAAACAGTGAGACATTTGTGGCTAAATTTAAACTCAGAATCACCCTGAAGTGTCTGACACATCACAAAAACACATAACACATACTCCAAAAGATAGAGACACATTGGGACATTGGCATTGGACATTGGGAAAGAAGTCCTCCCATCACATCCCAACACGACGGAAAAAGAGTCAGAGGATGACTGTGTAATTATATCCTTTTCTCAATGCTCTCGAGCAGTTTTGCTTGATCAATTGTATCTTTCTTACACGTAAACATCAGTATCACACAAACACATACATACTGTTTAAGCTACTGCCAGGAATGTGCCAAACCAAGCCAAAAAAGGTGAAATAAATATTGAACAAAGGTTGTAAATAAGTCTTATTCTGTTTTATTTTAAGAATTTTCTACAATAAAAGGCTGTTTCATGTTTATTAATCTAACAAAATTATGTTGTTTTTTTTTGTTATAATACCCTATATCTATCAGTATTGTACACAACTATTAACTAATCGTTAAATGTTGTTTCCTTGTTCACATAGAAGCTGACAAATGTTCATGTGCACATGACCACGGTAGATCTGCTGATTGGAGGGACCGAAACCACTGCTGCCTTGCTTAACTGGACCGTGGCCTTTCTTTTACACAGACCTGAGGTACACAAAACTGTTTACCTACTGTACAGGTCTTTGACGTACAAGTAGGAGTGTGTAGGGTTCAGTCTGGAACCCGTACACAAAAATAACTACAAAAAACTTCTGAAAATAAAGCTGAATACAGTAAAAAAGAAAATGTCACCTGGTCAATAAGCCCTTGCACAAGAAAAATTGTGTAGTCTATAACTTTATCCAGGAGCTGGAGCCGTTGAGTAGACTTATCAACCTGCTATACTGGGCAAAGAGCAGCAAATAGAATAGGCAGAAAGGGCTGAGAAATGGGAAACAAGATAAAAGTTTCCTATGGCTGTTTCAAGAACCATTGCACACTCTAATCCAGATGCCCTAACCAGAAACCCCCTGTTCAGCTGGGAAATTAATTTGAAGCATTCGTGATCGAAACGACAGCTACAAATAGTTTTCCTCAAGCAACAGTTGCCGATGTAATCATGGAGATAATGGATATTTTGAATTCAACCTACTATTTGTGAGGAAAATGAAAAGAAAGTATTATTTCCCTGAGAAAAGTCAAAGGTTTCATAACTGGAATACTTCCAAAAATTGGCGCCAATATGTTCAAAAATCATGCTCGAACTTCAAACTTCTGGAATCAAAGAAACCGTAGCTATCAGATGAGTGTTCAGGATATGAATAGTATTCTCCAGGATCACTGTCATTGCTCTCTATGGGAGTTTGGGTTCTTTGTCTGGGAGCTGGAGTTTTCCATACTTCTGAAACACATGCCCTTGTTAATTCATAACTAGAAAACCATTATTCACATTTATTGTTCTGAAACACGATTACACATTGTCTATACTTATCATGTCAATATGACAACATCTAAACTCATTATTTGAAAAAAACAACACTCATACTTGAACATTAGGCTCATCTGTCTGTGAAATATCTGTGAAAAAAGCACTATATAAAAACATTTGACTTGACTTGTTTTGCTTCAAAGGGTTTTGAGCTAAATTCAGGTTAAGTTTATGTAAGGTGACCAAGTGTCCACTTTTTACATCCAGTCCGGGGCGTCCAGGCGGGTTTTATAAATTCAAAAAAATGTCCAGTGTTTAAAAAAAAAAATAAAAAAAAAATATCCAGTGTTCTCTCTTTTTCATAGGACCATTATGTATGTATGCAAATGTGCGCTTTGCACACAACACTACGGTACAACTTTGTTGCGCAACGTAATAACTGAGAGGTAATTGAAAAATGAAAAGTATGGATCCTTTCTGTTGAGTTATTATCTCCGTGAGACTCTTCACAAATTATATATCTTCCTTTAGTTATTGAGAGATATATTGTTGACACTGGATTTTTTAACAGAAAAGTTCATATTTAGAACATTATTTATTTTAAGTTATTTATTTATTCGAAAAGAGTCTAAGAGAGCTATTATTTTGTTACAAATTTTACATATTTAATTTTATTTTGCACCATTTAGGCCTAATAAAGAAGCCTGCCTGAATTTGGGTCTCGAGGCTGCGTCGATTGTCCTCTTTTTTTGGAAATCAACATATGGTCACCCTAGGTTTATGGCCTTTCTAAACCTGGATTCGACATCTAGAATTGCTCTGGATGAAAAGCAGAAAACATTTTCATGTGTTCTTTCAGGTTCAGGATAAAGTGTACGAGGAGCTGAGAGATGTGCAGCATCCTCAGTACAGTGACCGCCACAGACTGCCATATCTGTCAGCCCTTGTTGCTGAGATGCTGAGACTGCGACCTGTTGCTCCCCTTGCTGTCCCGCACAGAGCCATTCGAAACAGCAGGTGAGAGGAGAAACACATCGCAAAGAATTACTGTGAATCCAAATCCAGAATGCCTCCTTAACAAAATAAAACTAGAGTATTGAGGGTTGTATCTCTAGAACTGCCCAATAAAACTGTTCTGTTTCTTAAATCAGTTAGAATAATATGATAAAAATGCACATTTCTCAGAAATAAAGTGATAATTGATCGTGGTAATTGTCCAAAGATTCTCTTTTTCACCTATTTTCAAGATATTTTTAAGCTATTTTTAATCTGCATATCAACAAAGCCATTTCACTCAAATATGAGTGGCCATCTTTTTCAAAAATGTTCGGTTGTAATAAACAATGCTGTATTTACGTGGGGAAGTATTTACGTTTATTTTAAAATAACCGAGCATGCGTGGGCCTAAAACACTTGGCTGTGGCCTCCCTGGAACAACTTTACCCAACCTTGCTATAAAAGACCAGCCAAGAGAAAATTTCTGCAGTTAAATTTTACCATATCCCAACTAATCTACGTAAAAAAAACAAAGTTTGTACCCAAGGTATCTCAATTTTGTATCCGTTAGACATTTCCTCTGTACCTGGGATTTTTCTAAATACAAATATTTTGAGACCACTATGGAATGTAGTATATAAACTATTTTATGAATCACATTTTCAGATATTTCAATTAAACTATCCGATAATCAATTACATTAAACTCTTCCGAGTGAGTTAAATGATTGAGCAAAAACTGATTCTTTCAACTTTTAGTATTGCAGGGCATTTCATCCCCAAGGACACAATAATCATTCCCAACCTGTACGGTGCCCACCATGACCCAGAAGTCTGGGATGATCCATACAGTTTCAAGCCAGGTACACAAACTTCTAGCGTATACTGTTATTACGCTTTAAAATTTCAGGTGTGTATCCATAATACACTGTTTATCACTGAGGCTTTTACTCTGTATCTGGTTAATTGCAGAACGATTTTTGGAAGGTGGTGGTGGGTCCCTTCGTACCCTGATACCTTTCAGTGGTGGCATCCGATTGTGCTTAGGCGAGGTGGTGGCAAAAATGGAGATGTTTCTTTTCCTCTCATATCTCTTGCAGAATTTTAAGTTTCTGCCAGCCGGTCATGAAGAACCTCTGCCAGATCTTCGTGGTGTTGCCAGTGTGGTTCTTAAAATCAAACCATACACCGTAATAGTAGAGCCCAGAGAGAGCAAGTAGACAAAAGCTGGCCCTGGGGCTGTTCTTAGTTGCTAATATTCACCATGAAACTACTTGTACATTCCCTTTTCACCCTCTTTAGAAAAGTGTCACTCCAGTTGTGAAAATCAGGAGCAAATAAATAAATATATATATACGTTAAATAAACATTTGTATTTTATTTTGGATTCAAGCAACTTTGTTTTCATTACTCTGTCTATAAATATGTAATTGTTTATAGTTTAAGTTATTTAACAAAGATGTAAAGTTTTATTCTTCACTCAATGAATGTGATGACATCACAATCCGACAACCTTTATGCTAATTTATCATATACTATTAAGAATATTATTATATTCTTAAGAATTATATTAAGAAGTTGAAACTTCTTAATATAAGATAATCTATATCATCCCCAACATATTTGGTATTTATTAGTAGGAAGGGTACGACCTTCTTATTGTTAGATTTAGCTTTTAAAGATTATGTTTTAAACGAAATTTACAAGAGTCATGACACATAATTTGCAAAGTAATTCAAAATATAATGTGAGAAAATTTGCAATTGTCTTTAATTTTATACACCCCAAATCAGTGCCATCTAGTGGTGAAAGAAAGGAATAACCACAACAGCTGTGACCTTGTCTTTGCTTTTTTCGGGGGGCATTTGTGAATTTTTATTTTGTCTCCACACTTTTGATTGTGTTGGAAAACAAAAACGGTTTGTTCCATTTTTTTTTTCAGTAAAAAAAAATGCAACACTCAGTTGTATTTGTATACAATATCAGGTTTGTTGTGGAATGTAACGAAAATATATCTTTAAAAAAAAAAAAGAAAAAAAAAGAGGTTGGGGTTGTATTAAATAATGTTATCAAGCATTGCAACAAAAGAAACATTTTTAGTGGTCATTTATTAGAACAAATTTATAGTAAAAAGCTTGCAAAAAGGCCTTTAACTTCGAAGGGTTAAAAGCTGCAGCTATAGAGAATAAATGAAAACACAACTACCTATAAAAACACTTTCATTACCTGGATCAGATACACCTCAATACAATACAGTGTTGCAACTGTTTACATTTTACAGAGGCAGTGCTCTAAAGCGTTCTGGTTTGGCTGCAATAACCTTGACTTTCAAAAATCAAAGTGAACTAACACCAGCAGATGACATGGCACCCCAAACTATGACTGACAGTGGAAACTTCACACTGGAACTCAGGCAACATTTATTCTGTTCCATTCATGTTTTCCTGCAGATTCTGGGACCTTGGTTTTCATAAGAAAACACCAAATTTCCTTTTAGAGTGATACTAGCTCACCTTTGACAAAGTGGTCATCGCACACACACACAAGACTCTTCTCCACCAGACCACAGGCTTGTGTTTTTCAGTAGGTTTAGCTACGAGGATTTGTTTTTGGTACAAGCTAAAAATCTATTGTGGTTTCTCTGTGTGACCACTATGAGCATTTATGTGCACACAAGATAAAAAGTGGTCTATATTAATATAAATAGGGACTGCCTTGTTTATTTGTTATTTGACGCCAGCACGTGTGATTTAGAAAATGAACAGAGAGACATTTTAGAAAAGTAATGTATTTAAAACAAGCAAATACATCTGGAAATGAAAAGAGAAAAACAATATCTCTCTCTTTCTCACAAACACAGCTCTAATGCATGAAAGTACTTCTTTGAACACAGATTCACTCAGAGTCTCCTTCCTCCACACCAGCAGCTCCGACAGCGCCTGCCAGCTCAGCCTCACTGCCCTTCAACCGTTCACCTGCCGGATAACACATCCCGCACCCCCGCCAAAAAAAAATTAATTTACATGTAATTTTGCTACAATTCTACCGAGTGCGTGATGTATGAGTGAAAGCTCTTCTGTGAATTTGTTAATTAGTTTGCACGTGCCAGCTCCCACCACTAGATGGTGCAAATTAACGAGTGATCACAAACTAGTGCAGGTGTGTGTTACTGTTTGATAATGTAAATAAGGTATTTTAAACAAACTACCAGCTTGCTGTGCCTTGAGTGGAAAAAAAGTGAATTAATTTCAGCTAAAATTCACATTTAAAATGTTTGCTGTTTTTATCTTGATCTCCGGAATAGTAAAAAAGTAGTCTGATTTCAAATATACAAATGTAAAAGTATACTGTATTATTGCTGCAATAATAAGCCCACACAACTGCATTTGCCCAACAGTAACCTTGTAATAGCAGCGATTTTGTGATCGAGTTAACTCAAAAAACTTTGATCCCATACTTAAATGATTAAGAACTGTAGTTCAAGCTGCTGTGTCATGTCTATGTACTCACGTATAAGTTCAGCAATGGCTTTCTGTGTTCGCCTCTCTAGCTTCTCAAGCTTCTTTGCAACGTCCCTCTTTAAATCCCTAAAATACAAATTATTATACGAACACAGCTATAAAAAACTTCTGTGAAACTAAAAGAAACTTCCAGAGAAATTGTGCAGTTTAGCCATTTTCTTACCAATCTGGTTTCCTTGGTGCCAGATTGACCAAATCCTGAAAACACAGGAATGAACAGTAGATTAGATTTGTTTTGTTTATTAAAAACCATCTGTTCTTAATCTCAGGCTGCTTTCACACGTCTAGTTCATTTTTATTTTTCATGTTAATATTTTAGAGCCAATTTGCTTTATTTTCTGCTTGTTTGTTTGAGCGCTGCAATCGCTTCTGGGTGCTGGCGCTCCTGTCTCCAAGTGCAAAAAGGGTCTGATACGCTTCAAAACATTTCAACAACACAGGGAAACATTATGTATAGATTACTAATAATGTACTTTTACAAATGTTAGAGTCAAGGTGTCGTAAAAAAACAACGTTTATAACGTGGAAAGTGCTGTTTTGTAGCGCAACTTATAGAAACACAGTCACACGTTCTCAGAAGCGTTTCTCCATCTGTCTGCGCTTGAAACCGTGTTGGTGTTAGTAATTCATGAAATATCTCATGAAAGTTAACTTTCATACGTGCTGCAAAGTTTTCTGCCATCCATTCCACCTCCTTTGACATATCGCTTCACTGAGAAGGTTTCACATTTGTGTACGTATTTTGCTTGTGTTTTATTCTGTTTTATTATCATTTATTACATTAACAATGTGTAGATTTAAGGATTGAAGAAACGTTACTTGATTTTTCTCTGGTTTTCCTTTTTTTTCATCAACTTATACTGTTGTTTTTGAGAGCCGTTGCACAGATTAGGCGTTTTACATGTAAAACTTTCTTCGAGAAGGTTTCACATTTGTGTACGTATTTTGCTTGTGTTTTATTCTGTTTTATTATCATTTATTACATTAACAATGTGTAGATTTAAGGATTGAAGAAACGTTACTTGATTTTTCTCTGGTTTTCCTTTTTTTTCATCAACTTATACTGTTGTTTTTGAGAGCCGTTGCACAGATTAGGCGTTTTACATGTAAAACTTTCTTCGAGATACGAAATGTTCGAGATACAAGCCTTCTACGTCCTCTTTGTTTGAGGAAATAATATAAAAAATTCTGTTATCCATTTAGAGGGATTTCGTGCTCTTTGTGAGCTCTGAGAATGTGAAGTTCGTTGAGAGACTTGGAAGCATTCTCTGGGACACAAAAATTGTAAAAAATAATAATACAAAAAAGCTTTCAAGCTGCAAACAAACACATTTTTCCTGCTGTATTTCACCGGAGAATGAGGGAGGTACAAGAAAAATAGCCTGACATCACGTGGCTGCCACAATACACCCCATCAGTTACACACATCCATACAGGGCAATACAGGTGAAGTGGCTTTCCCAAGGCCACAATGGTAGAATGAGTGGGGATCGAACAGCAACCCTTTCGGTTATAGGATGACCAACTCCACCAATGTCACTTGCCACCCAGTTTTTAATGCTTTTAGGTTGCTTCCTTCAAGATTGTCTGATTTAAGACTTTTATGGACCCACAAACACTCTCTTGTTTGTTGTTCACACAGATGAGCAACATTACTAGTTCAAACACCTGGAACAAGCTTGTGCAGTTCCCTATAGCATATAGGTTCTACTCCACAATTATATCATCATTAAAGGATGAAACATTTTGATGAGAAACAATGGTAATCAAAAGGAAGTAACAATACAGGGAAGCTAGGAGAATATCCAAAAAGAGCACTAACCACTTCCTCAATAACAGGCTCTGGGTTTGCAGCTTCTAGCTGGTCCTTGACCTTGTCCTCCACTACAGGAATGTAAAACAATAGTTGTATTTAAACCCCTTGTTATACCTGTTTTATTCACCAACAACTTGGTAATACTCTGACCTGAGGATGGCTTAGCTTTGGGCAACTGCCGGTCCTTCAGGTCCTGGTCCTCTGGGGTGTAGTTTCTGAGCTTCAGCTCCCTGCAAAAAAAGAGCGGGGGAATGACATCATTGCGTCCCCCATATTTGTAGGGTGACGCCACCATTACCATGGTTACACATTGAACAGAGCGACATTAAACATAGAAACTAACCAAAACATTTGGGCAGGGGGTTGTTATTCTATTTTATTAGTAGAAGTTGTTAGTCTTATTTTTTTGTATTTTATAAATATTTAATCCCAAAACAAGCCAAGCGTGACTCCTGGTGGAAATTAAGAATACAAACAAAATGGCCACTATGCCCGATGTGATGACACCTCTTCCCTCTTCATAGCATCTTTCGTACTGAGGATTTGGCAAAAGTGATCTTTATTTGGTTTAATATATTGCAGTTCTCCTATTGATAAAATATGATTAACCTGTGTCTGTCCTCGGTTTCTGATTCCTCCAGAACTCTTTTCCGGTCAGGCTCTCCATCTAGAGGTCCCTGACCCTGCAAGTAGAAAAAAATAAATATATAAAGATGTAAGATTACATTACAATATAATTAATTATGCAACCATTTCAAGACTGACATATCGAAAAGGGATAAATAACACAAAATAGCCAATTAATAACACAAATACCACGAACAGCAGTAGCTGCACCTTTATGAAAGCACGCACTTTTCTACCTAAAGCATTACTATACTACTTAAGTTAATTGCTTTGGCTGTTTGTCGTATGCTCAGAGTCCTACATACAAGACAATGAATAAAATACTAGACAATGAAATCAACAAAAGAGTAATTCAATACTACTCACTGACATGTAAACAATTCCGCTCATTAATTATTAAACAAATCAATAATACCAAACACTGGGTCTAAACCTTTTCACATAAACCATTCTAAAAATATAAAATGTCTCATAGATCAAAGAGAATGCTATTTTGGTTTGAAACATTTAAATGAACACATTGTAAGTTGAAGCCGTTTTGCTAACTCTGTTGTTGATTGCTAGCTTCATCGTCTGCTTACTGTGTTGATTAAAGTTTCGCCACTCACTTGTAGCCGACGGTCTCGTAGTGCTTTTAATCTTTCTTTCCGTTTCACAGCTTGCTCTTGTAAAGAACCAGCAGACTTCTCCATGATGTATTTGTCGATTTCTCGTTTCGAAATGAACGGTATTTTTGTTTCCTAGTCACGTGGGCACGAAAAATAAAGCCTTGTCCAATCCCGTGAGCTTATACACAGATACGTTTGTTCTTTTTGTTTTGGCGGTTGATAATCAGAATGATCAGAACACTACCGCCACCGCATGGATTGGAAGACGAACCAGAAACAATTCAGCCCCTTGTGACCCATTCCACTTTTGAACAATGTGATTTGGTTTTGCTGCAGACTTTCAGGATAAGTTATTTTCCGCTCCTCAACATGAGTTCAGAAAGAACAAAAAAATAAATACATAAATTACATAAATGAGTATACACTTGAGTTGCATGGAGAAATTCATATTCCCACAATCATTATACTGTCAGTATAAGAGCATGGAAGCTGATGACGAAAAGGTTTTTGGGAAAACCCAGGCCCCTACTGTATCCTGATGAAAACCTACCTGCTCCTACATATTTCAGTAATTACATGTTGGCCTTTGGAAAAAGACAAGTAGGTATAGGTATAGGATTTTAAACTGTAGCTGTGCCCTGCATCGACGCTCTACCAACTGAGGTTTTTAAGCATTTTAGGCTGTAAGGAACCTGCTTAACATTTTGGCTGTGAGATAGCTAACCACCATGCAATACAATTCTTGTCTTTTTAAAAGTCTGAAATGAATGTATATACTGATATTTAGATTGTGAGTTTCATGTCTTTTTGTGAAGCTGGGATTTTGTTCATACTGCAAAGAATTTGATAAATGGTGAGAAAACGTGACAAATTTTATTGTGGCAATGTACATGTTTGCAGAAGGCAACAACTGGGCAAGCAACTAAAAATCTTTCATCCTTCTGCCTCTTTGTGTAAGCCCAGACATACTCAATGATGTCGTTCCTGTATTTCCTGTCCTTTCATATACTGAAGACATTTCTTAATAAATGTGTATATTTGGGGCCCTTGAATACATTTCAATCATATGTCTCGCTGATTTTCTCAGCATTGGTACCACAAATATTCCTGACCAAATCACACAATTTGCAAATGTTTAAGGAACCTCAACCATGCTTCACTGTGCTTGTAGTCTCTCATTATAGTATGATGAACCAAAAGGCTTCTGCTGCTGCCAAATATTCAAATTTTGGTTAATCTGTCCAGAGCATTAGCTGCCATTTTTCTGAATCCATGTTCCTATGTTTTTGTGCATAGAGAGTCCCCCCAAGTTTTTCTTTCAAGGTATGGCTTTTTGGCAGCAATTCTTCTATGAAGACCACATCTGATCAGACTTCGCCAGACAATAAAGGGGTATACCATGATTCCACTGGTTTCTGGCAGTTCTATACTGATGGCACTGCTGGAAAAGTTTCCTTTTAAGTTAATGAGTCTTGCGTCGTCTCCTGTAGGTTTTCTTTGCCAACCACTAGGTCAACAATCCCCAATGTTTCCAGTTTCTTTGTGCTTCTAGAAAAGAACTTGAACAGCAAGTCTTGAATTCCTTGTCTGCTTTGAAATCTCGATTAAAGGACAGATACATTATAACTACCTTGTCTACCTATTAGCATGACAAGAGACTGTTTCAACCTCATATTTGAGGCAGAGTTTGGCTTTTCCTTTCCTAGTTTTAATCCTGGCGCACAGCTGTTTCTATTTCAATTCACCACTGGATTTCAATGTTAGTAATAGTTAGTAACACCAACTATTGATTGCATTTTGTAAATTTAAAAAAATAAACTATCATTGAAACCATACCTTACATTCTTTGTTCACACCTGCGTTTATATCTCCACGTCTTTCTCTGCATTATTTTTTTGCATTGAAATATGTTGCACAAATAGTCCACCCCTGTCTTGTAGCTGCAGATTTACTGGAGGGCTCCCTATTAATAATTTAATCGCCCACGCCTACTATTCACCTTGTGCCACGCCCACCTTCCCATCACACCTACCTGGAGCCATCCTTGCTATGCGATCAGCGGTGAGTCAGCGCGAGGCTAAGCTCCTCCTTTTGTATCTAGGTTTGCTCTGTTGCAGAGCAGCTAGTGTGTGTCTGTGTACATTACAGTAATGACTGCCCGAAGAAGTCACTGGAGGCTGATCGAGGGAGGTTGAAGCACCTTAAACACCCACCGATGCAGTTAATCCCTCATCAGCATAGCATCTGCAGAGTCGCTAGGAATAGCATCTCGAACTCTCACTTTATTTGAAAGGACTACTTTGAAAGAACCTGGAAGCAGCATGCTGACTTCAGCTAACATTTCCTGGATCTCAAACTCGATCCACTTCGCGTATGGATGTAAGCACAGTGACTGACTAACGCCTGCGCAGGAAATAAAGAACCGGGAGAATGGCTTCCAAAGAGCGACTGTACGAGCTCTGGATGCTGTATTACACAAAGGTACCGTAAGTGCTCGACACCTGTTGCTCGTTTCTCATCCTGTCGCGCACCTGACGCTCTCGGACGGTCCCTTGATTAAACACATTTTTATATAACGACTTTCAGGAAGTGCATTTAAGTGCGCATGCATTCTTTAACGTTTTAAGCTTGTCGGTGTTGTTTTGGACGGAATATTATCCTTACGTAATTGTTTTGGCTTTTCAGCAAACAGTGTTTACCTGTGAGCTCACCTTTCTTTTTGAAACGATATGCTTGTTGATACGTAGTTCAATATGCCTTTTTATCTTTAATTATTAATCTCAAATACAGCCCAACGAGATAATATACACACTTTTCGTGGGAGTTTTCGGTGAAGAATTTTTCTCCCTGTCAAAATCGGACTCCCTTTCTTTCCCCTGAAGATGAGTACGTCGGTGTAAAGGGTGTAGCTAGAAGAAATATTTGCGTATGACGCCTTTCAAAATATGTGGGTAGGTGCCGCTGAAACAATTCTTTATACACACATTATTACTTTTTTCTACCAGTTTTTGTACATTGGTAGGAACCACCTGGTAACAACAGTTTTCTGTTGCTGTCCTACATTTTATTAACATTGTTTTATCTGACGTTTTGTGAAACAATCCATTCTTTACCTTGAAGAGTACAGTACGTGTCTTTAATTTGTAGTTTTTAATAAAAATTCTGTAACATTCTGTCTGTATCTTTAACAGCATAACTGCTCACCTATTTCTGTGAGTTAATAATAATAATAATAATAATAAGGAACATATTTGTAGTATTGTGGACATGATGTTACATTACGTTATGAGAGTGTTCTTACTATGTGTATATAAATGTGTTCTATGGTTGTAATACCTGGCACGCCAGTAGAAGGGTGAGGGGGGCGCTCTGATAAGGTCACACTATCGATGTTGTCGTGGGAAGTTGGGCGAGAGCCCTCTATGGAGTCAGACGTGTGGAGATGTGGAGTGCAAGAACCTTAATAAAGTTTCACCTTCAGCCGCACTTGTAAAGAGTGAACTTCCAAAGATACAACGATATAACAACATGGTTTTAAAAACAAATGCTAGTCATTGTGCTTGGTGATGAAGTACAGATCCAACTTTCAGAATCAACCTTTAGCAAACTAAGATAGGGTGACCATTCAGCTGGTTTTATAACTTCACAAAAATGTCCACTGTTCACTCTTTTTCATAGGACCATTACGCGTGTACGTAAATTGACCGGGGCTTTGCACACTATTTTACGAGTTCATTTTTAGAACATTATTTCTTATTATTTTTATTGGAAAAGATTATAAGAGAACTATTATTTTCTTCATACTATCATTGCATTTTAGTACAGTAGTTCATTTTGCACCATTGAAGCATGTTCATCAACCTCTGAGAAGCCTGTCTGAATTTGTGTCTCGAGGCCGTGCTGATTGGCTTTTTTTTGGAAATCAGAATATGGTCACCCTAAGAAAGAGGGCTTTCTTACTTGACTTGTTTATTTTGATTCAAACTAACTGGGGATCACCTTCCAAACTAAAAAGTGGACTAAAAAAGACTTTGGTTCTATTATGGCAGCTTGTGGTCAAACTTGGAGTTGTTTGTAATCCAAAAACCATTTTGCAATGCACACCACAAGCGGTTAGATGCCAAGCAGCGAAGCATTTTGAGCTTGTTGTCTCAGTTCTATTTTCCGTGGTTTACTTCTGTAAGTGCTTTCATGCAAACCATTCGTAAAGCCGTCGAGGAAATGCGTCCAATGAAGTACAATGACCAATGAGTGGCTGTATGATGTCATATGGCTGTATTTTCATCTCGTGCATATCTGAGTGATCAGTGTGGTGTGAACGAGGACTAAATCTGCAGATGATCGCAACAATGTAGCAGTTCTTCCTCTTGGTTTAGACCAAATTAAATGAACTAGAGTTGTGAAAGCACCCGATTTCACAAAGCAGCCTCTAATGTCTGAAGGTGGCTCTGCAATTCCTTCATGAATAAAAACATGCCCACAAATGTGCAGTTAATTTCGACCATAGGAAATCACACAGACTTTTGAAGATATGGCTGCTTATCAGCTACAATGACCATGGGTTACTAATACCCACAAGGTCAGACGCACAATAGTGTGTTAACGAGGGAATTAAAGACTTTTTTGATTAACATAAAAGCACCTAGCCTAGTTAAATATATTACAGTTATTGGCCCACTTCCTAAGAATAACCATGTGACACTTAAGAAAACAAATACGTAAACAAATGTAAAATTTAAACTTCCCCAGCCCTCCCAACGAAATAGCATTCACTTAACTGCAAATATTAATTACAAAAAGGGAATATTTTACAAATCGGAAACAAAAAAAAAATAGAGAGGAAACACTGTTAGAGAGCTCTGTCATAACATCATGTAATAACATTTTACAAAACCAAATATACGAATATATTCTGCTGGTGCTTTTAGGGGTATACCCCAACTTTAGACAAAAGGTGGGGTACACCCTGAGCAAGCCACCAAACCATTATAGGACAACACATCGACTCCAAGAAGGAATTTATAGTATTCAATTAACCTGAAGCATGTTTTTGACTTTTGGAGGAAACTGGAGTGCCCAGGGGAAACCCATGCAATCATGGTGAGAACATGCAAACTCCTCAGTGGCAGGTCACTGGTGGGTCTCTCGATAAAAAGGCCACAGTGCTACCTACTCTGCCACCGTGCTGCCAAAAATACTGGCTAGTGCAAGTCATCCATCGATTGGTTAGTCCTCCAACTATCCCCCCATCATGGATTAAAGCACAGTGTTTTTGGACTTGTCTGTAATGGCAATGGGATCTATCAAAATTTGGGTCAGCGTTGAAAATGGGCTTGTGTTCCTCTGCGCTTGTTAGACTGTCAATTTCCAACCCATTTAAATACTCCACTCACCCATTATGTAAGACCTTTGACTGAAGAACAAGTCATGTGTTGTTTAAACTTGCATTTACATCTGTGCATTTGGCAGATACTTCTATCCAAAGCAATTCACATTTCGAGAAGTGAGCACAGTTCTTGCTTTCCCCAGGGTTTGAACCCATGATCCTTGCATTGCTGGCACTATTCTCTACTCATTAAGTCTCAGGAAAGCTATATAATGAGGTCTAATGGGAAGAACAACCAGAGTAAATAACCAGCTCATTAGAGATGAGGGTGGAGGACAGAAGAAATTTCCTCATTGGGGGTCTGAATTGAATCCAAAAGTCCCAATGAAATATTAAGGGAAGAAAATTTTGATGACTTATAGCTGCAAGATTGGAAACACTTAAGTTATCTGTCTGTACAAGAAGATATCAATCACTGTGAAAATATATTTGTAACTTGTATTAGAAGAGGTCAAAGGTTACCATAATGAGCTATTAAGAACTGGAGGAATATCCCATCAATTCCTTTTGGGACATTCTGTGGATCTTCATAATGTTCATGGTTCGTATTTAGTCTGTTGTGGGATGGCAGCCGGCATACCTTCGAAGGATGCTGGTCCCGATGCCACACAGGCCCACACTGCACATGCCATTAAAAGGGCCCTTCAAAATGTCCTGAGGGCATCCGTGGACCCCTTTTTGTTAGCTGGGATAGGCGACTCTTGACCCTTGTAAAAAAATGCATAATTAGAGATATTGAAGTGTGTTTAATTGATTTTTGGATTAACTGACTCACAATTGACTGTAGCATCCAAATTAGCATATCTAAATCTTTGATTCAGAAAACAAATCATCAAAACAGGGGGTTGATTTACATCACTCATATTGACCAGGGTGTCTTTATATGCTATCCACAAAACCTCAGTTTAAAAAACATTGAAACGTATGGGTTGGTTTGTATACTTCATAATGATAAGGGGATTTTTCAATGACCATACTATACTTCAGAACTTTGCACACATATTGGAATCTGTGCTTCTCAGGAAGGAGCTATGGATGGAGTCAGGAGTTGAGGGGCAGTGTAGCCACAGTCATTTACAGGGTGTACTTTAAAGCTAATATTTACCCAAACAATTTTTTTACAGTCTTCAAACTCAGCACTCATTTACTTAGATCTCATCTAATCATTCGTGCCCTGCCAAACAGGAAGTGAGCTATTTTGTGCTGTTTCAAAAATGTGTTGACAGTTTGAAAGACTCTTCCTCCACCTATAAATGGGCAAACACTCTTGACTAGTGTAAGTTGTTTTTATCAAACTCCACATACACACACAGGTCTTATCAGGTAAAAACTGCTCCCCAAAATAAATGATATTAATGAGGCGTACTGCGTATTTTGTATACTTTCTATCACAATCTGGCAATCCATGCTACATTAGCACTCTTCCAGAGTTGATCTCAACTTGTTTAACTGCTTCGTGTTCCAACACAAATAGTAACGAGTTAGTTATTGACAATACATGACTTCTACCTGCTTTAGAATTGTCAGCATATCTGCAACAAAGGGAGATGGAAGCCATGTTGTCACAAGTGCCTGAACTACTGCAGCCGTGCATCTTTGCATGAGAGCAGGAATGGGTGGTTCTATTCTAAAAAGGAAAAACTGTCAGATTAACCAAGAACCAAATAGTCTTTGGCTTTTGGTTCCACAAACTGTCTATAATGAAGTCAACCTAAGGCCATTTCCACATTAACACTGCTTTTTTTCTCTAAAACTGCGCCCATACAAAACATCTGTAAAAGCTATTCTAAACCAACAGATGGCAGTCGATTATAACTGCCTCGATGCATATTCAGCATTGAGTTTGCAAATTTTAGGTGCTTTGGTGCGGGAATCAAATGGGAAACATATTTATGCAATCATGTAGATGCTTTAAGCCATTAAAGCACAGTAAAAGCAACACAATCCTCGTTTCATCCACCTTTAAGGTCTGGGCAGAAGCAGAGTAATACGGTAAACTTCTTC
Organism: Danionella cerebrum; assembly: GCA_007224835.1. Taxonomy (NCBI): domain Eukaryota; kingdom Metazoa; phylum Chordata; class Actinopteri; order Cypriniformes; family Danionidae; genus Danionella; species Danionella cerebrum. The sequence goes on from SRMA01026337.1 coordinate 97,713, forward strand.
TTCTTAAACTTCACGGTAAACTGTGGTACCTAAAATAGCAACGGTAACAGTTTCAATACCTATCTTTTGCCATAAAAACAATGCATTTATATAGGAAAGAAAGATTTAATATGAATTTTTTATTTAATACCTAAAAATTGGTATGGGGGATTATCGAAGTGTGGAAGAGAAAGTGATCGGTGTTGAGTTTTTTTTTGGTCTATATATTTATTACGTTTTTAAAAAAAAAAATTTATGCCTATTCATTCTGTCACGGGTGATGAGAGCACGGACACCCACACACAGTTCAAGCCTCACATGGGCATTGATTTCAAATTAACAAGGAAAGACACCACAATGGTATTACAATGGTAATAAATCCCCCAAGCAGAAGACTGTCCGCTTTCACCGGTTGGGGGTGGTGAGGCCACTGCCAAGCCGATCCGTCGTTTACAGGCAGCATTAAGCTTTTAGTCTCGTAAACAAAACAGTTAATTCAAAGGACACCTCAAACAATCTGGAAAAAAAACATTTTTGCTGTCTGCACAAAAACACTTGGAACAGCATTTTCAATGTGACACAAAAATGCACAGTTACAAGAAAATGATGAAGACTGTACTAGCTGTGTCCCATCCATGACGAAATACAGTACAGCCTTCGAGCAGCGTTGTGACGTAAGCACTCTTGAAATTTGCAATCCGAAGGATGTAGAACCTGGATTGGGACACAGCTTCAGACAACACCTGAACTTTCTGGAAGGTGCGGTCTTGTGATGTGGCTACAGCTGGATATTATTGTGTTGCGCTGGTTTGATGTTGTTGCCAAACCTCACTGGGCTCAGGACGTATTATTTTGTTACATTTCTTTGTTTAATATAGTAACTATACATTTTAATTTTACTGGTCTGCTGACTTCTGTATTTTTATCCATAAAATGTATGCCTTATTGAATGGTAGTTTAACTAAAATAACTCTAAAAAAATGTAACCATAGAATTACTACTACTTACTGGTAGTTTTTGATCAAATATCTTGTGTACACTGACAATATAAAAGTGCCTTGTTTCAGGTTTAAAAAAAAAACAAAAAACTTTTGCTCTGTTAAGAGCATCCCATTCCAGTAGGTGGCAGTATTATTCTAAGCCAAAGGTTATCGAATGCAAGCGCTAAAAAAATTCAAGTTTGGCCAGTTTTCAGGACTTTTGGCTGAAAATGAATCAGGCTGTATTTACGGTACATGTAGATGCAGGGCAAAAGCACATTGAAAAATCTGTTTTAGAATAACTGAGATATTGTGGAGAAGGCCTCAGACGTTTTCCTTGGAGGAGGATGATCTGACTGGTTGCTGTGTTTTTACAGAGAGCTAACCAGCTCATTATTGTTCTGAAAAGACTGTTGTATTGATACAATAGTCTGAGAGCTTTTGTGTAGGCAGTGGTTTAAAGTCTTCACCCACATCAGTTCTCTGAACTGTCACTGCAAATCTTTTGTCTAGTACCCGTGAGTCAAGTTTTGAGATCTACGTACTGTTTTAGTCATATGTTTGCTTGCTGAGGCCATTATTTGAGCTAAAGTTTCTAGGAAAACCATTGTGGCATTTGTAAGGCTCTTAAAAGCTTTTCAGTTGTCTTCCTGCGTTCCTACAAAGTGTCATAAAAATTGATTCATTGAATTAGAGATTACTATGGCGTAAACATAAAACTTGTTTTATTTGTGTTTAAAAATACATGTGTTAACACATTAAAAGTGCAACACTTGAAACAACTTAATCCTCCTTCTGAAGTATCCAAATACCTCTGAACACATTTACCTTTATTAATCAGAAAAATATAATGTGCTTTATGAAGTTTTGAATGAAGTCAGTTCGTACTTGACAAATTCAGATAAAATTGTATTTAAGTAGAAAAGAACATCCGCATTTTAGGTAAACAAACTTTTAAGTTTTAAGTTTATAAAAAAATATTTATTCATAATAATTTCATGTATACATGTTATAAATGATCTTATCCTAATATAATAATATTCTAAATATCAGTATCACGGACGTTTATGTTTATAATTCTCAGTTGGCCAGATCTTTTCATTGCATTACTCTTAAATAATATTCAAATTTTCTGAGAATCTGATTTGGCAGTTAGTCATTGGTTGTCCATTATAACCATAAAAATTAAAGGTAATAAATACTTAAAATATATCATTTTAAATCAGTTTACATTTGCAGCTAATGTCATCTATGCGCAAGAATGAGTTTTTTATTTTTATTTTTGGTAGCACTACAGTTAGTTCATTTAGAACCAATGGTTGCTTGCTGTAATAAACTGGCTAACATTATTTGTGTGGTCTTATCATTGATATTAGGATTAAATGTAATGGTTCAAAATTCTCTCACAGTGGCCTTTCATACCATACTTGCCTGGGTTTTCTCCAGGTACTCTGGTTTTCCCAGCAAGACCAAAATATGAGTCAGGTTAATTTAATTCTCCTAATTCTCCTAAAAGTGTGTTTCTTTGACATGGATTGCTAATCTGTCTATGTTGTACCCCTGCTTTTCGTCCGAAGTGTGTTGGCACCAGCAGAACCCTGAAAAGACAATAGTGGCTTAAGAAACTATATATTGTTTATATAACTTTGCAGGATCCCGTATTTTTCTGATCAAAAACCACAAAGTCGAACAGGTTACAATATAGGTTAGGGAATTTGTTTTTAATGAAAATATTGCTAAAATCAGCACTGCTTAATTCACGAGGGGCTTTATCCAATCATTGATTATTTGCAGTTGTGTTTGAGCAAAGTCTGTTGAATCTCTGATCACATCAAATATGGAACAGAATCTGTGTCAAGTTCAAATTCAAATTCACTGGTTTCATCTCTGCCAGGGCCAAAAATGGAAACTCATTAAGGGTGAGGTTTTAAACACAGGGACATACTTTAGGTAATTTCCGTGTTATGCTCAGCTCTGCGGCACAGTGGGGCAGTGGGTAGAAGGTTGTCGGTTCGAGGCTCGCCGGTGACCTTCCTGGAAGGAGTTTGCATGTTCTCCCTGTGCTTGCGTGGGTTTCCTCCGGGTACTCCGGTTTCCCCCACAATCCCCAAAAACATGCGGTTAGGTTAATTGAATAATCTAAATTCCCCTTAGGTGTGAATGTGTGAATGAATGTTGCCCTGCGATGGACTAGCGAACTGTGCAGGGTGTACCTCCGCCTCTCGCCCAATGTGTTCCGGAGATAGGCACCGGCAGACCCCCGTGACCCTGAAAGGGAATAAGTGGGAATGAAAATGAATGAATGCTCAGCTCTTTTTTTTCTTCTTATCAAAGGACACCTTCGGGTAGCCAGCTCTACACCATTGGCTATCATCAAGCGCTTCCAACAAAAGGGCCTCCAGTTCAACTAGTTTTTCAGGCAATTAGATATCAGTCATAATTTACAAATCGGGTGAGAAAAGCTTATGTTCATTGAGTCGATTATAGCTGCAGGGGCTTAATAAACTGAACACTAATTAAGGACTCTTAACCACTTCATACCAACTACTACTATCAAGATCTTTCTTCTGAAAGGAATTGTTGGATTATCTTGACAAATGAAACAGGTGCCATGCTTCTGACCAATACACTATTAGCTGTATTTCCCAGACAATGGGGATTTACATAAAGGGAGATAGAGACATTGAGACCAAAGAGAATTAGCCAAATTGAGGATCTGACGACGAGGGATTCAGGGGCTGATCTGGTTAATGAGGTTTAAGGGTGGTAGAGACTGATGGTTCACCTCAGGTTCCTGGCTTGGGCTTTCATGCGCTCTCAGTTTTTGACTAAGAGATTGTTGTTTCGCACTGGTTTTCAACGGAGACCCTTAACTGGAGTTATATGGATTTTTATGGGTGTGTGTTGCAGACCCCTGTGACCCTGAAAGGGAACAAGCGGGTAAGAAAAAGGTGGATGTTTCAGATCTGGGTTTATTTTAATTAAGGCTCTGAACTGAACTCTATCTTTATGGAGGTTAGGAACTGAATCTCCATAGAGGCCCGGATCTGGATTTCCAAAGAGGCTCCAAATCGTTTAGAAATGAATTTCCACTCATTTTTCAAACTATACCATTACAAATGTTCTGAATTATATTGAGACAGAGGTTCAACATTTAACTTCCATCGTGTCCACTACAAAAAAGATGATTTTGAACAGGACATCATTATTCATTTGTTCATTATTTTTCCAGCCTCATTTTACAGCCTCATTCATAGGAAATAGATTAACGTGACTGGAGATAATTTGTGATTGGCTAGAGACCCCAAGGGCAATATGGAAGTTTGTGAAAAGGGGAATAATGTTAACAAATTAAGTATCTAGAGACGTAAAACTATAGTTGAGTATCTATTTTTTCTGCTTTCTATACATGCAAGTATGTTACCACAAACAATCAGCATCATAACATCATTAGGAAAAATCCAGTTATTGCAAACCTCCACTAGGGGGTTCCATAAAATTGGTCATGGTCATACTATGAAAATGCATTGACTTTAATGCCAATCCATCGGAAATGTGTTCTAGACGACACTGTGCAATTCCAGATTCCACTCAGACTGGCTTTAAGGTTCTAGGTTGAGGTCACATTTGAGGATCTGGTTTTGGGCTGCTATTCCCCTCTGGCCCACAATGAATTGGGTTTGCTATGGTACACAAACCTCACAGTTTGGTGCGCTCTAATGGCTTACCAAATTTTTATTTTTAACATTTTTTTAATCACATGGACCTGGATCACATGACCATAAGCATTTCATAGAATTCACTTTATTTTGCTAAATCAAACATCACATGTAGAAATATTTTCACTTTGAATTAAAATAATAAAATAAACTATTGTAGCGAGGTGGGCATGAGCATCTTCAGCAGTGAGCGGATTAGCGCAGGAAGAGAGGGATTTAAGTCAGTTAAAAGTTACTGGGACCTAAGGATCTTGAAACCAGGACACGTTTCACATGTTGACTTTTGCATAAATATATTTGATAAAACATTGCTGGCACACAGAGACATTTTTGTTTACCATTCTTTTTATCTTTGTCATATTCATCAGCAAAGAAAAATGTCAAACCATTGGTTTAAAAAAGTTGATGCTGTCTCTTCAATTCCTCCACTGGTACACGAGAAGACCCACCCTCCTCTAACTTTAGCACTCGCTGAATAGATATTTACACCAAGGAGCAGCTCATCGATTGGATATTTGCTGGCAGACATCTGTTTCTTTCCTTGACATCTGCCTTTTCACACGGGTAAACTAATAATAATTACATAATCACATAAGTATTCAAATGAGAAATCGTAAAAATGCGTTCACAAGCGTTTACCAAACCGAGGGGGCTGCACCGAATGGATCAACATTAAACTGAGTATTGTGGCATCCCTACAATATATTTATGTTGTTTTATAATTTTTTTGTTTATTGTTCAGTGTTTCCATTTAACTAAAGTGGACAAACAAACAAATATTAAAACAACAATGGTAAAGCGGGTAATGGGTGACATCTTGCTTCAGGGGCTGTGAATCCAGTGAATCTTAGAATTTGTTCCGTTTCTATTCTCCCTGCGTGCTCTTTTGTTCATCTATTACCTCTTGATATATGACAGTTTTCTTACCTGTTGCATGATTTTAGCTGTTATTTAGCTTAGTAGTTTTGTTTGTAAATTTTCACTTTTTCTCGGTTTTACGTTTAGGCCTTGGTATCTTTTTGTTTGTGTTGGTGTTTCTTATTTATCTTTTGGGCTGTCTTGCATTTGAATTCAAACAGAACTCCTGAAACACAACAATGCTTGAGTGCTTGTCTTGTTGGTGTTGTTTTGTAACCACTAAACCTCTAAAAAAATCTTTTTTTGACATTGAAAAACAACTCATTTACATGAGTGAAAAAAAGTCATAACAAAGATTTGCTGACTGATTGCATCATGCACATCATAGAATGGTCAAACAAATTGTGACAATAACATTGTGGTACAGGGAAGGAAAGAGTAGAACATGGTAATGATGAGCTAAGTTGAGACGAGACAGGAAATCTTGCTTGGTTAAATTGACGTCATTTCCTGGTTGCTTGACAGAACTACAGATAGCTAGTGCTGCGAACAGAGCACAGAGACATCATGATGGATCCTTTAAGGTTTAGAGGAGGCTACATTCTGGCTTAGCAGGGAGTCCCTCCATCAAATATCATCTGCCATGAGATATGGACCTAGCCCTAAATCAACAACGATTGGTAAAGTAATTCTTTCATGGTTAAATGGTATCATGCATTTGCTTCCTGCTTTTAATGTTATCAGGGTGTATGTGCTTTACAATGTTCTTAATGAAGCTGCTGTCAGTGAGTGGGTGGATCAGGCTTCATCATTTAAGCTAAGAGTAACGGCAAGAGATTTCTACCAGAATTTCTACATGGTTTGTCCCAGTGAATCCTTGTGCACCTGAACCTGTGCCTGCAAAACGCACACTGTTGCATTCAAGTTAGTGCACATACAAGGGTTTTTTGTACAGTGGTACTCCTCTACAGACAAACGAAACAAATGTAACAATAATTACCACCGGAAACACAAATGCTACACAATTAAAAGGAAAATCAAACAATATTAAAAAAATGTTTTGTTCCAAAATGCTGTAAATCCAAAAAATGTTTAAATGAGAAAAAAAGTGTTGTCGTATTCAAGACATATTATAAGTTATATATATTATATCAAGTTATATATATTTAACTATTTATTGGCCTGATTTCATGAAATTCGAAAAATTCATGACCAATTTTCAGCTTGCCTGAAAAAAAATATTTTCAAAATTCTCATACATTCATGTGCAGTCTAAAAACATTTGTTTTTGTGCAATGTTAAATATTATGAACTCACCTAGTGCTGCACACAAATTCATTTCAGAAAATAAATTGGCATGAGATTTTCTCTTTGGTGAGCAGCAGGAGATCTTTCCAGCACCTGAATTTCTCAACTGTTTTGTGTCCCTTTATAGTCGTTGGATGACTTTCGTAGTGTAAAGCTTGAGTTCAGGAGATACATTATACAAGGATCATGCTAAATATCTGTAGCTGTCAGCGATCGTTCAGTGCAAAATGTGTTCTGACTGGAAAAAAACATCTGTGTTTACCTGCAGCCAATGAGAGAGCCACATCCAGGGCAATGGGAAGGAGATACAAAGGCATAGACAGAAATATAAACAATGCTTTCGGTTCAAATGGGGCTTTTTTTGGATTATTTGCCTACATAATAAATGAATTAAAATTACTTTAATCTCATTTTTGTTAATAATCCCAATCATACGCTTCAGTATGGCACACGTGACCTTGAGCAGTTTTCAAAACATTTGTCTCAAGTGTTTGGTTGCGAGACGCAGGTTGAGAACAGTGACAAAGATCTCTGCGATTCTGTCTAAAGTCATACTGTGTGGAAATCCTATGTTGCTGATTTATTGTGCAGTGTGAAATCAGCAACGACAGGATGCTACCCCATACAGTCCTGCAGTCTGAAGTGACCTTTGACACGACTGCTCTGACATAACAAATGATCAAATCTTGTTTGTAATCAATGGGAGTCTTTCATATTGTAGTATCTCATAGAAAATACTCATTTATGCTGAGCACTGTATAATGACCAGTATTTCAAAATGTTTTCAAGATTTACCTCAAGTGTCACCACTGATGACAAAAAAACCACATATGCAACAGGAAATCTAGTGAGCTAGAGCAATAGAACAAAGCAGGAACAAAACTTATACTACTTTAATATTGTTGTTGGCCTTTTTTATTAAAGTTTTAGAAAATATTATTCTATTTTTTTTTGTTTTTAAATTTGGTAAAAAAAAGTTGTATACATTTTTATCAATCCTTAACATGAAAAAAGTGAAACTAATAAAAAGTGGTGACTCAAATAACACCCTTTTGGATGTCATTAATAGTATTTCACAGATTTAAAGAAAATATACATAGATATAGAGCAAGAACTAGTGCAAATCAACCACAGAATATAAGTATGGCAGAATGTTTTCTGAAAAACAAAACTCGATCAGAAATACCTTTTAATCAAATCTACCCTTTTCCTGATGTTTTTAATCTGTATTATACCTGTTTGTACTAAGATCTCAGGATAGCGAATGAAAACACAGAGGCACATGCCCCAGTTTCAGAATTGCAAGGGTTGCATCTCTCAAGCCCCAGTAAATATAGCAAGATCTCAGGCTTGTTGTAATGGAAAAGACAAAAGTTTGTTGATTCAGAAGGAGATTATTGTGGTTCTCATGGTGGTCAGGTCAGTGCAAAATCTGTTTCATTAGATTACATTATGTTAAAAGTTCATTTCTTCATCGCACCAACGACTCATTTGCTGGTCTTCTTTGCTTCTTCAAGAGTAGAGTTTGTCGAAAGATCTCTGTCCTTGAGAACCACCAACTTCAGTCGCATGAACCTGTGAAAAGAAAAAAAACAAGAGTGGTATTTTCTGAATGTTTTGCACTCGCATGCCCTTGTGTTGCTAGGGTCTTGTTATTAGGATGTTATAATGCATCTACTGCAGCCAGCAAACACATTCATGTGCATAAAGCCCAATAGTGCTTTTACTTCAAGCCACATCCATATCTTGCCTGAAATATCATTATTGAACACTAGTCAGCAGTGTTTTGCTGTTTGGACTCTTTAATTTTTTTGTACTTTTCACTTCCTGTTGTAGATTATATAAATTATATGACAATCTGTGTACTCTCCTGATGGGTTTTTTCAAGCTGTGTGAATTTACAATTTTTGGGAGGGGCATATCAAGCCCTTGCGTAATGGTCTGCATCTAAGCAGGGGCTACACTATTGGATGAGTGTGATTTTGACACAGAACATTTGGCTGTGTGTTCCTGCCTAATCTTATGTATAGGCTTAACTTAGGGGTTTGAGTTTTTGAGTTTCCAGAAAATTTCCTTCTGGTGGAACACTTGATGTGCTGCTTGAACTTGCACCAAGAATTATATGAACTTCTCCCTGATCGCTATCTTCTCAGCCAGAGGAACAAGCGAGAAAAACTCACACAAACTCACATGCATTACCAATACTCCTTAGCTCTAGAGGAAAGCTAAAAATATAGCCCTATGAATCGCGACACCCCACAAAGCTGTGTTTGTCAGCCAAATGGTTCTGAAGGATCAGCTAATGCCTCACTGGTAGTTTTTACATTGTTTTTTTAATATCTAAACATGAGCAAATGTTAATTTGATGTGCCATACGCAAGTCTATTGCTAACGTTATCAGACTAGATAGTGGTGCAATATTCCACTGGTATTTTTTATTTAAATTCATTTCAACATAAGCAATGGTTTTTTTTTTGTAATTTTTTTTTTCATAAACAAAATTAAAAAGACTTACACTTGGTCTTTTTTGGGTGTGTTGGCGGTCATCTCACTCCTTAATTGTGAGTGTGGTTTGGGATTTCCCTTTAAAAGAGAGGGTTATGCGGCCCTCGAAAAAGGGTTTGTGTGGTAAAAGACCTGATGCTAGTACTGTATATGTTTTCTCTCTCATGATCTCATATATAATATTAGTAGGTTTATTTCCAATCAGCATCATCTGATAAAATGAGTTCATTTTTCTATTGAGGATTAGATCTCACTTCAGACATTTCTGATTTCATTTAGTTTTTCATAGTATTTAGTGAACAGAATTGTTCAGATTAAGCTTTCTAACAATGGATGATCATTCTTTTCCAGTTGTAAAATATTTACTTCAGTGCAGTTTGGAGTCAGTACTTCCATGTACTGAAGTAAACTTTTAGCAGGGTCGTATTAAGCACAAGTAGAAGAAGCATCCCCCTTTCCCATCCCTTCATACACAAAAATTTTAATCATGAGATATGGAATGTAAGCAGTGGCTACAGTGCATGCCACTACTGCCATGCTAAGAACTGTATTGGGTTCACTTGAGTTAATATGGTTATGTCAAGGCCTGCAGCATCAGAGGTCATGGACATGCAAATGCATTGAAATGAGGTTGTGAATTGGTTTTGAAGCAGGACAATGACAAAACACAGCCAATGCAACAAATGAATTTCTACATAAGGAGCACTTGAAGGGGCTGGTTGCAGGCTTCAGGCCTGGGTCTCTCTGAAGAGGGTTGAAAGTAAACTGTGCAGGACTCCGACCCTCTAGGAACTGTTTAAGAGGTTTAAGTCTCCACACATCAAATTCCAAACTTAATGACAGTAAAAATCTGTAAAGGGGAGTTGAACAAACCTGCTGGCAGCTACAAGATCTGACTAACCTTTGAGATTGCCAGCAAGGGTTATGCCATCATGAATGTGAAAGTGTCAAATACTTATTTCTGTCATTTAAGAGAAAATCAGTTTTTGTTACTTTATGTTCTACTGGAATAAAGCTTGCTTTAGCTGAAAATGTCTTTGGCTGCGTGCAAGTTGTAATATTTTAATGACACTAATATCCTGTCAAGTTCTAAGGGGTTTTTGTAAAAGGAAATCATTTTGTGGCACATAATGTAGCTTTTATTTGTCTTGTCCCATATGTTTAATACAACCAAACCAATGCATTATAGGATTAAGTGGAGTTTACAATCACATTACAATGCAGTTCTTTATCTATATTGTTTTTAGTGGAGCTTTATAATTGAGGGTAGTGTTAGCTGGTTAGTCACTGGGCTAAATGCAATAGGAATTGAGAGACGATTGTCTCTTACTACTGCAAAGGGTAGAATTTCCTGTCATCTCAACCAAAGCATGTGGATGCTCAGATTTTGAAGATAGCAACCGCTGACATAAATCGCTGACTCAGTTTGTGGGGTTTACATTTTTAGTTAGTGGCATGATCTTAAATGATTTGGTTTTTTAAAACTCAATTTGGGCTTGTTATTATAGGAAATAAATCCATGAGCATGATCATATCTGGGAGCACGCAAATTTATGAACACAGATCAGGTTTAGTTGTTTTTTTTTTTTTTACATGATTTCAGGTGGGGAAATCCCAATAAGATCAGAATCTAAATGTGTGTATGAGTTTATTTCCCCTGAACCATATTCAGTCTGCCGCCATTTTGACTCGAAGGCGAGGCTGTGCGGGACAGTGGATCTCCAGTGTTAGCTCTAGAATAGTGTTGTGTCTAATAACAGCCAATAAAACACATACAGGCCATACAGGTCCACCATTCTCCAGTTCTCGTAGTTTTCTCAAGGTAAATTGCTTCAAATCCAGAAGTTCGATGTTGCTTTGACTTCATCACAGGGAAAGCCATGTGTCACCTCACGTTGGGAACCATTCTGTTATTAATAATTAATACACCATGTCTTCTCAAAGGATAATAGAGTTCAGTCTCATGAATAATTAAAATACTCATGAGTCATAGACGTCGTATAGGACAAAGACGCATCACTTCCTTAGAAATTTCTTCTCAAACAGGAAGTCAGAAATTGAGAAAAAAAATAGAAATGAAACAGTTTTACCCATAATTAAATGTAACAGACATCAAAATAGCAGCATGCTGAATAAGGTCTATAATTTAACAAAACAATTATTATTTTATTTGATTTTTTCTTTTCTTTTACCAGCATCTGCTGCCCTAAACACTATTTCAGTCACTATGTGCTACCATGTGAATCTAATCTCCCCAGGGTCCTCAGTGATAGAATTGTTGCCTTTACGTGCATTAAATTGTATTGCAGTGGGACTATTCTTCAAATGGTGCTCTAAAGGCCAGCTAGCAAGCACAGGAAAATGTCAGCATTTTCCTGTCCTCTGATTGGTTGGTAATCACAAATGCCAAGATTCCTCTTCTTTTGCAAGAGAACACTACTTTTGAGTAGTTTTCACTACCACAATGGCCGACAGAAGAAGAGAAACTTGACAAGATCTCAAGAGAATTTTCAAGGTGGACGTTTTCAAAGTAAAATGTTTTTAGATTGGGAGGAGCCTAGGATTGACTTGTTTCCATAACATAAGTGTTATTGGTACTGGTCCCTGGCAGCAATGAAATTATATTGATGGTAATAATTCTAATTATAATTCTGATAAAAGAGTTTAATGACTAGTGAGAGACAGTGAAGTGAAGGTCTAGTGAAGGGGTCATGGTGCTTCAAACTGTGCTGGACATCATTCTTCATGAGCTACAAAAAATATGACCACAAAAATATATATTTGTTTGCCACAAGCAACATTTCCCAGTTAGCCGCAGACCTGGGGAACACCATATAATCACAGCACAGGAAGACTTGGCAGGGTGCTTCCACACCTCACTTTGGAAAAAGTTAAAAGGGGGTTTGTCAGTCATGAATTAATAAGATGCCATGGAGGCACTTTAGGTGAAAATAGGTGTGTTCTAACAGCTGCTCATTTTCCTTCATGTCTATTTCAATGACAGAGGGTTCGTTCTTCACGGAGCAGAGTAGAGATTATCGATTTGTTCAGATCAATCAAACAGCTGCAGATGTTCTGGTCAAGCTCTATTTGCCATAAGTTAATGGATTTAATGCGTTTGCCCACCGCTGTGCTGGAATTAAATCAATACTTTTTTGTTTCAAGAATCTGATCAGGTGTTAGAATGCAGCCTTTGTGTTCAAAACCAAATGTGCATGGCATCTTTCAGACATTCTAAGGCAAATAGATGGTAAAATATGAAAGTTTGCATTTGCTCAGATAAGCAACAATGCCTGGGATTATTTTCCCAATGCCTGGGATTACGTTCTAACCAGGTTTTTTCTTCTTTTTGGGGGGGTCATCTATTTTATTTGGTCATCTATTTTATGACCCATGTTTAATGAAGTATTTTGTTTGAAAGAAAAGTAAAGCATAAAATGTTGAAGTAACCCAACCACAAAACAAACAAATTCACTAAGGTGAATTCCAGTTCTCAATGACCCCAGTATCAGAGGCTGAGTGTAATGTTACTAACTTCCCTATTTGTCTTCCCTTTATCTTTTTATGTCAAAGACAAGCTACCAAACATGGGTTTTCATCACTTCTTATAAATCTTGTTAAAAGATGTTTAACAGATCCTTACTCTTGTTCTTTCAGAAAGATGTTGCTTACCTGCAGCAGTGGTTGGAAGCATTTGTGGCATCGTTTGAGAAGGTCATCGATGTGCACTCGGTGGAGCCTCGCCGGTGAGTCATCCAAATGTTGCCCTCTCCGAATGTCAGAACAAAGAGGGAACTGATGACACTGGCTCTCTCCTGAAAACCTGTCTGTGGTTAGAGAGTTAACCATGTAGTCTCACATAGGTCCCAAAACTGTTGCATCTTTGTAGGTTTCGATAATATAAATTATGACGCCACTCGAAGGGGACTAACCATCTGTATGCCTGTGGTAGAAGACTTAGTAAGAATGTTACAGACAGCAAAAAGCTAATAAAAGAGAACCTAAAATAGAGCCTTGAGAGACACAGAGGCAAAACCAGTGAGTCTTGCTCATCAAGAGCCTTCAGAAGGTCAGAATGGACCAATAGTAACTCCATTGAATACTCGGGTTTGAGGGTATAGCTTACAGTACATGGAAAATAACAGTACCCTGGAGGCATCAGACCTACCCACTGTACCAACGTCACACAAAGAACTTATGAACAATATTTAAGTGAACCATGTTCTATTTCTCTACAGACTGGAGGAATGGAGTGCTGATGTCCCTCTCCTCCCCAAGGAGGTTCTTGTGTACCTTAGTACCCAGCTGTGGCACAGCTCCCTCCACATGTCAGGGCAGGACCAAAGAATCACTGCTCCTCACCCCCTGCTCCTCATCAAGTTCTTCATCATCATCTGCAGGTTGAACAAGAGCAACTAATCTGTTTATTCTTCCTCTACTTATAACAATAATTGTTGGGTTCATCTTTTGAAAAATTATCCCTCCCTGGATTGTTCATAAGAGGAGAAAAGCTCTTAATGTTTTGAAAGCTATTAATTAAATTAAATGATGCAAATCTTCATGTTCATCAACACAAATGTAGTGTACTTCTTTATTAGAAAAATACAGTCCTATGCAAAAGGTTTATGGGGGTTTGGAAAAAAAAAACATTTTGGAGAACTAAACACAGATGTATTGTGGATGGTTTTCTTACATCCTTCTGTCTCTTTATGTAATCCCAGAGACACTAGATTGTGTTGAGATCAGGGCTCCAGTACTTCTTCTTCTTCTTCTTCTTAAGGCCGTAACATTGAGAAAGATACAAATTAACGATACGACAAGGCTACAAAAGTTTTATACACATCAAACATGAGTCGAAAATGCGACACGGTTTTCATAAAGTGACATGAAAGATTTTTTCCGTCAAATGTCTTTAATATCAGACAAATATTTATGACAATATTTATGATTAATCATGGAACCTACACAGATTCAGATGTTTTAAAACGTTATTATGTTGACATAATCAAAGCATTAAAGCTTAGTTCATTGCATGATAAACAGCTCACGCTTTGTCTTAACATGTTACTTTAGCCAAATACATTATATAGTTAATAGTTGACTGACTAAAAAGATGTTCGGTTGGGACAAGATCTGAAAATCTCAGTTCCAAGTTATTTGTTGTGTATCGGTTGTGATGTAAGTTCTTCTTAAATATCGGCTTTCAGAAATATGGAGAATGTTGACTCTGAAAAGACCCCAGGATTTGTCTTTGAGACACTCAAGCTCCTAAACTTCTGCCTGACTCAGGTAAGGCATCCCCTCCCCATCCATCCTTTCTGTTTTCTGAAAGCTTAGGCATGAGCTTTATTCAGTAACTGTGTTCTTTGGTTACAGCTGAGGAACCAGCCGGAAGAGAAAAGCACTTTACAGTCTGTGGTAGAGCACGGCCTGCTGCTATGTGAAAATCTATTTGATCCTTATCAAACCTGGAGGCGGCGGCAGGCAGGGTAAGTATGGTGTGCTTTGATTAATTTCAGATCCCATTCACTCATTTTTAACACACATACCTGCGTTTTTTGGAATGCAAATAAGCACATGCCCGTTAAAAAACATCCACATGGACAAACGCTTGATCCAGTTCTATGGAGGACCATTTACAATCTGTGCACAAAAGCCCTTTTTTGAGAGTGCAAAAAGACATTTTATGAATAAACTGTTTTCTCACAAAAAAAAATATTTTGACCACAAAATCGGTTATTTCAGCAGTTATTTAGATTTATAACAAATACCATGTTTAAATAAATATATATTTAAATGTACGAAATATCATGTGCGAAATGTCTTTTTAACCAGGACTTAACCAGGACTTTTTGCGCTTAGAATTGTGGCTTCAATGTAACCCCACACAGTTCTGCAATGATGTTTGTTTTCAGGGAGGAGGTCAGTATGCTGGAGAGAAGCAAGTACAAGTTCTCGCCTCTTGTTCTGCCGGAAGAGCTTCCCTTACTCTTTCATGGTATGTTTTGTAGTTTTCTTCTATACATTTTGAACTAGTGAGGACCTAAGTGTTATTGTTTAGTTAACGCAAGGTTGTCAATGTTGTTTGGCTGTGTTCATTCTTCCAACTTTAAAATGAAGGCTTCTTTTGGTATTATGTACATTGACTATTGCACTGTTCTACAACTCTGGTGATGGCACTGTTAATAGCTTTGCATTGATTATCACTGTACAGCATGGTGGCGCAGTAGCTAAGAATATGTGACCTTCCAGTTAGAAGGTTGTCGATTCAAGGTTCAATTCGAGGTGACTTTCCTGGAAGGAGTTTGCAGGTTTTCCCTGTGCTTGTGTGGGTTTCCTCCGGGTATTGTGTCTTCCTCTTAGGTGTTAATGTTGCCCTGCGATGTACTGGCGACCTGTCCAGGGTGTACTCCTGGCTCTCGCACAATGTGCGCTGGAGATAGGCACTGGCAGACCCCAATGTTTAATATATTTCCGAAATAAACATGTCAAAGTTGTCAGTTAACCCACAATGACTAACTTTAAAAAAGTTGACACACTTGGGTGGCAAATCGGAAGTTAATCTACATATTTATCACATCTAATATGTAAGCTTAAGAGACTGAAAACGTGCATAGTGCTTTTAAACGTCAATCCCACAAACATCTTTGACATAATATTGTCTACATTTTTGAAAGTGACTGTAGTTTGCAGACAGCCTCTAAATCTGCTGTTTCAACTTGAGTGCACCACAAACATGAAGCTTGCCTTAACGTTAAAAGTCTCTGCATGCTCGGATACGTGTGTGGTTTTGAATTAAGTAGGAATGACATCATCCACCCATTGCTTATTTTTGATTGCAAATATAATGTGTAGCTTGCGGGCGGGACAGTGGACTTCCAGTTAGATGGTTGTTAGTTCGAGGCTCGCCAGTGACCTTCCTGAAAGGAGTTTGCATGTTCTCCCCGTGCAAAAAGCGTCAAAAGCGTCAACCAGTGTTTGAAAACTTAAGACTTACTCAACTTTAACTATAGACAGGATTCTGAAGAATTCTCTAATTAGTTGGATGGTGCTTTGTGGCAAGCTCTGTGTCTAACTGTACGGAGCCTAACGAGGTGACACTCCGGTTTTGCAGCTGGATAATATTGGGCAAATTTAGGAACATGCTAGACAAGCTCTCTAGGGATCCGTAACATACCATTGAAGGTAATAGGTGGTAGGAGGTACAGCTTGGACAAAGTCAACGAATGAATGGGTTTGGTTTGGTTTGGTTTATATAGGCATGCACTAATTAGGATGAATGATGATCCTGAAATTCGTTATAGAAATGTCACTTTGTATGAGTATTAGTGTGGTCCTTTATATACATTAACATATTCTAGTATTTTGTATGTTTGTTGTTTTTTTTTTTTTTTTTTTTGGGGGGGTCTGTTCACCCACAGCTTTTGCACTGTCAAATAAACTCTGGATCTTAAGCCTTGCACAAAGATGCTTATTATAATTCTAGAAACGTCTTAACGTTCTTTAGAGATTTTATTTTCAGTGACTGTGAAAGAAATGTCTGAACTTCTTTTTTCTCTTTGATCTGA
This sequence comes from Danionella cerebrum, assembly GCA_007224835.1. Classification (NCBI taxonomy): domain Eukaryota; kingdom Metazoa; phylum Chordata; class Actinopteri; order Cypriniformes; family Danionidae; genus Danionella; species Danionella cerebrum. The sequence continues at coordinate 114,630 of SRMA01026337.1, forward strand.
TTATTGATTATTGCATGTGTTGTATTATAACAAAGTTGTATTTATCAGTCAACCTGAACTTTTAATCATTCGTTTTGATTAAGTACCTTTCAAATGTAAAGAATGAATAGCTGATTTGAAATCGTGCTTAGCTTTCTGGCAATGGCTGCATTGCAATCATGAGTGTTGCAAGCTTCCCCGGTGCCAGCATTAGGTCTTTCACAAGTTTGAGGAAATCTTGTTACCAGGCAGTTTGTCACGTTTTCTCAGCTTTTGTTTGTCATAAATCCAAATAAAAAAAACAAAAACATTGAATCACACTGAATATTTTGTTATCATTCATTTTCATCAAATGGAGGATTAAGAATTATTATTTTATTTAATATTTAGTCATTTCTTTTAAATTGATGCTACAACTACAATATTTTATAATGCAAACCCGTACAAACCAATGATTCCTGACTCTCAATTATTTTAGAGTGGATGCCAGGGAGACTATTTGTGTTTGGTTGATGATTTTTGCTCCTCTGAATGCTCCTTATCTATATTGAGGTGCCACGAACAAATACTGCTTGATCTCATCTGCTCTTATCTTGACCAGGAGAGAAAAGCAGCTTATGCTCAGTAAAAATGGATTTAAATGGGCTGGGTCCCTGAATAATGAATTCCTCAATTCTGAAATTATCTAAACTGAACAACTGGTTACTCCCACAGAATTCCTTCAAGAGAGTGAACAAATCCCAGAAGCCATTGTGGTGCGCCTGGTTCATCTACAAGGAGCTGTAATTAGTGGATGCAAGGTAAGTAACGTCTTAGGCTCTGATTGCACTGATGAATTTTACAATTAAAATGATTGTGTTTCTGATATTTGTGGCATGAATACACTGTCCTGGTTTGAAGAGTTATTGGCAGCTTTTATGTAATATTAAAAGAGACACATAACATGAATCACCTCTTAGAATCAGGATCAGGTCATATGTGCAAGAGTGTATGTGTTTTTGACACAAATCTTTAATTAATTTATTGAAATTTTCCACTGCAGAACATTTCACTTGGCACAGTTAATTTCTGAACCTTTCAGTTCAGAACTGTTTCGAAATATTTGGTTTAGAAAGGTTCAACTCAGAGTGGTTTGGTTTGGTTCAGTATAGTTCATTCATTTTTTTTACATCTCATTTCCCCTTTTTGGGGTCATTGGGGTCTGCCTACCTCTAGTGCACGTGGAGAACATGCAAACTCCACCGGCAAGCCTTGAACCGGCAAACGTCTAACTGGAAGGCCACAGTGCTACCCACTGCGCCATCGTGCCACCCTCAGTATAGTTCAGTTCAGATAAGCTCAGTTCGTTCAGCACATGATTCAGTTCAGAATGGTTTATTGTTGATTGATTCAGTTCAGTGCAGCTTGTATCTATATCGTTTGGATGAGTTCTGTACAGTACAGTACAGTTGAGAATGGTCCAGTGCAGAATTGGTTAGTTCAGAAAGGCTTAATTCAGAACTATTCACTTTAGAGTGGTTCAGTACAGAACAGTATGTTTCTTTCAGCATGGTTCAGCTTGTTTCTGTATGATTTGGATCAGTCCAGTTCAGCACAGTACAGTTGTGAATTGTTCAGTTCCGAAAGTCACACTTCAGAAACATTAGGTTGAGAGTAGTGTAGTTCAGTACAGTTCAGTTCCGAACAGTCTGGTTCAGTGTGGTTCATTCAGAATTATTTGGTGTTATTACAGATTGTTTCTGTTCGGTATGGATCAGTTCAGTACAGTTCAACGTACAGTTCAGAAATGGTTGGTTCAGAAAGGATTTATTCAGAACTATTCACTTTAGAGTGGTTCAGTACAGAATAGTATGATTGTTGGATCAGTTCAGTACAGAACAGTTGTGAATGATTCCATTCAGAAAGGTCAGGTTCAGAACAGTGTGGTTCAGTATGATGTGGTTTAGTGCAGCTTGTTTCTGTATGGTGTGGTTCAGTTCAGTACTGTATGGTTGAAAAGGGTTCAGCACAAAAAGCTGCAAATGTTTGGTTCAGTACAGTTTGGTTCTGAATGGAACGATTTGGCTCAGTGGAGCTCGTTGAGAATGGTTTGGTTGATTAGGATTCATAGCGGTTGAGCACAGTTCAGAACCAAAGCTAGTTAAAAATAATACACATTTCACATACTTTTAGTAAGTTAGTTTTCATCAGGATGCGTTCTCTCCACCTTCACCATACTTCCTTTTCGATTGGAAGGTCTGTACTTCTTCTTTTGAACAAGGTAGATATTGTGTTATTTCCCAAATAAATGAAAGGTTCTTTAAATAAACAACACTGTTGCTGTTCGTAATGAAAAAATTGCTATTATTTTCGCTGCTATTTTGCTTTCGCGTGTGAGGAATTCTGTGTGTTTTCATTCTGTTTAATGATGCTGGCAGTGGCTTTATTCTAAAGCTGATCTCTGATAAATCGTTAAGCTCACTCTGGCCAGTCCTAGTTCAGCTCAATTCAGTACAGATATGGAACCTATAGTCAAAAACGAGTAAATATTATTCATTTACGCTTATTCCCTTTCGGGGGTATGGGGGTCTGCCGGTGCCAATGTCCAGCACACATTGGGCTAAAACACATCCACGGGTCTGGCTGAACATGCAAACTTCTATCAGGAAGATCACCGGCGAGCTGTGCAGTGGAAAAGTGCCATAATACTGTGTGGTTCCTTTACAGAGAAATGGCCTTCTCTCCATCACCTCCCAGGCAGTGAACGACCTGATTTGTGTTTTGCGTTCCTGGTGTCTTAGTCCTGCTTCATCCATGAATGAACCCAAAGACCCTCAGCTTCTGAAAATGACCCTCCACTGCTTGACTGCAATGATCCACCTGCTGCATTCCAGCAGTGTGAATGAGAGGCAGCTAGAGATCCGGACTGTCCTAGACCAGTACTTCCAGTTGCTCAACTGGAACCGGCCTCCAAACAGCCCTCAAAGAGACAGCCTGAGCTGGGAGGAAAACCTCATCACCCTTCTAGAACACATGCTGAGTAAGAGAATCCCCTGTACCTCTTTTACTTTTATGTATTTGGTGTTTCGCTCATTTATTTCTGTCTTTCTTGCAATATATTTTTCAATAAAAAAAGAGCAGACAGGATATAAAAATGTATAAATTTTTCAGAAAAATCTAAATTAAATAATACGTTATACCTTTTACCTTTTAAAGCAGCGTCAATTCTTCAATGTAAAGTTTATAGTCATGTGTTTGATAAACCATTTATACCAAACAGCTGTTAATAACCATCAATGAATCCCAGTCATGAACTGACATAGAAACAGCCGTGTTACTGCATCAATAAGGTCTCTCCCAGACAGAGATTTGTAAGATGTACAGCAGTGCCATCTGTTCAGAACTGGGAGAAACGATTGGGACTCAGGTACAACCATCTACTTTCTGGAAAGGTCTGCCAAAAAGTTGTCTTAAGAGAAGAGTTGCGGCCAAAAAGCCTTACCTTTTTAATTGGATGAAAAAGCCTTACCTTTTTAAGTCCATGCATGAAAACATTGGAACTATGGAGCAGAAAATGGCAATGGGTGCTCTGGATGTTGCATGGTGGAGGTTCCTCGAACATTTTACGCTGTATTTTTGTTTTGATTTTGAGATTTGGTCAGGATTAATGGTGTTCCCGATGCTAGAAATGGAGACTGATACCTGATGCATCAAGCTATAAATATGATTGGCCCCAAATGTATTCTACAGTGGGACAATGACCCCAAAAATGCATCCAATTAAACAATCTTCAGCATATAGAAGAGCCCTGATCTCAACATCGACTTGGATTTACATGAAGAGACAGAATAATGTAAGAACGCTACATCCACTGAAGATCTGTGGTTAGTTCTCCAAGTTTAGAGCAACTTTCTAATCGACTTTCTATAAAAACTATTTATAATTGTTTTGAAGACTAAGGGTGGTCACACTATTGATTAGATTTTTTTTTCTCTTCTCTTCATTCACTGCATTTTGCTCGTTGATGAAAATTAATGATTAATTCATCCATTTTATGATTAATTCATCAACAAAGAGCACAATCTTTGTGTTCAGCGCTGTATGCCTAAACGTTTATACATAAAATTAAATGCATAAAAATTTACAATCAGTTATCAAAAATCAGTTTCAAAAAGTGTCTAAAGCTGGTTCTTGGTCTTGTGTTCTTGATTGCAGATGCTATTCCAGAGATCCTCCAGTGTTCAGACCGACCAGCATTGCAGGCCATTTTCCTCAATAACAACTGCTTTGAGCACATCCTTCGCCTCATACAGAACAGCAAGGTCAGGCAACTGCATATTCCTGTGCTCTGTTTAAAATAAATCAGAGCATCTCAGTAACACTGGCCGAGAACAATTTCTGTACTTTTTAGATTTCTGAATTTCATCCATTTTTATTTAAAGTGTCTATATCATCCAAACATTACCTTTCATGTAGCTCTAAGATGGAGGAACATATGTTTAGAGGTTTTGTCTGGAACGTTGTGTGACAGAACTCATACGTATGAGTTTGAGATGTAAATTATATTTTATTAACAATAAACAAGGCAAAACAGAAACAATCATAAAAGAACTCACACGGGAAAACCTTAAATAAAGTAAAACTGGTTCCAACAGAACAGGAAATAAGGTAACTTAAAGAGAACTTGCAAATGCACTCGACTCTTACATGAGGAGTGCGTTTAGAAACACTCTTGGTTCAGAGACATGGACGTGGTGGCGGTACAAGTAAACCAGAAAGAGACTAACAAACAATATGACCCCCCCCCCCCACAAAGGACATGATATAATAAAAAACAAGGGACCAGGTGCGGGGAAAGAGAGAGCGCAAAGATGGAGTGAAGGCAAACGAAAAAGAGGGAAAGTACAGAGACAGAAGAGAATGCTCAAGAGGAGGGAGAAAAAGATATGGTACAAGGCAGTTTTACATGTGAGAGTGTGATGTGTATCGAGTTATATTCTTAACATGTTAACACCCAACCCTCTTTTTGAACATATGTCCAAAAAAGCCATACCCCAAATAAGATGGCTGTAACTCTCACATTTTATGGGCTAAATTAAAGCCCATAAAGTCATTGAAAAGCCCTTGGTGTCATTGAAATTTCTAGTTTATGATGAAAAAGTAAGGAACTGGAAACTAAACTAAAGTTATAGATTCACAAACTTTGTAGAAATAGTAGAAATTATCCTCGCCTACATTTTTCTAATTATTATTATTTTGAATAAGTGAATGCTTGAGTCCCTGGTGGACTTTTTGATAATACTGAATAGAAACCACAACTGTGGACCAATACATGACCAAAACCTGTCAAAATGGAGCTAAACATGTGTTTTCTGGAGTGATTTTTATAAGACAATGTCTAGGCGGGCACCAATGGCACCAATTTGGCATTGATAACCAAATGACAAACAATTTTATGTCAATTTGCATTTTTTTACAAATCAAAACCCCTAGATAAACTACTCAATTTTTAAAGAAAATGCAAACAATGAAAAAAATATAAAATATATGTAAAAGAATGAGATCTGTGCATGCCACTCATTAAAACAATCTGAATCTCCTCTAAAATGTCCTCAAAACGATCAAATGTCTTCTTGTATGCCATTTAGTTGGAGACTTCAAAAACCAAACAGTTAACTTTTCAAAATGATGATATGGGCTCTTTAAAGTCATCATACTTCATATGCCATGTTGCTCATATGTGTCAACAATATTCATTTTCTGAATTACTTCATGTATTTCAAATAATCAATCATACGTCCTGCTGAGCAGCCCGTCTGCACCACATCTTTTCATGTTCCTCATTGAACTACTTTTCTCCATCCATCCATCCTCACCTTATACTTTTCATCTGCTTGCAGCCATTGCTAATGCCACCATGCACATTTATCTTGTTTGTTTGCTTTTCTGTTGTAAAGCTAATCCCTGAATGCTTGTTTGTGGTGTTGCATGTGCTTGTGTGCGTGCTTCAGTTCTATCAGAGGAACAGGTTTCTGGTGGAGCGTGAGGGCCAGTGTGACCTCACCACGCGCTTGCTCACAGAAGCTGAAGTGGAGCAGGTATTTCCCCTTTGCTGCTGTTCAGGCACAGAAACACACCCTCAGCTTTCACACTCACAAACACTGACTACAGCAGCTGAGCAATGCTAGGTTCTGCATGAGCACATCCTTCATTAAGCTGCATGCTGGTGCCATTTGTTGTTTTTATATGTGCTGCCAAATTAACAGCTTTATCAGATTCACAGCAATACAACTGTGCCACCAACATTAAAACTCATCATCATTAGCTTAATCACTGACTAGTTCTGGGAAACAATTCTCTTAAAAGTTAAGAGACAATTAAGGCACAATTAAACACAAATTAAACACAAAGAGCAAAGGAACACTGATGCATAGCACAAAATAACCAGATTAATCCTTTACAACACATGTAATGACATCTGCCATTTGACTTCCCTTTTCCATCCATCTCAAAACAAAGTTTTTTTCTTTTTCAGCCAAAAATAATTGCACATCTTTCCTCAATAAGCTGCATGATTTGATGCATCATTGAATCGCAAAATGTTATTGAATTGGTTCAAAATTCTGTTATAAGAATAATGCCATCACGCCAAATTACAAAATTATTCATCTTAAAAAAAGATCTGAAAATTATTTGAAATCAACAATGGATTAAAAGCATGATCCTTGGGTTGTGCTCTTTCTTGGTAAAGTCCTATACTTTCAAGCTCCATGTGGTAATTGATCTTTTTTTTTTTTGGCCGATCAGACGCAGCTGCAAAACCCTTAAACACAGTGAGGGAAAACGGACATCGAGCTACACATTTCCTTGGTGGAGCATAAAAAAAACTGTATAACGAAAACCAAATTTATAAAAACAAACCTGTAGTTCCTTGAGCACGATCCATTTGGTGGGAGTGACATTGCCCCCCTATTAGTATTGAGCCATCCAAGTGTGACACATCACTATTTTAAACTGGAGATAATCAATTTAAACACTTTTTTATGAGCTTAAATACAACCAAATTAAAGATTATTAACAGCAGTGCTCATCTATTTAATGCCTTCATCTTGTTTGTGCATGAGTAGGTTTGGGAAAAGGGTTCTGACTGCATCACAGTTCATGCCATTCGGGTCCTGACCGCCATCATGAGTAACTCTCCCTCTGCCAAGGTACAAGGTTCCTCCAAATCTCCCTCGTTTTCTACTAATCTGGCTTTTAAAGTATGTTTGACCTGATGAAAACTCTTCTGGCAAATAGGTCTCTTCTGAGTATTTGATGCATAACACATTTATTTCTTTTATTTAACCTGAGTTTTCCTTCTGTACTTGATAATGTTGTGGAATGAGAAAGGTATGCAAAAAGTGTTTTAAGTTTCATTTTAATTAAGGTGATTACAAAAATGTAAGATTGAAATCATCATGAAAAAAAGGTCATTCATTTTAAAGCAGCATTTGCAAATATACAAAAGTGGCATATTTTTCTGTATTTTTATAATTTTTTGTAATACTTTTTAATATATATAAATAACTAATAATTTATTTATACTCAGAAAATTGCTATTTTCATCAATCATGATTTTAGTCAGAAAAAGTCATGGAGACATTAATGTGTTAAAATAGCATCAGGGATGATGAATTGGACACTTTTCTGAGTTATTCATAATTACTCCGTAACAACATTGTTAGGAGTTATTTTGACACTAAATGTGTTCCAATTACATTATAAAGGATGTAAATATTTATGAAATGCAAGTTAATCAAAGCTTAATTAAAGAAATAATGTATGAACATTCATCAGAAACACTGCATTCGGTTTGAATATCAAATGGATTGAAAAAGCTCAACTCTGACATTTTTTAAATTGCATCTGTCATGCAAATGCTCAACAACAAGCACATGGCTTATTTGATAAAAAAAAATAGGCATCTCAATTAGAATATCACTACAAAACTACACAACATTACACAAGGTGACCTTTAAACTCTGCTACAGAAACTTTGACTGGTGTTTAAAAACATGCATACGTTTGTAAATTAAACCTGCATGGCGCCGAACACGAACATCAAACTGGACAACAAACGTACGAAGCGGGAGATGTATAATTGCATCTCTAAAGGGGTTAATTTAACACTGTTTATTCGACTCTGTAAAATAACCCTGAGCAACACTTACATCTGAATGTGTTAAAATAATTAAAGCAACTCAGAAGGAATCAACACCCCAAAATCAACTCTCCAAATTTTGCTGTGTATTTGAGTACTTTAAAATCGTATATTATGGTTGGGATCATAGTTATCTTATTCGTTAGATGGCGCGTTCTCAATAAGCTAGGGTCCTAAAAGTGTGGCTTCACTTGTCATCATTTGTCTCTGATTATTGACCGTTTCCTTTCGATTTCCTAAATGCCATAATATAACCAAGCATTTTAAAAGTATGTGTGTCATATGTTTTTTACAGCAAAAGTAAAGTTTGGTAGCATTCAATTGATTTGAAAAAGATCTTTTTAGTTTTTGTTTAGTCATATGTTTGCTACTCAGTGAATGTCACAGGAATTAGTGTCTCTCTCTAAACAAAATTATGGACTTATGACTTCTTCTCTTTTTCATGTGCACAGCTGCACTGAATCATTAAAAGGGTACCTTTGATGCAATACAATGATGGTTCTCTGTGGTCTTTGCATGTAATCTGGGAAACATGGGAGCAAACTCCTGATAAAGAACTGGTATTGATTGAAATGTGGTCCTCTCAGGAGGTCTTCAAGGAACGGATCGGCTACTCACAGCTATTTGACGTGCTAAAGAGTCAAGGACAGCCCACCAAAAGACTCCTACAAGAGCTGATGAACATGGTAAGGGAGATGTTGACTATTTCTTCCTCTTTTCCCTTCCTTTGCATTACTTTCCCAATGCCACCACAACAATCGTGTGAGTGAAGCAATAGCTCTCTGTTCACTAAAGAAACATGAGAATTAAGGCTCAAGTGGTCTGATCAGTTTGGAAACTTGTTGCAAATATTTCAGTTGGTTTACTCAGAGAAGGTTACCTCATGTGGTTGCAATTTCAAAGATCGAGGAAGCAATTTTAAGGGTAAGCAAGAACTGATGCAATATTCACAGTGTATGTGTGTCATTAATCTAAACAGTAATTGGACTCAAATAAATACTCCTTTTGGTAGAATATAGAATACAATTCAATTGGACATGGTACTTCCTGAATTCTGGACTTCAGGGTCAAAGATAATAGAATAAATTCTTTCTTGAGTCCAGGTAGTTCAGGCAGCTGGCATCTTGTTGTGTGAAGTTGAACGACGCAGTCTTTGGAGCTGGTCAGTGGGTTGACTGTGACTGCCCCCACCATCCTGCGCCTCTGCTTATCTGAGATATTTCTTGGTCTTATAATTAAAAAAGGAAAATCTTGAAAATCTACAGGAATTACCAAACGTTTGCATACCACTGCAGGAAACTCGTTGACATATTTATGAGCTCATATGTATATATTTCCTCCTCAGGCAGTGGAAGGTGAGCCCTCACAGGCACTGCCATTGGGGATCAGCAACGATCAGCCTCTTCTTCTGTTGCTGCAGTGGTTACCAGGTCTAGGCTCTCGTTCTCTTCAGCTGTTGGTCTCTCAGTGGCTGGCAGCTGTGTGTAGAGGAACCCTGTCCTGCCGCACAGTGGCAGTGGAGGCGGGTTTGGTAGGCGCCCTTCTGGAGGTTCTTTCTGAACTGCCAGAACGCCTCGATCGCCAGTGTGCAGATGCTCTACTGGGACTTCTTCAAGATCTGGGTTCTCTATCTCTACGGCCTTGTGAGCTCAAGAGTCTGCTGAAGCTCTTGAGAACTGAACCTGGTGCCCATCCTCATCCATACTGCGGTCGGGCAGTGCGGGTACTTTCTGCCATGGCTGCCCGGGGTGAAAGGGGGTCCAGTGCTATGCAGTATTTTGACCTTACACCCCCTATGGCGGGTATTATGGTACCAGCTATCCAGCGCTGGCCGGGGAGTGCATTTGCTTTCCATGCTTGGCTGTGTCTCAACACAGAGTTCCCTCCACCTCAGCACCTCTTCTTCGATTCCCAGCTGACAAATCTAGACAATGCTGTTCGCATGACAAAGGGGCCACGCAGGAAACAGCTGTACAGGTTTGTTTAGTTCATTGAAAACTGAAAAAATGCTGTCGTAAGAAAAACTGGTAGAAAGTGAAGCCCATATACTATATAGCTTTTTCCTCACAGTAAGGAATATTTCAAGCCTTTTTTTAATTTGATATTTTTATAAAATTCTATTGCATGAATTACAGCATCAATGTGGTGTGGCATAGATACAATCAACATGCAGCACTGCTCATTTGCAACACAGCTCAGGCATTCTTAAGCTTATCTGCTGTTCCTCTCGCCCAATGTGCGCTAGAGATAGGCACTGGCAGACCCCTGTGACTCCAAAAAAGGGAATAAGCGGGTTCGAAAATGAATGAATGAATGAACATGACTTATCGCCTTTTTTCATCCAAAATGCACCAGTAGATACTGAATTTGAGTACTTGTTAGTTCCAATCCAGGGTGATATTTGTGCCTACTGAATGTGATAAATATTCTCTGTATAATCCAAAGAAAGTGATTTTTTATGTTCCAGGGATACATGCTTGTTGAATACATGTTTGAGCTAACAAAAATCTTTTTTGTTAATCTTTTGACCACAAGGCAATGATTACACAAAACCTCCTGAGTACCTTCAAGGCATATTTACAAATATGCACATCAACTTTTTACAAGATATGTTAATGCATTTCAAAACCTACTGCACCTTTTGACTATATCCATAAAGGCCATCTCTCAAAACGAACATGGTCGGACCCGGTATGATAATTTTATGACCAAGTTATATGGAGTTATATAAGACAAAAAAAATAAAAAACATTTTTTATGTCTCCTAACCACTAGGGGGCACTCCAATTAAACTGTAGCCACCGTCAGATTAGTATACTGATTATTATAACATCCAACAAATTTGGTGAGTAAAATACTATTTTACGATTAGGGTTACATTAAACTGTTTGCACGGTATTCAAAAATGACTCAACAAACCAACTGGTATTCCTTAGCTTTTAGCCAGCATGGTCAGTGGAAAATTGGAATAATGGTAGATTGGGAGTTTTAGGGTGATTAAAAATGGAATTATAATGAAATTGGACTGAACCAAAGACTATGAAGAAAAAAAAAAGACTTTTATTCTTTTAACTTTTAACTCGATTTTAACCAGATGACAAAAGTCTAAAACTTTAATGTTGGCTTGTAAAAGATGGACATAAACCAACCCCTATTTCTCAATAATAATAATAATAATAATAATAATAATAATAATAATAATAATAAATATAATTTTCCTAAGCTGAGACAGAGATATGCCCCCATGTGTCCATTATATATCGAAGCTGGAATAGAGTTCGAAGAACTTGGTTGCTTTGGTAAACAGTTTGGTTGCCAGGGAGCTGTCAGTGATGTCATAAAAATAGCATTTACAATGATTGACATAATCAAATCCACATTTCTCTGATGTTTCATCTTGATATTTTCAACTAATGCTGTTGCTAGTGGGTTCACATTGGGTCAGATTTCTCATGAGAATCATCAAATTACTTTCCTTCAAGCAATTTTATTCGGCTACCATTGACTTCAGTTGCAGAAAGGGAAGAAGAATAACAAAAAAAAAACCTAACCCCTATTTTTATTTCACTCACTTATAATGTTGTTTAGGTTTCACATATGGGTTTCACTTTCTAAAAAGTACAAAAATATTAAATGTACAAATTTATTTAAATTTGATTATGTGCTGGTTCCTGTGAAACTTTGTTGTGTTCTCTGTAGTTTCTTCACAGCAAGTGGAACTGGGTTTGAAGCTTTTTTCACCACAGAAGAAGTCTTGGTGGTTGCAGTCTGTACCAAAAAGGAGTACATGGCTGTTTCCTTGCCAGAGCACCCACTGAATGACTGTGCCTGGGTTAGTCAACACTCTTTACTCACATGCTAGACACTGAAGACCATGGAGACAGTTCAGTAGCATCCCTTTCTGTCCATTTTGAACTTGACTGAGATGAACTTTGACCGAACTCAATTCTGCATTGATCTGCTCTCAAGAACTTTCTTTTTAAACGATGCACTTTGATGTGTTGTGCCTAGACTTTAATGTAAGTCACAAATTGTCAAGTTAGAAGTTTTTCATCTTGCGTTAACAAGTTGAACTCTGAACACAGTGTTGTACTGTTTATTTACATCATTTACCTCAAATCTCCGCAAGTTCATCAACTGTATTTTTTAATCCAACCCCAATTTAGCATTCGGTTGCTGTGGTCCATGTCCCTGGTCGTCGACCCTTTGGACAGAATGTGGTCACCATTTATGTAGACGGAGTCCAGTGTAAATCAGTCCCGTTGCGTTTCCCTTCTCTCAGTGAGGTAGGCACATTTGATATTATAGTAAGTTGATCATCAGCTTCCTGGGTTTAATTGTTCTCTTTAAATGTTTCAGCCATTCACATCCTGTTGCATAGGCTCAGCTGGTCACCGGACCACCACTACCACCATGACTACCTCTCCCACCCTCTCTAGCCCACCTTTCGCACCCTCCGACATGGGATTTGCAGCTCACTCTGGACCGCCAACTCTACTACGCTCACAGTCATTCCCAGCATCCTTTGCACAAGCCACAGGGGGGCGGCCAGGTATGAATCGGGACAGTGCGGTGCACACCATCCCAGCTGGGCTGCAGGACACAGCATGGGGATCTCCTTCATCACTAGGAGGGCTTTTAGCCAGTGCCTTCATCTGTCATGAAGCTCTGCAGGCAACTCAGGCTCAAGCCCTTTTCAAGTCTGGTAAGAAAGAGAAAGGGGGTAATAGGGGGTAAAAATAGGAGTAATAGGGGGTGTTAAGTAAGTCTGTTTCTTTCTTTCTACTCTAAAGGTCCCAATAATGTTTCCCTATTCAAAGCTGACGGGGAACCTTCAGATGTCACCAATAAACTCTTAGTGTACTACAGTCCCCAGGTAAAGACCCTACCAGTCATGTATTTACTTGGTTGTTTCTAAAATGTCAAATAAAATGTTTCAGTTTGGTTTGGTTCATTTTGATTTGGTTAAGAATTGTTTGGTTAATTTTGTTCAATAAGGTTTAGTTCAGAACAAATCTGTTCAGTGTGTTTTGCTCATTGTGATTTTTATGTTATTGTTTACCTCGATTTGGTACAATATGATTAATTTCCGAAAAATAATTTTCAATCCAGTGCGGTTTGATTCAGTCCTGAATAGTTCTGTTCAGAACATGAGGGTTTGGAAAGTTACAGTGCAGTATGGTTGGGGTCTGGACAGTTGGGTTTACTTCAGTTATTGTTCAGGATGGTAAGGTTTAATTTGATTTACGCCCAAAAAGTTTGTTCGTATCGTTTTAGACTTAAAACTATTTTGTTTAAGGCGTAAAGGTTCAGAAAGATTTGGTTCAGTATAGCTTGCTCATTGTGCCATTTGCTTTTTCACAGTTTGGTTCAGTTATTATGGTTCAATACCATCGTTTCAGAACAATTTATTTCTGAACAGTGTACGTAAATTTCTATGTCAATGTTAATCATTCTCTCTACAGGCTTTTAAGAGCCAGATGTGTTTGGATCTGTCTCCAAATCATCAATACGATGGCAGACTGACCGGACACAGAGTGGTGAACTGGGATGTCAAGGTGGGCATCTTTTATTGTTGTTTAAAGCTGTTTAACTGGTCCCCTGAGCTGCGAATGCTGATTCTGTTGTTTGGTCTAGGATGTCTTGAATTCAGTTGGTGGGATGGGTGCTCTATTGCCTTTACTGGAGCAAGTGTGCCTACTGGATCAGGGTGAGATTGTGGGTCAGGAGACATCAGATCTGCTTGGGCCAGAGCTCACATCCTCCAGGGGCCCTGCTGGCATGCTGCTGCCTCTAGGGAAGTCATCTGGTCAGTTTTTTAGATTTGCTGAGCTCGGTTTTTCATTGCAGTTACACTGTGGTTGTTCCACCCTCTTTTCTCACAAACAGTAAAGCCCATCCCTGAAATTGTCTTAATGTGACTTGAAACAATTAGTTCCATCAGCATGAGTCTTCTGTTGAAGACTTGAAGTATCGCTGTGAACCACCAATATTGTGGTAAAGATATGCAACGTGTCTAACAGTGTTTGGTACAAATGTAGAGACAAACTAGCGTTATGAGCTGTTAAAAAACAAAGCAAGTTTTCAAAGGTGGTTTTACTAAAGATGAAATTCTTGCATCATTAGCTGAACAGTATTGATTTATGTGGTTGTTAGACTATGTATCTGCAGGGCCAGCAAGTCAAATTTTTGACTTTTGTATTTGAAAATTTAGTCTTTTGTAAGTGAAAAATTCTACTTTTCAAGCCACTATTTTTTTTACTGGTGAAATAGTGTATATCTCTGAAGAGTTACGTTTTAGAAGTAACCCTTTATTCTGAATTAAACCTCACTGATGGTTCAAGGTGAATTCCAATCACGGGAAAGACCAAGTGTGTCTCAAATGGCGCTGGCTGCAGAATGAATACCACCCAAATCAAGTCTATGAGAAAAAGCGGAACTTTAAAAATATTTTCCTCAGAAATTACATTATTTACACAAACGGTTTTAATGATTTTCAAAAGTTATTTATACAGTGACCAAAATTCAATAGATTTGTTGTGGCTCACAGTGGCTCAATTTTCCCATAAAAAATAGGCAGGACCATTTGATTGATGATTGACAGCTACGCTGAAATGAGCTGACTGACTGCTGTTGTCATGTCATGAGAATGATCATTTACCCTGCCAACAATCACATTTAAGGAAGTTTTTCTCAAATTCTTGTTAATCATTAAAAACTAAGTTGTATATAACAGACTGCATGTGAGAGTGGCGTGTGCCAATCAGACTTGAGGAGGAGCTCAGAAACTATAACGGTTCAAAATGCGCTGCTCAATGACGGCTTCCATGAGAACTCTGCGGTGACTTCATATTAGCCCGATGGCAGTAAACAGTGACACGCTGTCCATATTTATTTACAGTATATAGGAAAGACAGAGCTTCTACACAAACTGTACAGAAACTCTTTTCCACAGCCAGCAAGAATTGGAGATCCCCCAATCCTTTTTTTAAGAATACTATTCTATTGTTGGTTTTCCCCGTCATTAAAGACTGCTATCAAAAGAACCGAGCAACAAGATCACAATATTTCCTCTTTACATTCTTCAGTCCTATAAATCAGCGTACAACAAGCCAAGCTTGATTTGTTAAATTTGGATGTGTACCAGGGTTTTCAAATACAAAATCAATGGCACTTTATTGGGGAACTGTGATAACACCCGTGTCAGTGTAACAAACTGCTATTGTTAACCTGATAAGATGTGCTTGTTTGTTAGAGGGCCGTTTGGAGAAGAATAGCGTTGCAGCTTTTTTGCTGATGGTCAAGAACATGCTGCGAAATCATCCAGCCAATCAGGAGAGTTTGCTCCAGTGCCATGGGCCAGCCATCATCGGAGCCATTCTTGGAAAGGTACACACACACAGACACACACAAGACAGCAGAGAGGGCGTCGGGAGGTCTGTATATGTGACTTGCAGGTGTAGCATCCTGTTAGGAAATACTTGCAAAAACACAGTTTCACTGGATTTTATCTAGTTCCTTGAGTCTGAAATAAGCAATGTTTAAATGTCATAAAACAGACCAAGAGATGACACTTTTTTTATTTGGGTGATTAAACATAATGAATAATGTGATGAAAAAAGGCTATTACAATGAACACTGGTATAAAAGCAATGCCTTGGTCTCTTTGTGTGTAATCACCGTGTTACTGGTAATTTCAACTCCTACTGTTTGTCTCCTACAGGTTTCCAGCAGTATGATGGACATGAGTGTTCTCATGGCCTGTCAGTTTCTCCTCAAGCAGGTCTCCAGCGAGGGTAACAGTGCCCTGCTCTCACAGCTCTACCAGTATCTGATCTTTGACTTTCGCATCTGGAGCCACAGCCACTTTGCTGTCTGCCTCAGTAAGACACTAACTGTGCTATCATTCAAGCTTTGTAAAAAACAAAATGTTTTTTTTTTTTTTTGCTAGTATAATTTTCACTATGCTTATGAAAAATTCTAAAATAGTAGATTATGTAAACTCTTGAATAACTATAAAATGTAACTGTTTAATTACAAAAATTGATGTTTTGTAGGCCATGTGCAGTACCTAACCTCAGTCATCAATGAAGGAAAGCTGAAGAACCGCAAGAAGTATGGCGTCCAGTTTATCCTAGATTCTATTCGCACACACTACAGGTAGGTCCACATGTGTTACAAATGAATGCCATGTTTGTTGTGGTGGCAATAGATTGGGTAAAGGCATTATTGCTTGTGGTCCCCAGTGTGGAGAAAGATGGAAGTCCTCTGACTGATGAGAAACAAACAGTGCAGATTGCTCTCTTCGCTCTGTTGAAGGATCTCCTGAAATCTCCCACAGCAGAAGAGCTTAACAGTGTGCTCGCCTATGCTGCCGTTGTGCAAGATGAGCCTCAGGTGAGGAGCTATGCTAGAGATTCATCCCAGAGCGGCTACCTCATGACAATGGGGGATGCTGTAGGTAGAGGAGAAGCCTCTAGTGCATCAGTCTTTCTCTCGCAGAGTGGCATGTGTTTATCTGAGTCATATCTAATGTTTAAGCTAAATAAAGCAGAGTTTCCTGTTAAATATTCTTAAACCTTGCTTTCAGAGTCTTCTTACTTGATGCATGAAATTTACATTTAAAAATTTTTTGACAAAAAATTAAAAATATGATTATAAAAAACCTGGAGTTTCGCATAATTTTACTCCTTTCTGATGCATTCATTGAGTCTAGAATCAAACAGCAAACTAACATTAATGAAGATATGGTTTCTTTCATGTGAAGGAAATGGCTTACGACTGAAGTATGCTAATGGTGGGAATCTGTTCTTTGTCTGAAGGTGATCAGTGTCCTGGACGTTCTGTATACTATACTGAAGAGTTCTCCACTTCCTCGTGAACAGGCAGCCATGACGCTTTTGGAACAGGGGGTAGAGATACTCTTCTGTCTGCTCCTCAGAAGTAACCTTGGTGACGAGGCCCGTGAGAGATTATTCAGAGTGAGAAAGCATTCAGTCCAACCATATGAAACATAAGTGATCTGATTAAAAAGATCGTTTTGGCTAATTTGAAGCTGGACTGTGTTATTTAGCAGCATTTGAGCTAAAACATGCCGAACTGCAGCCCTCCAGGAACGGCATTGGACATGTCTGACTTAAATAAACTGCATATGCATTGTTATGCATTGTTATGTGAACATCTTTCTTCCACTCGTCTGCAGGTCATGTATAAAATCTTAAAGAGCGAGCGTGTGCCTGAGCGGAATAAACAAAGGCTTAAACTCAAGGAGTGTGGTTACCTTGGTCTGGTTTGCTCCCTGGTTGACATCCCTATCACCACCATCACTGTGCGGTGCTTTTATGAGCAGGTCCTTGCCACAGGTGAATTTTATTTGGGGATTTTACGACATGTTGCTGTGTTGCATGTACTGTTTTGCAGAGGAGTGATTTTTCAATTTTGAAAATCAAAATCCGGAAAACGTAGTTATATATCACATTGTGGAAGATGGTGTAAAAAAGATTGCATATGCAGTACAGACAGTAGGTGATACTAGCAAATCTGTGTTTTGTCAGGAACCAAATTACAGTACAAAAAGACCCAATTCACCAATTAAGAAAATGTGTAAAATAGAAGTATACTAATACTAAAGCGTAAAACTTACATGCACAAAATCATACTCGGGAGATCAGGATGCTTTTTAGTAATATTTACTAAAATTAACAAGCAATGGATTTGGAAATCTGAGGAGAATGTGAGAGAATGAAGAGGGATATGAGTAATTAGCGAAATGATAAAAGGATAATGACATTATTTAAATGAATGAAAATTACAGACATAACAATTTAGCCATGGGCAGCTTTAGACAATTAGCACCAGTTAAAACCAATAGGATAAGAGTCCCAGCACCCAATAGCACCAAGCCTGAGTTCTGTTAGCCCATTAACCATTAAATCAAATTTGGACACGATTTCATATGCCAGGGCCAGATGTACCAGAAAACCTGACCCTGACTGGCTCTGTTGTAGTGTAATAGTTTGTCTGTATTTTTTGTTGCGTTGCAGTGTTTTTGGAACTGTTATATTTATTAAACTACTTTTTTGTTTTATATTTGTAATTAATTTTTAAATTTCCTATTTTGTTTTCAGATTTCTGAACCCAGCCTTTGTATATGATCTATGCCATTTTATTTAAATGTTAAATGTTCCTTGTACATGAACCTGAATGCTCTTCAGTTGATCTACTGTGCCTTCTTTTTGGTGCAGATCCCACTCCTAATTTTAGAGACTTGCTGGCAGTGGTTTACTTGTCACATCGTGGCGACCTCAGTGCTCGACTTGACATCTGTCGCAAGGTGAGTGGCTCCTGGTTCAATTTTATCCTCAATGGCCAGTTTGTTGCACAATGAACTATGACCAGTCCTAATTTAAGTGATTCACGCAAGTATCGGTAAAAAATTAAAAAAAGCAAATTAAATAGTGAAAATTACAACATAGAGTAAGGGCACTATGACCGAGTTCAAATAATTTATTTTTTATAGACAATATCACAAATGTCACAATCAATAAAAGAAGAACTTTTTTATATTTCCTATAACTGGGAGCGTATGCTCAGAAATGGACTAATAATAAGGCTGGTAAATTTGGGTCAGAACAGATTCCTGTTTATCGTGCACTTTCGACGATCTCAGTTTAAGTATAATTCAACAGAGTCAAAGAAGAATTGCAATTTAACATCCCATATGCCTTAAAATAAGACTAATGGAGTTTTGAGATGAACAGATACAATCTCTAGGAAGAGTTAGTGAAGGTATGACACAGGCAAAAATGGCCAATTTTAGAGGTGTTTGCAAAATAAAAGACTTCCTGACAATTTTGGACACACATCAATTGTCAACGCAATCTATATTACTTATATTAAGCCGCAAAACAATAATACTTTTATACAGCAATTACAATAGGGTTCTACGGAACTTAGTTGCACGAGACCTAAACTCATTTATGTTTACATGAAAATTCATCAAGTGATTTGCATTAAATAACTGTATGTTTAACATTTAACATTTCTTTATTAAAATGAATCTCTTCCATGCTCGCTCGGAATGCTAAATTCTTCCATGTATGTTACCAATCATCTAGTGTGCCTAAACGTAGATGATATACTTAGATGGTTGCATAGAACATTAAACGATTGTTCCTGTTTAAAATGGGACTTTATTCAATGAATTCCTCTCAATGCACCCTCCGCTCTTTTCACACTTTCACCCTATAGCTCTTCCACTTGATTTATTCCAATGGAGAGTATGTGAAGCAGCTCGCTCGTCAGTCAAGCTGGCAAGATGTTCTCACCAAACTCTACATCAAAGAATCATATGAGTCCCGAGTTCTCAGCCAGTCCAGCTCTCTGTCCAGCCCTGAGCCTTCTCTGGACCCTGCTGTCTCAGGACCTGTTCCACATCATGAGGGAAACATAACAAAAAATGAGCATAATGTCTACCTCTCCCTCTTACCCCGCCATGACTCGGAAGAAGCTCACGATGTCTTAGAAGTCTACTCTGATCTCTCCCAATCTCCTCCGTTAATAGAGCAGCATAAAAATGACCCCCTTCACTTCAAATCATTTGATTCAGGAGAACAGAGCAGTCTTTCTTCTTCCTTGTCCAATGCGGGGGACTTTCCATCATCATCTAGATTATTGGAGGAAGATGAAATGTCTTATCAACCACTTTCTCCACTCAACTCACCCTTTGAGCTGGAGTTAAGTCTTCAAAAAGGACCACAATCCCCAGAGGGAAGCAAGTCAGAGACACCCTCTCCGCTAGAGCACAATAAGATCTTCCCAAACACAAGACCTCGCAAAAGTTCAAGTCTGTCCAATGTACTGGATGACACAAGCTACATCACTGAACCACCTACAGACAGCATCTCCAACACTTCCAACACGCAGGTACCTCTTGGATGCTGTCTGTTATAGTCGAATCTGCAGTTCGATATAAATAAGCTTTTCTCTCCCTTGTTAGACCCCAGAGGAGGAGTTATGTAATTTGCTGACAAACATAGTTTTCTCTGTGTTGTGGAGAGGCACTGAGGGATCCGAGGATGTGATTTGGAGAGAACGGGGGCAGGTGTTTTCTGTCCTGACCAAGCTGGGCTCTTCCTGTCAGCTGGTACGCCCACCAGATGACATCAAGCGCAGGTCAGAAACCTATTATAATGCTCTAGATCTGACATGTTCCTTTTAAAATCAGTTTACTTTCATGTGAAGTTTGGTAAAGGCTGAACATTATCGGTTAAACCTACCATGAAGTAGGATTAATAGTATGTTGCTTTTCCACTGGAGTTTAGTAATGGCCTTAGCTCTACTCGACATGGTTCACTTTTGGGTTTTCACTGACTTCCAGTATCAGCACTGAGTGGGAAGGGTTTAGAGATGTCACTTTTCTGTCATTCTTGTTTTTCTCAGTGACAGCATAGAGAATGTGACAGAAATCTTTTGGAATCTTTTAATTTCTTGTCACCCCACTCTAACTAGACAGCCTTCTGTGATCAGAGAAAGAAAGATCTGGTAGAATTGTTTGCCTACTATTATAAAGCAATGTGGTTGCACCAGTGCTGCACACTGGAATAATAAATGCAGGGTCATTCTCTCTGGTCAGTCTGTGAGCTCAACAACTGTCCAGTTAGCGATCAAAAGTATCACCATGGCCTTACTTGGATCCCTTTCGAACTTTATCCAAAATACAACTAAACGGTACAAAACATGGCAGAAAAGTTGAGAGGAAGTCAAGCTGTGCCATTCAGGTTGGGAAAAATTTACCAAATCAACTTTAAGGAAGGTTCCCAGTCTAGGAATGATGTAAAATCCTCCTCAAAGCTAACTAAACCTCCTCTTCCTTTAACTAAAGGAACAATTGGTCCATTTCAGTAACTTTGACCTCATGTCAAATGAATAGTCTATACCAGGAGTGTCAAACTCAGTTCCTGTGAGTCTGGAGCCCTGCACAGTTTACTTGCAAACAGCCTGAAGGACCTAACACACAGCATCAGTTGTACTTCGTAAAGGTTGGAGCTAAACTGTGCATTTTGTAATGCTGTACTTCAATTTGCTAACCCCTCTTATGATTCTTTAATATGGTATTATCTGTGGTCGCCATTGTTTCCTCAAGTACTGAAAATAGTCATTTAAGCAGTCTGGTGTACAGATGAACATAACAGCTACGTTTCCATTCACTTCTGTCCAGTATTGTGGAATATAGCATACACAACCCAGGACGGAAACGCAAAGACGCACATACAATTTGAAAATGTGCATAAACAAATATGTTCACAACTGAGTAGGATAAACTTTTTATTTGATAAGAAGAAATGCAACTAGGATTTTAAACAATGTAACTAAGATGTTCTAAGATGCAAGTAATTTGTTATATACAAAAAGGTTTTCTCTTTAATACAGCAACTTTAATTTTTCTTTTGCAATTTTGTTCTCTTGGACTCATTGGATGGAAACAGTGATTTTTTTGGCAAATATTTTATGTAATATTCAATTTTTTTTGCATGTTTGGATGTAAAAAGGGATATTTACTCCCAAAAACTTGCAGAGAATTCAGTGAACAATTTCCAATTTTTAATAGCAGCCCCTTACTGGAACGGGCAGGGTCAGCAGTAACTCTGGATCATTTCAAGAGCCAGTAACTAAACATGGATGATTGGGTTGATAATTTAGCTCATTAAAAAGCTGATTTACTGTTAGATGTAGCTGTCCAAGCCATATAACAGAACAAGAAGCAAGCAACTTTTCTAAAACAAAAAAGCTTTGACTTGAGTGAAGTGGGAATTTGAGCATTTACAATTATTGTATTAATTGTGAACAATTAGAAGCATTATATGCACTTGATTGAAAAACATAACATGGGTTTACAAAAAGAAAGAATCATTTGGATTAGTTCACTCATGTTCTGTACTTCTGTATCACCCCATCATGAGAAGTAAGTGTAAATCAGACACTGAAGGGAGGTAACCGGCTTCAAAGAGTTTTCGGGATTTCTTCTGCTCTGATGAGGCAAGGGTGGGGAGCTTGGTAGGGCAGAGGCTCTCAGACCTGGTGCCTTTGTACGAATGCCTCCAGCATTGCATCACTACCAGGCTTATGTTAGATTAGTCTTAGGGTGTGGACATGTTCAAGGCATTGCAAGCTCTTTGTTTTGAGGCTATAAACAACCAATAAATCTGTCTTGTGTGCTTTGTGTTGTAGCCTGTTGGAAATGATGCTTGAGTCATCGCTGTCGGATCTGAGAGACTCTCAGGGAGTGGTTCTGCCACATGTTCCTTGCTTTCTCCGCCTACTCAGACTGCTCCAGGACTTCTTATTCGCCGAAGGCACAGATAACCAAACACTATGGAGTGAGAAGGTTTGAAGAATTTGAGGATATGCCATCTAGCTGTTTGTCTTTCTTCCATCCAACCCTATCTGTCTGTCTGCCAATAGCAAGCCTGGCAAACACACCAATCGCCTCTACTTTATAGTAGATGAGGTAGAAGTGTTATGTGAGCTGAGAAGCATTACATCGATTCATTCTGAACCATGCAAAAATATATGCAAAGCATGGATGCAGGGTCAAGATTTCCATATTGTCATTTGCTATTATTGTCATTCATATTGATAAATGCAGAAAACAGGTTTCTGATATCATTTGAACAGTTCTTTGCCAATTAGTCTGGTTTCTCATTGCACGTCATACCTTTTCTACAAGATCATGGGGAAAGTCAAGATCAAACAAAAAACTATTAACATTTTTCAAACCTTTATTCCTTCATTAGCCAAAGGTGGTTCCGCATTAAACTCCACCTTTATAGGAATAGGCAAATTCACAAGGAATTCCTCCACCTGAGGAATAGTGACAAACTGTTCTATTGGAATTATAAGGTTCTGCCTATGTTCTGAGTTATAATGGGCTAAGATATTTAGCTTTAAAGTAGTTTTTTCACAACGTTAATAACACAAGTTTTTACACGTGCTGTTTGTTATGCACTTAGACTGTGACATTTCTTTAATTGTGTATTTTTGGGTCAGACTAGGTTCTGTAGTTAATTTTGAAGTTGAATTTGAATTGATTGCCATCTGTAGTCTTTCTTTATGCTAATGAGTCATTTTATTTCAATAATTTCCAGATTATTAAATACTTTGTTGCAGACTGTATTGTATTTAAACATTTCAGATCCTGCATTAATTCCTATGGATATAATGCATTTGGTACATTGAAGAGAATTTAAGTCCATTCAAAGCTTCATTTACATGCATTTAACATCCAGTAGAATGTTAAGAAAGTCGTCCTTACAAATGAAGCGATGGCAGCATTGTTGCTACTTAAACAATGGTTTTTGCTGTTCAAAAAACACATTTTATAAAAGCACGTAATCGTTAAGTTTTACAGTTTGTGACTTGATGTTCAATGAAATTAAAGTCAAATAGAGTAAGACAATTGCAAATAAAACTAACTGTTGCTAATTAATTATTTAATCCTAATAATAATAATCTGAAATAGGTCTCAAGGTGTGAATTCCATAATTTGCCATAAACAAGGCCCTAATTTGCATGAAGCTATGAACAGGACCCAAATTGTTTTAGTAGATCCGCTAAATCTACCACTAATAAAGCTCCTTTTGGCTTGTTCGAAGCTAGACTGGTTTTGTGTCGAACAGGTTTGGAAGCCCTCCAGGAACTGTAAACATGGACAAATGTATTAAACATTAAGTTTATCAAACATATTGATGTGAACATCAATATATAGTACGTATTGTATTCCAATGTAAAAAAATTTAATTTAACAATCAATCTATTTAATTATAAAACATGCATTTCAGTAAGTAAAAAGACTATGTACATTATTGACCTTTTATGTGTCTTGTCCAGTGAATCTTTACTTTAGCTACAAGAATAAGCAATGCAAATTTGGAAAATGCCATGATGACCTTGAAAAAAAGAGATTTGTTCATTTCGTGGAAAATGGATGTTCAATAAAAAACATGCCATTTAAGTCTTACTAGTTAACTTAAACAGCCATCCAAAGTAATTTTCAGTTTTTGCATGATGATATACATAAGGATTTAGCAGAGTAAACATGTAATGTACACAGAGTACTGTGTAGGGAATTTTTGTACATTTTTTTGGCAGCAAGATTAGTATAAATCAATTTATATCAGCCTATTACAACTGAAATCCTTTACTGGCTCCATTGATGAAAAATTTACAAACCCTTCGCCACTTTCTCTCATTTGGCTTCTTGTTTAGCTTAATCAGCTGCGTACTAAGGCACCAAGATATGCATCACAGCAGACTTGTTAAATAAACATAAATGTAGGTTTGTGTTAGAAAGCCCAGACGTGGCCAGATTGTCTAGCAGAGTGACAAATTGTATTTTTTTTCACACTGATAGACGTGTCAGAAGAAGAAAATGGAAGCAAACCAATGTATACAGTATGTGCCTTCACAGCTTCAGTGCTTGTGACCTTAAAAAGGATCACCTTTAACTACTTTGGGTGTTTGTTCAAAGTTTCAACTGGATTACATTCTTTGAAGGGTGTGTTCAGATTATAATCCTGTAGTATAGTGTATTATCATTTTAGATAATAAAACTCAGAATATTGGTGTAGTAAATACACTAGTATAACGTTTGAACATTATAGCAATGTTTATTTATTTATTTCTCTCTTTCTTTGTGTTCATATCTGATGTTTTGGTGAAGCGGTGCATGATGTGAGTCTGTTGTTGGCAGATTTTTGATGGGGTGGTTAGTCTGCTGGACAGACTTCAGGCATGGCATGTGAGCCCCGGGTCAGCTGGCTCCACTGAGCACAAGGAGATGTTTCTGATTGGGCTGCGGATCATCACTGGGTACATTCAGCAGCAGCAGAACACGCAGGTGGACATTCCTTCAATCTTCTGAAAACTGTTCTTGTTAATCAGTTTAATTCCATTCTTTTATTGGAGATCCACCACACGTTTAGATACTTTTAATGGTTTTCTGTATGTTCTATATTTATGTTGTTACCAACCTAAATGTTTCCAGCAATGATGAGCACTTTCTCATCCCAAATCATCTCCATTGGGTTTAGAGACCCAAGGCTATTTGGCATAAGCATCGTAAGCTGAAGCAGTTTGTTAAAACTACGAAAATGCTAAACTCTTTCACATAACCTCATAACTTAAGTAAAATCATGGTAGATGTACCAGTGCTCTGGAGAGAGGGTACAGGACAAAGCACATCACATGGGATAGAGTAAGGAGGACATCTGTAGGAGAGTTGCTGGATTGCACCTTTACATTTTTGCTTTAAATATTTTTGTGAAATGAGATTTTGATTGTAATTCATGTGAATGAACAGGGCATCAAAAATTATTGACAATACATTCAAAAATAAGGATGTTCCCAGAAATATATAGATTAATTCATACCTGTAATATCTTTTATGCTCAACCATGTCTGGAAAGACATTTGAGGAGTTTGGCTCCAAAACACGATAAATGCAATTAAAAAAAAACTAGTTGGTACCAAATCTGAAGTGTATTTTTTCACATTTGAAAAGCCCTTAATCAACTTTCCAAAGAAAAAAACACAGTTCTTCCCGTGTAATGGAGTCCTGTTTGTCTGTTTTTTTTCCAAACCGTGATAAACGCCAGCCTTGTTTTTTTTTTTTTTTTACAAAAGTCAATTAAACCAAGCACAGCACAAAGATAATGAAGGGTTTAAAATCATTGGAGATGGAACAGAATCAGCCTTCCAAAAGTCACCGGCAGGAAAGGAGAGACTGCGAGACGTGGACTCACTTGACCGTGCAGTGCATAGCTCCATGGTTCAAAGTAATGAGACCAAAATCTGTGTGTTGTAGATGTTTGTAGAAGAGGGAAGCATGATGTCTCAAAGAACTGCTAGATCTAAATAACATGCATTTTTCCCTCTCTTAGGTCTGTGAACTGGCAGCTGTGAAGCTTCACATCCTGCTCCAGAGCGTCTCTTGTCTGTCCTGGGAGGAAGTGTGTTTTCTGCTGGGCCGTCTCTGTCCTACAGACTCTAGATCAGGCCGACTGGCTGAAGCTTTTACTGGAGCACTCCTTCCCATCATCCGAGGGCTGCTGGACCAGCATACGGACCGTGACAGTCTCCAGAAGATGCTCCCCAGCCTGCCCACCACCAATGGCAGCCAGTCCTCAGCTCAAGAGCTGGAGAAATACTTCAGCACAGAAGAGTGGCAGCACTTCTTCCAGAACCAAGTAAGTAGAGCAACACACTCACCCACGCATCCTTATAATAGTGCGCATATTTGGTACTGCAGTACCTGTAGATGGTCCACAGATGCTAGGAGGGTGGGTGGTCTCATTTGAACAAGGAATTCCCTGTTCTTTGCTCAGCTTTCCTGTCTTATCAAGCTGCTTTTCAAGCTGAACCTCAAGGAAAGCCAAAACTGATCAAATGTGTTTATTCCTTATGGTGCATTCACACCTGACTTGTTGAGTTCGATTCAATCAAACTAGAGTTCGCTTTCCCTTTTGGATTGGATCATTTGGGCAGGTGAGAAAGCAACAACACACCTCTAGATCTTACCAAATGCAGACTAAAAAAGTGGTCTCGGTGTTGGTCTAGAGTGGTTTGTTTGTGGTGTGAAAATGATCGAACTCTGATCCGAAGTTAAACAAATGAACAAAAACATGCCTTTGGATTGGTTTCAGCCCCCGTACTCACTTCCACGTGGCGTTATGGATTGGCATGTGTCTGTTTATAAAGCAGCGCGGCAATCTTGAAGTACTTTGTAATCCTAACTTGCTAACAATGATGTTGTAAAACAGGGGTGTCAAACTCATTTTCACAGAGGGCTGTCCTCAAAGAGCCAGATGTAACTTATAAATGTAAAACAATGTAATCGAATGTAATGTAAAATAAATGTAACTTCTCCTTAATATGAAATAACTCATTATTTGTAACTTATTCAAGTAACAATTCAGTTGCATAGAAACAATTGTATGCTTGTTCTAATATAAATCCTTTTGATTTTTGTCAGCTTATGAAAACCCACATAACTCTATTAATGAAGGATCAAACTGGCCAAGTGAATAAAGAAATATAGCATTTTTGTCATTTGTTTAGCGAAAAAAAAACCCCTCACAGACTGAAGACGATGCATATCGATCATCATCTTTTATCATCAGGCTCAAGAAACTGATCACAGATAAACTATTAGCTGTGACCATTTCACATCTTGAAATTTATTTTAGCGTGAGAAACTAGAGTTGTGACGTGAGAGATCACTCAAATGCGAGAGTCTTACGTTCAGTGTGTGAGAAATGGCAGCTCTGCAGTTTCACTCGTGAGTATGGATGAGGAAGCTGCGACTACCGCATAAGGCATTGTGGGAAATGTATTTTTTTTTCGCGTTTTTATTTTTTTTTTAGATACTCAACACTTTTAAGCTCTCACAGGCCACATTAGATTACATGGCAGGCCACATTAGATTACATGGCGGGCCTTGAGTTTGACACATGTGTTGTAAACGATGACAACAGACAAAATCAAAATTGTTTACTACCGTGTTCATGATCATTCTAACCAATCGAAAAGCATTTGAGGAAACATGATGTTATCAGTGGTCTGTATGATCTCACATGGCTGTATAATCATCTAGTGCAGATCAGTGTGGTGTGAACGATTAGTGATAAATTATCCATTTATACCTGGACATTTTTGGCAAACTCAGGCATCCGCATTCAGACAGGAAGAGATTTCTCAGACGAGTACAGAGTTGGCTGAAACAGTAGGTCTTTTGGTATTTTTACAGAGATTGTGAGGGGAAATAACATTGCAGATTTGGACGACATAAAAAAGTACGTCTGAGAAACAGAAATTTCTTTGACAATCCCCTGTGAAACTAGTTCCATTCGAATAGGGCTGTCGAATATGTATATGTGTACCCCAATTGCAGCCCAAGTCCATTCATGTGGGCAATGTCCAAATTCATATACCAGTTAATTGAAGCAATCCATTGAAAGTCCTCTTCTGTCACATAAAAACATTTGACAGCATCATATCCGTGTATGTCAACACTAAGAAGTTTATTTTAATGAAAAAAAATTCTGCTCCATTCTAAAGCTTTCCCTCTGAGAAGAAAAATGGAATTGGGGCACATTCAACATTTTATTCAATTTCCTGGTGTAGAGAAGTCTACAGTGTGACTGTGTGCCTACACATTTACTTTTACAGTTCTTATATGCAGATCACATTCTATCAGATGATACTCTACTTTTTATTTACCGGTAATATAGGGTGAATAACATGATGACATAGCAAGCAGAAATTATTAATTCAGCAAGCCCTGTTTTCTTGTAGGTGGAAGCCACAATGCAGCAGTTTGAGCTGGACACATTTGGCAAGAGTCATGACCTGATGTCCAACTTCTGGAACTCTTGCTTTGATGACCTAATGAGCACAGGCCAGCACAGGGACAAGGAGCGATCGGACTGTAAAGCCAGGTTTCAGGTAACTGAAAAAAAACTTAATCAGAGGCTCCATCCCCAGAGTTACCCAAGAAACTACTTCTTTCACTGGTGGATGTCTTTATGACTGGTTGCTTTTGTGTTGTTATCAGGAGCTGATGGTAGAGCCGTACCTGAAGCGAGTGCGCTCTGAGAATAGCCGCTTCAATGGTGTGCAGAAGACACTGAATGGTCAACAGACAGTGGTTTTGAGGCACTGGGGATCCCTGCGCAGGTCACTCAGCAGTGAGAGAGGAGCTTGGGCACTCAGGTCTGCATGTCTATTAATGAAGTAATGAATATACATGAAATAAAGAATGAGCCAAATTTCAGATGTAATATTGTCCTAGATGTTTCTATGAAGGTTTGACTTTAAACCTTGGTCAAACCCAACAGATCTGATTCAATTTTCTATATTTTTCAGACTGGTACTACTTATCTAGTTCTAAGAAATGGCTAAGACTGCTGGGAAGTTTTGTTATTGACTTTATATGGTGGTTTAAAAATTTTGAAATACATTGATCCCATAGACTCTACATACTCTACACAAAAGTTTTTGCATCCATACGTCTTTAGCAATGCTTATGGAATGCTAATGACATATGACGTCTTTTAGCTTTATGCTAATTGCATGTTTATTCACAGTATCATCATGTTAATGGATGCTAATTAATGTTAGCATCATGCTAATGACATGAAATGCATGCTAGTGGCATTTTAAATCATGCTAGAATTATGGTAGTGACATGCTAAGTGATGCTAACACCATAGTAATAGTATGTTCAGTCATAGTAGCCTCATGCTAATGGTATGCTAAGTCATGCTGCCATTCTGCCAGTAGAATTTAAATTAATTTCAATTGCATTAAAATATTTACATGGTAATTCATACAAGTGTCAAACTAATAAATTGCATTTTATTTCATGTGTATGGGTTGCTACCAATCCAGTCTATTGTCTGACTATTAATCCTATGTCTCGGCCTCTTCTAGCCATGTTTTCATGTTTTTTGGTGGAGATTTGGTGGATTATTCTGTTTTGGTCACTTGTTTCATGTTTTCTGTCTCTTGTTTACCAACCAGGTGCTCTTGATTGTCATGTGAGTAATGTCATGTGAGCCTTTGTTTATACACATGGGAAAACTTTGTTTTTGATTGGTCATGTGCTGTCTAGTTGTATTGTATTGTGCTGCCCTCCTTCATTGTTATCCCATCAGTCGTTTAGCCATTTCACATCACTGGTTAAGCCCCATTTTCTCCTTATGCTTTTTAATGCATTTATAATGTATTTCTTAAGCCGGTTGGTTGCTATTTCCTTATAATTATAGCTTGTTTGCATTCCATTTAGCCTATTTCTGGGCTATTAAAATTAACTATTTTTGCCTTTGTGTTTTCCTTTTTTTAACTAAATGGTCTGCATTTAGGTTTCTACATTCACGGTTTTCAGATCATTGAAAGTGTAATATAACCAGAACTTGTGACAGCAGGTGACATAACGGTAATGGCATTTTAATGAATGCAAACATCATGATAATGAAATTAAATTCATTCGGACAAGATGATAATGACTTGCATATTTGTTCTAGTGCTTTGTTAATTTATATTTGCAACATGCAAATGAAATGCTGATTCATGTTAGCATGTTGCTCATTACGCCAGTTTATCATAGCCTTATGTCAAGTTTGTTTTGTAGACAATAATTCATGATAACATCATGTCAAGCCATGATAGAAACATTATAACCTGTTAAACCATGCTTGATGCATGCTAATGGTGTGTCAATTATTGTTGGGGTTGTGTTAAGTCATACTAGAACCATGCTAATGATGACATTCTAAATGATGCTCGCTACATACTAATGATATGTTTATTCATGTTAAAACAGATTTAGTCATACTAGAAGCATACTGGTGAGCTGCTAAACTATGCTACCAACATGCTAATTCATGGTAGAATTATGTTTAGCCATACTGAAACATGATAATGACCATGCTAGCTACATGCTAATTCATATTTAGATGGTACTAATGTTGTATGCTATTTTGTCTTACTAAAACATGCTGGTTCATATCTCCTAATGCTCAATGCTCAATAATTCAGCCCCTCTGCACATGTCTGGAACTCCTTTCTCCTCGAGTACCCTGGTGCACCCCACTACTGTGGTCTAGGTAGTTTTATTCACATGGCTTTGCTACACTGGACCAATCTGCCTTCATATATTTTCTCTGTTGCAGATCCATAGCTTTTTAAAAACAGTCTGAACACTTTTTTTAAAAAAAGTGTTGGCATCCTTATTTGGTGTTTTATGAAAAAGATATTTCACCTTTTCTATTACTTTGTGGAGAAGCGATCTTTACTGTCCTGGAATGTGCTTAATAAATAATATGTTTTATTATTTTTGTTTCCCAACTGTTAAAGATCAGCTTAATCAAGCCAACATAAAGACAAAACAACAAAAAAACTTTTAAAAATCTAGTTATTTAAAATATGGTTTTACTTTAGAACAACAGTATAAAGCATTAGTAAATACTTTTTAAAGATTGAAATTGTTTTGTGTTTCAGAGTTCAGCCAGAGCGCAAATGGAAATTGTCGAGTGCAGAAACATACTCAAAGATGCGCCTGAAGCTTGTTCCGAACTACAGCTTCGACTCGCACATTGATGCCAGTGCACTAAGAGACAACATGGGTGGGTACCTCTGATCACCATCTGAATGAATGCACTAGAATATCAAGTATTGTCAACATTGGAGAGGTAATCTGTTTGGGTGCCCACCATTCAAAATGCTTTGAAAATCATTGCCATTTCTTTTTGAAGACCAAATTAAATGGAGAAATAGAAAATAGAAATAAAAAATAAATAAATAAGACAAAAAAGATTACATGACAATATAAAATCCTAAGAGTTAATTTAACTCTACTCAGAGTGTATTTGGTCTAGATAAATAAAATAACTCTTTCTTAGAGTCGGTTTAATAGAGTGGGACCAAACACACTCTGAGTAGAGTTAATTTAACTCTTTGAATTTTACTGTGTAACTATTAAATGCATACAATTAATATCCAGATTTAACACAAAGTGTTAATAGGAAAATAACACTGACAGACTGTTTTTATGATCACTAAAATGAGTGAGATTTTAGAACTTATTCATTAAAGACCCTTGGTCTTGCAAAACATCTTCAAAACATATAAAATTTTTCCACTTTATTTTTTTGTCAGTTGTCTTTTCATAGTAAACATGCTTCTTTTGGTAGTGTGTTTTGATATTACGTTATTTTTCCACCTTTTCTGAGAAATTGTCTTCTATATTAGCTTTCTGTTTGATTTCAAAAACGTAGTCAATTTAGAAATGTACTAAAAAAACCAAGTGTCCATTGGCGAGTTTTTAGCCCATGGCATTCACCGGCATCTACGTCTACTGCGATGGTCGAATGTAAAACAGTAATTTCTGTGCATGTATTTTATACTGTGGTCAACTGTGCTGGTATGCTGCATATTACTGGACATGATTGGTCTACTCTAAAGTATCTTTTCCAATTTTCCTATTGGCTCTTGAGCTATTGATAACTATTTTGTTGAATATTATCTGTACAGGAGCGGACAGTCCTCGCTCCTCCACCGAGCCGCTTCCTCTTGCAGTTGCTAAGGAAGCTAAAGTGAGTGATATGGATGAAGACAAACTAGAGGATGAGGATATCATTCTTGACCAGTGAGTTTAGTGTTTCCTATGACTTGTTATTTTTTATGAAATCCACAGATATTTCCATAGTGACTAGATTGGTTAATGTTACTTTTCCAAAATCAACAGAATGCTAACTGCCAAAACAAGTAACTTGTATGTTTATCGAATCATATATTATTCACATATCAGATGATTCATGACTGAGCACCTCTGGAACCAGTGGAAACTTGAGAGTGTTGCTTGTTTGTTGAACAAAGTGCATATCTGTGTGTATTGGCTCAGGGCAGAGGAGGGTGACGAGGAGAGTCAGAAAGAAAAGCTAGTGCTCTCTGAGGAGTGTGAGCTCATCACCATCACTGCGGTGGTCCTGGGTCGTCTGGAGGTCACCACACACCACCTCTACTTCTATGATGGCAGCCATGAGAGAGAGGAGACTGAGGAAGGTCAGTAACCCTGGGTATAGTTTCCTGTGATAATCCCACTTTAACTGATCATGTTATCGAAATATGAGCAACTATAGAGTGACATCATCATGTCCGCCACATTTGTAGGACGAGGCTACAGTTGCCATAGTTACTCGTTCAACAGCAAATCATGGCCATAGATATCTTATACATATAAACAACTATGACTCTTACATATCATTTTATTTTCCAATTAAATTCTTTTGATGGAATAATATGTGCTATTGCCAAGTATGAAATTAAATAATTGGTGTTTATAAAGGAATACTTCTAATTAGATGTATCTACAAACAAGTTGGCCGCAGCACCCAATGTGACACCTCCACCCACTCCATTGCATGTACGTGTATAACTGTATTTGAAGCAAAACAATTCAGAGAGTAAAGGTTATTGATTTATTTAAAAGTGCCCTGTCAGTCTTTCTGTATAAATAGTGAGTTATGTGTTAATGATAAGTTGAACTGTTAGCTTGAACACATTTGGATCAAGTTCCAAGTGTTTAAAGCATTTAAACTCAACTTGCTTATTTAAAACGGAGGACTCCAACGAGGCTTTGAGATGATCATGAGCGATAGCCTCCTTGTGAGGCTGGAGTGCAAAGAAGGAACTCAGAAGGTAACAGAAGTACAGGCATTTATTTGCAACATCAAAGAAAGAGTTGCAAAAAGTCTTGCATAACCAAAATAAGCAACTACAAGAGAAGACAATGGGTGCTGTGAATGGATGAGAATATGCATTCCATGAGATACCATGTGACAATGGCTATGTAGAGCAATAGAGTGTTTTATGTGCCACGTTCTCCTGTACTGGCATTTGGATCCTTATAGGGACCATATTGTGCAATTTTTAAAGCATTTGTAATAAATATTTGAACCCTCTATGGAGCAGGAAGAGTGACATTATCATGTTCTGCCTATTTGTAGGGTGACGCCACCATCGCCATGGTTAATCGTTAAACGGAGTTTGATTCCTACTCATAGATAGCTTATCATATACACATCTATGACTCCTAACTATGTAATCTTTTCCAATTAAATTCTTTGGATGGATTATTATGCGCTATTGCCAAGTATGAATATGTACAGTTGTGTAAGTAAATAATTGGTGTTTAAAAGCAATACTTAAAACTTTATTAATAAAACCTAAAGCATGTTTTTGAGGAACAACACTAAGGGTTCTTTCACAGCTCTAGTTTGTTTATTTGGTTCAGACCAAGGGGAGTGACTGATACATTGTTGCAATCATCTGCAGATTTAGTCCTCATTCTCACCACACTCACTCTGGTCCGCACCAGCTGAAAACGATGACATCATGCGGGCCACTAAAGGTTACAGTCCCACATTGATTGGTTAGAATGAACGCGCACACAGAAGTTAACAACGTCTGAAGACTGAGACAATACAATCATAATGGACAGACTTTGACATCTTTTACTTTATCATTTGTGTTAATCGCTTATGATGCACAATGCAAATGAAGTGTATAAACTTCTCCAAGTTTGACTTTGAGCTACCATGACAACGCTGCCATATAAACAGACAAGCGCCAACCCATAATGTCACACACAACCAAGTACAGTTGCTGAATTAATTAAAAAAGCATGTGTTTGTTGTCTTCATTTGTGATTACTTCGGATCAGAGTGCGATCATGTGCCACAGTCGCCCCAGGCTTGCTCATCAGGGACATATACACCACTTAGTAATTAATTTTTTCACCTTGTTGAGTTTAAACTTGTTGGTTTACTGTAAAGCTGCTTTGAGACAATGTCTATTGTGAAAAGCGCTATATAAATTAAACGAACTTGAACTTGAACTTGAACTCATGTTCTCACCACATGCGATCCACCCTAGAGTTTGTTTGGAACCTGGAGCAGGTGTCGGACTGCTTTTTTAGTCCACTTTTGGTGCGGTCTAGAGTTCGGTTGTGGCTTTCTCACCTACCCTAGACTAAACTTAAAGGGAAAACAAACTCTAGTCCGAATAAACCATTGCATGTTGGTTTGGTATGGAAGTATGTTTTTCATTGTTTTAGATAAGTCAACTTTTTTTAAATTATTATTTAATCCTTTTTAGCCTTTTTCGGTCTGTTTTGTTTAATATTTCAAATTAAGAGAGTTAGATTTAAATCTAGATGTCTTGCATTTGTGTTCTGCTCATCTCCCTAATCGGATGGAACGTGGTAGTGGCCCTCCATTCTGGGGGTATCTCTTTCTGGCGAAACTCTAAAATTTCAATAATCCATACAGTGAACCTGTAGAAGATATGGTTCATGGTGGTGGTGGTGAATGTAATCTCTAAGTGGTGCATGTGTGCAGGAATTGGGTTTGATTTTAAGAGGCAGTTGTCTCACCTGAGAGAGGTTCATCTGAGACGTTACAACCTGCGGAGATCAGCGCTGGAGCTCTTCTTCATCGATCAAGCACACTACTTCATCAACTTCAGGAAGGGGGTGGGAGACACGTAGAACCAGCAGTAGAAGAAGTTTTAAGTTTAAAGTTTAGGGGATATCCATAAGAATCTTTTTCTCATTAATCTTGCAGGTTAGGAACAAAGTCTACTCCAGGATCCTGGGTCTCAGGCCTCCAAATCTTTTCTACTTTGGGTCTCGATCACCTCAGGAGCTGCTGAAAGCCTCTAACTTGACTCAGGTATGTGTCTCATGAAAGAATAAACACATTTGTCTGATTGGAATAAAAATATTAAAAATAAAATATTAACGATACTGTCATCTTGAAACTTCCTCTCTTGTGTTATTTGCTTTGTGTTGTATATTGCAGAGGTGGGTTTATCGAGAGATTTCCAATTTCGAGTATCTGATGCAGCTCAACACCATCGCTGGTCGCACATACAACGATTTATCACAGTATCCAGTGGTGAGTTTCTGCACAGCTTAAAATTCTTATTTTGATTTAATTGATTTCATTTTATTAGATTTTTTTGTTTGTACAGTTTTGCCAAACAATTGATATTTTACATCAGGCAGGTCTATTATGGTAGGTTTAGTGGTGCTAAGGTCGTCATGCAACCATTTCATGCATGTAAAGTGCCGTAGTTGTAATAGTGTTTAAAGGGGAAAAATTAAGGAATCTGGTCTCAATAGATGAAAAAGACAAGTATATCACTGGTTTGGTTTTAGTGTTTATTTTGAACAGTGAGGCTCGATTGTTTTAAACTACATGGCAAGAAATAAGTGATACATTGAGATGAACAAACCCTTTTTAAATATTTAACTTTTAATATTAAACTTCATTTGCATGGCAAACAATACCATGATAAATAATCTAATAAATCCAGTCCTTTTACCACATGAACAGATTTGACCTAATTTAACCCCTTGTCTCACCTGATTTCTCCTACGCTTTGTTCACTATCTGGTCATTCCCTCCACGAAACGTGGATGGTGGGCGGTGCCATTTGTGTAAATCAACTTTCAAGATCTTTCTACTATAAAAATAGCTCTACTAGCGTTACTAAACTGATTATCGCATACTTAAAAACATATTTTCAATGTAGCTACAGATCGAGAGAATTAAAATTGACATAAATCCACACTGTTACTACTTACATGAAAACATTACACATTTATTCGTTCAATATCAGTTCTGCAAATTATTTATGTACTTAGAAAATACAAAACAATTGCGCATTGCTTTCCGACTTTCGGACAAATTCATAAAAAGAAGACATAACCAACTTTTAGTACTTTTATAAATATAAATAAACATTAGTGTCCACTTTTTAAAAAACAAAAACTGCCAATGTATAACATGATGTGTGGTTATAATTAGAGCAAAAGATGAAGTGTGATTGCACCAGGACCCATTCAGTGTTTTCATTGGCCAGTTGTAACATGGTCAAAGATGATTGGTCCCCTCAGCAAGTGTGACCTCAAGAGGGTGACAGTGCTCTATGAATACTGGGGTCTCCGGCTCCTCAGCAGGACAGGAAGTCTGACATACTGGGTATCTACTTTGATAAGTACTGTAGGAATAGTATGCCAATTCCACAACTCCCAAAGAAACCACTGCAATAATGTAGAGATTATTGGTCCATTCAAAGTCCATCTCATGCTCTGCCCTTCAAGGAGTGATTGATTACAAGTAACAGAGAAATTTCAATGTAGTTTAGGTGTTATGTTATAATTTGGGCTCCGTGTTTTTTTGTTTTGTTTTTTAGCATTTTTGACTCTGATTTCGCCTAAAACTCTCAATGCAAAAATGTACTTCCTGTGAATATTTGCATCCTTAGTTCCCGTGGGTGTTGTGTGACTACACTTCAGCCGAGCTGGATCTGGAAGACCCAGCAGTTTTTCGAGATCTATCTAAACCCATCGGTGTAGTCAACCCTCGCCATGCACAGAATGTCAGGGAAAAGTAAGGCAATCTTCCAGGGATTCTTTTAGTGAAATTCAGAATGTCTATTCACCATGGATTGTCCATTTTGTTGTTTCATAAGGTACGAGGGTTTTGAGGACCCCACAGGCACTATTGATAAGTTCCACTATGGCACACACTACTCTAATGCTGCCGGAGTTATGCACTACATGATCCGCATAGAACCCTTCACCTCGCTGCATATTCAGCTCCAGAGCGGAAAGTAAGACACAAGCCAGTGGTCAAATGGTGCAAGGCATGGTGAATGTTTCTGTAGTAACTGATTAGACTGTAATAATATCTAACTTTTTTCATGGCTGCAGCATCCCGGAGAATTTCCATTTACAGAATCTGTTTTTTAGGTTTGATTGTGCTGATAGACAGTTCCACTCAATAGCAGCAGCATGGCAGGCCCGGATGGAGAGCCCAGCAGATGTGAAGGAGCTTATCCCTGAGTTCTTTTACTTCCCGGAGTTCCTAGAGAACATGAACAGTCAGTGTTCTACTCTCTATAAACAGTTTTGTTGATGAAAATATTTGAGCGCTGGTTCAGTGGGTTTGGAAACATAATGTGTGCAGGTTTTGACCTGGGTGGCCTGCAGATAAGTCAAGAGAAGGTCAATGATGTTCTGCTTCCAGCATGGGCATCTTCACGTGAAGATTTCATCAGGAAACACCGCAAAGCCCTGGTGACTTGCTATGTCTTCCAAAGCATACCATGTGTTTATGCGAAAGTTTTAGGCAGGTGTGAAAATGCTGTAAACAAAGAAAGAAGGCTTTCAGAAATATGGATAATGATTTATTTTTGTTTATTTACAAAATGCAAAGTGAGTGAACAAAAGAAAGATCTAAATCAAATCACAATTTGGTGTTTAAACTCGTTAACATCAATTCTTACAGGTACAGGGATGTTGTAGGATAATAGTCATGTAATAGATCAACCAACTAAACAGGTGCTAATTAAACAGGTGAAATCCAGTCGTGAACTGAAACAGAAACAATTATGCAGGAGGCATAAAGCTGGGTGAGGAACAGCAAAGGTGAGGTTAGAAAGATAGTTTCTTGTCATGGCGAGATTGAACACAGCAACAAGACACAATGTAGTTGTACTGCATCAACAAGGTCACTTCCAGACAAAGACTTGAAATCAGACTGGGTTTTAAGGATATGATGTTTAAGCTTTTTTTGAAGAAGCGCAATGAAATGGAGGGTACTCCATTTCCAAAGACATGCTGTTAGGTTAATTTGAAGAATCTAAATTCCCCTTAAGCTTGACTTTGTGAGTGAGTGATTGTGTGTGTTGCTGTGATGGACTGGTGACCTGTCCAGGGTGTACCCCCGCCTCATGCTCAATGTGAGCTGGAGGTAGGCACCAGCAGACCCCAATGACCCCAATAAGGGAATAATCGGGTTGGAAAATGAATGAAAGATGAACCATGAAACAGACTACATTTAGGATCATTGATGCAGTGGACGACCCCAAATTTATTCTGGAGCAGGATAATGGCCCCAAACATATAGCCAAAGTCATGTCTCTAGTATAAAGAAGAACTGGAAGTACTGGCCCTCACAGAGCCCCGAACTCAACGTTATCAAATGTTAGTCACTTCCATATTTAAAGTTTATTCTTTGTTTACAGCATTAAAGCAAACATGCCTAAACCTTTTGCACAGTACTCTCGCAAAAATGCTATTCCCTTCCATTATTAAATTCTGAGCTCTTTGAACGAGAAATAATAAATTGACCGGTTAACCCTTAAAAGTCTATGCACGCATTAGATGCGGCTGTTTTGAATTAGGTAGGAATGATGTAACCTAGCTATTGTTTCATTTTTATTTCAAATATAATGTGTAGGTTTCAAACAGGTTTTTTTTTCATATTTTGGATTTAAACAAACTTTATAAGTTATGAAAAGGTAATACAAATTGAAATGTGAAAAATGCACAATCGTCTTTAATTTTACAGACCCCAAATCAGTGCCTTCTTGTGGGCAAAAGAATGGATAACCCTTGGAAGTACAGGACCTGTGAGATGGCTTGTATATTTAGTTCTGGCACAAAAAAGCACAATGGCAAAGAAGTGCTTGAAACAGTGTATACGGTTTGGAAATGTTTTTTGAGGGGTTTTTTATACAGTTTTCAGGTTTTTCTTTTGATTTTTGATATAAAACATAAAGTCTTTTCAGAATTGTAATATATAATGAAAAAAATATTTGTATAAAAATTAAGCTAAGGTTATACTAAAAAATAATGATGTCAAATTAGGTTTTAAAGGTAATTTATTAGTGCAAATTGTAAGGTAGCAAAAAATGCTCAAAACGACCCTGAACTTCAAAGGGCTAATTTTTCTGCCAGGTGTATTTGTTGGAAATAATTTAAAAAAATTATTAGATATTTAAATTATGTTTTTTGTCTCCTCTGTCTCCTCTGGTGTGTTTGTGTTTGTAGGAGTGTGAGCATGTATCTGCTCACCTGCATGAATGGATAGATCTCATATTCGGCTACAAGCAGCGGGGACCTGAAGCAGTGGAGGCTCTTAATGTCTTCTATTATTGCACTTATGAGGGTAAGACACCTAGTGCCAGTTTCTCATTTCTGGCCTGAGTTCACTCAGTTAATTTTTATTTGTATGTTAGGTGCAGTGGACCTGGATGCTATAGCTAATGAGACA
Organism: Danionella cerebrum; assembly: GCA_007224835.1. NCBI lineage: Eukaryota > Metazoa > Chordata > Actinopteri > Cypriniformes > Danionidae > Danionella > Danionella cerebrum. The sequence goes on from SRMA01026337.1 coordinate 154,476, forward strand.
GAGCGCAAGGCTCTGGAAGGCATCATCAGCAACTTTGGCCAGACACCCTGTCAGCTTTTAAAGGTTTCCATCTTTATTTTAAATACAGCCCACTTTTCATGAGCATCTGGGTCTGGGCTAATGTTGTTAAAGTCTTCTGTTCTGATAAACATATTCTGATAGCTCACCAAATATGGTCATACCTCCAGCTTTCAAAAAGTCATTGTAGAAAAAAAATATTTCTATGAACTTAATATAATTCTTTTAATCCCTTTAATCCAATTCCAGATTTTATGTCTTTGTTTACAAGTGGCTATAACTTTTTGGTGTATTTGTTTTGTTGTACTTTGGAGCATTAAACAGCTAATGAAATCTAACTAGCCACATGCCAGAAATATGTCTGGGAAATTGTACCTTTTTGTGTCTGTCCTGAATGTTAAACCAAGGAGATCTTTGTAAGGATAAATTATTTAAGATTCTAAAGTTCCAACAGAAAGTAATGACAGTCCATCCTTAATAAAATACTGAGGACCACGGGAACCAACAGAAAACTTTAATGTAAGTGGAACAGACACAGACATGAACATAATAATAAACTGGTGAGAGGGGCACAAAAACTAAATAGAGGAGGCAGCAAATATTCAAGAGAGAGAAATGCCTCAAAGTTACTTCATACAGTTTGACAGTTTAAAAGTACTCCAAAAGCTTCTTTAGCTTTTGTTTACAATATCATGGAGATTTTCATGCCGCTTTCGTTATATAATGTTTATTCATTCATTCATTATTCCCTTATTATTCCCTTTTTGGGGTCACGGGGGTCTCCAGCACACATTGGGCGAGAGGTGGGAGTACTTAGTGATTGTGGTTCTTAGTTGAGTTGGTTCTTAGTGATTGTGTTTCTAGTCATTTCTGAAACTTCTTTAAATTGTCTTTCTGTTTTATTTTAAATTTACTAATACATAATAATTTGTTATTTATTTAAAACTAGAAACAGGGGACATTTTAAAACGAGCTTTCACTATCCTTTAGAGTAAAGGAGAGGACTTAATACAAACATTAGCGCTGCCCCCTAATGTGTGGATGCCATTATATGCTCTAACACAAATCAAACTAGCCTTTAGCCTTCTTAGCTTTGCGGTCTCAAAAGTTTTCAATTCTTTTTTTTCTTCCACTAATTATATAAATAGTTTCATAGTTGTTTAAAAATAGTTTTGTGATGCATATCGTATCGTGGACATAATTCAATGTATTGTGAGAAAAGTGTGGCGTTACACCCTCAGAATTTTCAGAACTTTGTAACAAACTGATCTTGGAGGTAGTATGGAATTCTAACGTTGAAGATCAATGAAGATTGGTCCTTGACCCCTAATAATAACAAATAATACATTTTATTTCTGGCACCATACTTTAAACTTATGGCCATATCAAAGTCTATAAACATGCATAGCATTTGGAGCAGGTAGTATATGAATAAGGGGACTTTAAAGCAATTCAAACTGGGCAAGGCCTGCCTGAACTAGTACTTTTAAACAATCAAGATTTAATAGCAGTCAATGTGGGACAGTTGAGACTAAACAGAATGAATGATAGTTTAGCACAGTTTAAGAACCTCAAAGCTTCAGATGTGGATGTGCAGAAGGCAAGCAGATCAGTCAGAAAAGGCTGTGTTATTGAGCGTCATGTATATCAGACGCAGTAGCCAAGGTTTCTGCAGTTTATAATGCACTGGTATTTGAAAATGGATGCCATTTTTTTTCCAGGAGCCCCATCCTCCACGAATGTCAGCAGAGAATGCTTTCAGGCGGCAGGCCCGTTTGGACATGCTGCCCCCTAACCTTTTTGATCAGCTCTCTAAACTCAGGTCTTTCAAAGAGGTGAGCTCTGTCTGAACAGTTAATAACAAAATCAGATTCAGAAGGGGATGAATGTGAGAAACTGATGTGTGTTTGTACATTCTGGGTGTTTGCCAATGTAGGTGGTGAGTGATGGTGTGCCATTAGTACAAGCTGTGGTCCCCAGAAGTCAAACCCGTTCTTTTATCATCCAAGGCACGGACATTCTGGTAAGATTATCATCAATTTGTATTTAATCAATATACATTACAGATATGATTGGATAGCTCACATTATTTTTACTACGTGGATTTTGCAAAATAAGATGTGCAAGTCAAGGTGCCAAAATAGGGTGTTATTTGTGTGAATTAAAAAATAGTACAAATGGCAGTTTTGCTTTGTGTTTAATGCATTTTAAGTAATAAAGTTGTGTTATGTGTTTAATACATCTTAATTATAAAATTCTGGTTTGTGTAACACATTTTACCTAAAAAAAAACACCAGGACAGGAAGTGCTTTGTGTTTAATATATTTTATTTAAGATGTTCTGCTTTGCATTTAATGTGTTTTAACTTATTAAAATTATTTTGTAATAAATTCTACTTCAAAAATTAGTAATGCACTGGGAAAGGAACTGCTTTGAGTATAATGCATTAAGTAAGTACGAGAATGCAAGTACGTGAGTGTTAGCCAGGAGAGAGAACACTCAGAGTCTCGGACACTGAGTGAAGTGAAGAGCGTGCTTTTATAGTGAGCCAGGGGATTGGATGCAGCTGTGCGTGATTAAAACTCAGGTGATGGTACTCGCTGTGATTGAGTGCTGGAAGATCCTGGCCAATCCGTGACACATGTAACATGATGCCAAAACTATCAGGCACACGTTGCCAGTAACAAATACATTAGCAACAGTTTAATTAATGATTATTTTAATCTATTAAACTCAAATGGTTTGTTATAGATATATAAGAGTGTTGAGATTGAGTATGAAAGTCTTTTGACAATCATTTAGAATTTTTTTTTTTTAATTACCAGATGTAACAGAACATGGCCGTTTTTTAATTACTCTTGTCTCGTTGCTAAAGGTGACTGTTAGCGCTAATGGAATGATTGGCACTCACAGCTGGCTGCCCTACGACAAGAACATTGCCAATTACTTCACATTCACTAGAGACCCCTCTTTCACCAACCAAAAGTAAGTGTGAGCGTAAAAAAAATAATTTAACACATCACAGTAGTTTACACACCAATGCTTCATTGGGAAAAGGTTATATTTTGGTTGAACCCATGTCCTTTTTCATTTCAGTGACTGTTTGCCTTTGTGTTGCCAACCCTTTCTTCTTGTATATGAGCGCTATGCTGCATGTGTCCACTCTGATGCTTGAACATCTATTTTGAGTATTTCCTGCTGCTTTGCCCTGTTTGCTGCTCCTGACCTTCTGTTTGATCTGTTTCTAGGACTCAGCGGTTCCTCAGTGGGCCTTTCTCCCCAGGGGTGGAAATGGGCTCCCAGGTGCTGGTGGTGTCCAGTGACGGCCGCCTGCTCTTCAGTGCAGGGCACTGGGACTGTAGCCTGCGGGTCACTCAATTAGCCAAGGCCAAGCTGGTGGGCAGGATCTGTCGCCACATAGGTGAGAGCAAGACAGGGGAAAAAAACAAGTTAATATTAATTGATTATAAGCTTCTAATAATGGATTACCAGGCTGTGCATGTCAAGCGCTAAGATCAAGCACCGTCATTGACTTATAATGAGCTTTTGAAAATGAATGGGCAAAAAATCCTAATAATTAACTACCTGTTAAATTTCACCAGTTCCATATCCTGCCATTATAAAAATGTGTAATTGGTAGGCACTGATTTACATGTCACACAGGTATTAAAAAGGGCTCACATGAGTCATCCAGTCAGTCGCTGAGTGTTGATTAGCATGAAATGGTTAAGCTATACCTAGCAACCACTATATATACAGCCATACAGAAGCCATACCCATAGACCCCAATTTCCTATATTTCATTATTTATTAGCAGATCTTTCTCAGGTTCAGAACAACATAGATACAATGTTCTTTTTCTCTCTAGCACCCACACTGTACATATCTGTAAATCAGCTTCATAGATAAAATATTAGACATTGGGTTGGGCTTTATCACCGACACTGGCATCCCAGCAGTTTACCCTAGCAACCATTTATGAGGGTCTATATGTCTGCTTCAGAGGATCATAGAGATTGTATGGCTTGCTATCAAGCAGGAAATATTGCAGAATCTTTGTCATCTTCAGGAAATGTAAAAATCTAGAAATCTTGTTGGTTCACCTCAACCACGAAAGAGGTTTTTCAGGCCTAGCAGCTGTTTATAAATCAAGTCCTAAGCTCTATATGTATCTGATAGGGAATGCTTCAGCTTGGCAACATTTATAAAGTAGTAGAATATATATAAAACGTAAGATTATGCAAAAATGAACAACAAAACATCTGTGACTTACTTTTAATATGGCGCTCCCATGATCAAGAGAGTTTTTAGGATCCTAATTAGTCCAGACCTACATAAAAGGATCAAATAAATGGTTAAAAAGCAGTTGGGACCAGAGTCACTCCAAAAAGCGATTGCACACTTAACTTCAAAATTTTATGTCCCCCACTTTTACAATGAGCTTTCAGCTCTACAAAGAAATCCAATTTCATTTAGAAGGTTTCTACAGGAATGTTGTGGTGGATTGTATCAAAAGTACCCGATGCATTCAATACGATGCACCATCGGGTCATTTAAGATGAGATGCCGTTTAACATGTTCAAGTGGTTGGTAATTTGCTAATTCATGTCTGTTTTCTGGAATAAAGATGTGGTTACCTGCTTGGCTCTGGATCTCTGTGGAATCTACCTCATCTCCGGCTCTCGGGACACCACCTGCATGGTGTGGCAGGTCCTGCAGCAGGTCTCTAATCTAAAAATGCTGAAATGACTTGCTTGTCCTTATTTTCACACATAAAGAACCAATCTCTCGACTTTAAAGGTGTAGCAATGGAATCTTGCTAAAATAATTCACAATAAAGATGAATTTCCAATAATTGTAGAGCAGGGTCACCAACCTTTTTGAAACCGAGAGCTACTTCCTGGGTACTGATTAAAATAAAGGGCTTTCACTTTGATACCCTGAATTTGTTAGTAATTAAGGATATTCATATCTGGAAAGACACTGATCATGTTAATTATTTCTCACAATGAATATCAACAATGATTTAACAAGGTAGGCAACAGATAAATATTTATAAGCAACACTTTATGTTTATATTTTATATAAATATATATTGTATATATATTCAAAACACTTCAAAGTGATCACTTCTACAACATTGTCGTAGCGCATCATACTGACCTTTCAATTCTCCTCGGTCCTAGTTCATATATATAATATTTTGTTTTTATTTATACATTGTCACATCAAGCTTATATGCAAGTGTCATTTAAACAAGAATAGCAATCATAATAAATTAGTTTCAGCTCACTGGAAAGTGGCGCTATTTGAGCTATTTTTAGAACAGGTGGCGGGTGACTCATGTGGTCCTTGCGGGCGTGTTGGCGACTCCTGTTGTAGAGGGATCATATCAATTAAATGACATATCAATCATGTAAGTAAAGAGAAACTCTGAAAGCCTGTTTAGATTTCCATTTCTCTTTATAGCAGGGGTAACACATTAAGTTGTTGGACTACCACACCTCTGCACAGGCTGTACTGAAACAGTGTTTTGAACAAACTTTGTAAAATTCATGACACATATTTTGTAGGTGATTCAATTTAAAATTGAGAGTAAAGGCATGATCGTCTTTCAGTATAATTTTACAGAGCCCAAATCAGTGGTAAAATATAGGGATAACCCTTGGAAGTATAATACCTGTGAGATTGATTGTTTTTTTTTTTTAAAAGTACTGGCACCCAAAACGCACAATGGAATAAAAAGTGCTTGGAACATTATATAAGGTTTGGAAAACGTTTAACAGTTTTTTTTTAAATACAATTTTCACATTGTTTTGACCTTGTCTTTTCTTTTTTGAGGGATTTCTGAATTTTTTTGTCTCCACACTTTTATTTTTCTTATAAAACATAAGCTGTTCGTTATAAATTTTTAACTTTTTTGCGGTCAGAAAATTACAAAATTTAATACTCAGTATTGTATTTATTGTACAATTTCAGGTTTGTTGTGGAAGTTTTTTGTTGTGAAAATCCTCAAAAAGGCTGCAGACTTCTAATGGTTAATAAACACTGAATAAATTATCAAAAAAGAATGAATGAATGAGTGAGCCAATTAAATAATGTTTCCTTAGCAGCTGTTTATTCTGATTGGTCGCTTTTTTTTTCTTCTATCGTAGGGCGGTTTCTCGAGTGGCCTAGCTCCACGTCCCATTCAGGTGCTCTGTGGACACGACCAAGAGGTCACCTGTGTGGCCATCAGCACAGAACTAGATATGGCCATCTCTGGGTCGAAGGTAAGCTTCAGTCAGACTCCAGAAGCTTGCAGGTATTGGGTTGCTTTCTGTGTTATGGAATCTGCTGTTTTTCTATCTGCTCAGGATGGCACAGTGATCGTGCACAGTGTTCGTCGAGGGCAGTACCTGCGCACACTGAGGCCACCTTGTGAAACCTGTGTTCCTGCTCCAGTGGCGCAGCTGGAGGTTGGAATGGAAGGGCACATAGTGGCCCATACCATTATGGAGGGGCAGTTAACTGGAAAGGTGCTGTTATTCTTATCAAATAATCATACTGAAAATCCATATAAAAGCTTAAAGGTTTTTATGTGTATGTCCAAGATTCTTTATTGTCAACATGTTTATACCAATTATCAGTACAGCGAAATTAGAGCCACCTCCATTACTGTGCAGACATAGCATACAATTAAAGAAAAAAGTAAGAAAAAGAGATTGAGAATTAATGAAATTAACAAAAGAGCAAAGAGAAGAGCCATATTTACAGGAATGTTGGTACAAAATAGATGTAACAATAGGTTGGTAAGTATAATGGTATATGAATATGTAAACTTGGTAACTATACATTAAAATTTGTACAAATCTAATCACATCCTATAATCAAATGCTCTTCTGGCTGTAGGAGAGGAACGCTGTCCATGTGTTCTCGGTGAACGGCACTTTGCTGGCTTCCCAGAGCTTAGATGAGAGGATCTCAGCTCTACATTTGGTGCCTGACTACCTCATCTTGGGAACACAACAGGGCAACCTGCACATCCGAGACTTGTACAGGTAAACCAATCACTCGTGGTTAAATACACTGTATCAAAGCCTACAGTCCAGAGTTTTTATCTATGATTATATTAATAACGAAATTGATCTTCAGGGTCCTGAAGAAGTGTTGGATTATTGTTGGAAAAGAAGTTTCTGAGTATTTCTGCTCTGTTATTCAACTATTTCACGGGGACGCCATTTTAAGAGTGAAAGAGAGGCTCTGGTGGGAAGAAAGCCAGAAATAGTGTGAAGAGAATCAAGAAAAAGGATTTCTTACTGTAGTGTAAGTTCGTACTTTGACACTGTAGAAATGCGTTGTAGTCAGACTCATTATTTGACCAAAAGAGGTAAAATTACTAGTAAAAACAGCCCATGGGATTCAAAGTTTATTTTCAGCCCAATTTTCAACATAAACGATTCAAGATCTCGCCAGTATTTCCAGGTTTGTTATCAGTTCCATGGTTGTTTACTTCAACTCAGGGTTTCTTCACACTGGAGCCTCTCCTGCAAGAAATGGGTGAATACCGTATTGCACCACACTGTATTGCACAAATCAGTTGCGACCCTACAGAAGAAGGTGCCTGGATGCTGTCTCGCCTCCTTAAAACCTGACTTGGTGAATACAGCTAAAAAGATTTGAATACTTTATTTAAGAAGTACATTTTTTTAAATGATAGACATTGTAGTTCAATTTATAAATCTAAAAACAGCAGTTGCTCTTTGTTTCCTCCTCACGGTATGGAAAGCTTTGATCATAGTCCCTGTCCACACGTACCCGGATATTTTGAAAATGGGTATTTTTCTGTGTTGTTACGCTGTCTATCCACACGTAACCGCAGCACAGTTTTCATGTAACCACACATTTTTGATAACGCAGGTTAAGGTGAATCGTATTTGAAAAGCTATGCGTACAGGATAACCGGAGCAATACGTGTCGAGGGGTGTAGTTTGTCGTTGTCGTCACATTCTGTCACTATTGTGTTGACAGCTGCAAGAGTATTGGTGGCCGGAGCGAGGACTATCTTTGTGTTTATGGGGGTTTACAGGATTACATACGCGTTTCCCATTTGATCATTGAACAGAGACGCTTGTGTTTTTCTTGACGCAGTGTTAAATAATCATTTTTAAAAATGCCTTAAGTTAGAAAAGGCCTTTTTTAAAAAGTTTCAAAGCTCGCCAGTGACCTTCCTGGAAGGAGTTTGCATGTTCTCCTTGTGCTTGCGTGGGTTTTCCCCCACAATCCCAAAAATATGCAGTTTATAGAATAATCTCAATTCCCCTTAGGTGTAAACGTGTGCCCTGCGATGTACCCCAGCCTCTCGCCCTATGTGGGAATAAGTGGGCAGGAAAATGAATGAATGTTCAGAAATGTGATTGGATGGTATGACGGAACTCTGAATACTCTCTTTACCAAAAACAGCTTTAATATGAGTGCACAACAAATACCTTTACAATGCTACATTGATGAATAAAGCTGGTCCGTAGCTTCTAGGAATCAGAGTCGTGTTTATTAGTTAAGAGGTTCCACATAACTGCGAATTTGCATCAGTGAGTTGCATAGAAACATAAAAGAACCTAGAACATTAAAACAAGAAAGTGTAGTAAGGATTTGGTAAAAATAAAATAAAATAATCGGATAAAATAAAGTAAAACAAACGGAATGTAAATAAAAATATTTGTGGGAATACGTTACAGTGCCTGAAAAGAGGGCTTCTGAGAGTCCTAGATATTCACAATGTAAGATAGTATGAGTAGCACCAAACTGCAACCCTCTGTTTTTGATGCGTAACACCGGTTTCATTTTGCATGCGTGTCCAATACGTTTACGTGGCATCTGCGTTCCGTCTGTGGATTGATGGAGCATGCAGCCGAATTGCTTTTACATAGCAGCATAGCATTTGCAGAGCGCAGGTCAACAATGTAAATCCTCTATTACATTACATTAACCATGGTTATCTTCAGTTTATGCATATCATTCAAACACTAAAACAAACTGTTTTCGGCAACAAGCAATTTCTAGTCTAGCTTTGAAATAAAGTTAACTTCGAGTTATATATGGTTGTTTTACCAGATAAAAACTCATAGAATACTTGGCTTTAGTGCCGACAAACCCAACGGCTTAATTCCAAGGTACAAACAGCTCTTTATAAAGTGTTTTGAGGCTCATAAAAGCCAAATACTGTGCAATTTTGATGGTAAGGCAAGTGTTGATCTGTTCCTGTACCAACGGAACATGCATTTCACCTCTTTGTCTCTAAATACTTTTAAAACAATTGTTTTTAAAAGAATGGAATGTGAGACGGGGAATGTTTTAGGTGCTTTTATATTGCTTTTGTTTTGATCACATTTGAGTAAAAAACTAATTTTTAGCCCAATTTATGTAGAATTTTGCAGTTTGGCAGACTTGTAGTAGGTCAGAAAATTCCCAGCAAATATTGTCCTGACATCAACTTGGATTGCACGTTGAAATTCGATCAGAATTTGACGGTCTGCAGGTGTTTAAATCAGCCAAAACACGTGCTTCAGAAAACTTATTGAAAATTAATATGCAATTGTACAAACAAACAGATGTCTGGGATAGAATGAGTACTTGTTTTTTTACAGTCTATGTTAAATTGTTGTCAAGTTGATTCCTTTTTTGAGTATGTTTAATAGAAGTTAAAAAAGTTCACAAAACAATCAATTTTGATTAAAGCATCACGCAGCACTTAAACTAACCTTTGTTTTATATATAAAAAAAAAGATATAGACTCTGTTGTGAATAACACTGTATAAGTTAAGAAGCACTTTTAAATCATTCGTGTTCCTGTTTGTAACATGGAAACACAAAGGATTGTGGGAGAAATCTTTACATTATGATTTATTCAAGGATTAAAAGGTTGGTGGTTTGTGGAAAGTCTCATTTCCTACAAAAATTATGTATTTTGTGAAAAAATGCATCACCCTTATTGAAAGTGCTTTAACTGAAGTGTTATCCCCGTGTTGAGAGTGGAATTTATTTTATATTACAATTCTTTCTGAGTTGTATTCACACGTATGAGGCTTAACGTTGTGTGAAGCAGAACTTATTCAAAAACATTTATTTGAAGCTTATTCAGATAAGTGATAGTTTGTGTAATCTCCCGAATATGTGATACAGAAGTCTGCATATGACGTCTCATCATATAATCAATGGAAATGTCAAATATATTCATATTAAGTATGTTTTATTGATGCTAACAATTATAAAAAGGATAAACATTTAATTTCTAAAAGCAAAACCTACACACACGTCTAGAAACGATCCAATAAAGATGTAGAAATGACGTGCAGCGTTGACATGGGATTCACGTCCGAAAGACATCACATGGATTCCCATTTTGCACCGTGAAAGCATCTGTGGAAATTACGTCGAAAAGATTTGAAATTGACGTCAAAATGCTGTTTAGAGCCAATGCGTAAATGATCTTTGCACTTTGGAGACGCGGTGCATCTGGGACGGATTGCTGTGACACAGACGAACTCTTTTCCATTAACATGCGTTCTGAAAAAAAGATGACTCAGACAGAAGTACTAAAATAAGCGTAATAGGAAGTGACAGATCCTGCAGTGCCTTCGATTGACCACTAGAGGCCAAATATACAGCTTAAAAACACGTTTCCACCCCTGAATCAATAATGTTTACTGCTTGATTTAACCTTCAGGAAAACACCTGTATGTTTTTTTTTCCACGTCTCATTATTGACAATTTTGAAAATGTTTTTATTCATTTTTGATGGCTTGATATTTGTACGAGATTCATTTTGAACATAAACCTGACATTATCTCCCCCTCTCTGTTTGTGTGCAGCTTAAATTTGGCTGTGGCGCCACTGCCTCTTAAGGTTCCTGTGCGCTGTGTGTCCGTCACTAAGGAGAGCAGTCACATTCTGGTGGCTCTCGAGGATGGCAAGCTCATCGTGATAGGGGCAGGAAAACCAGAAGAGGTCAGTTATATGAGTGGCACTGAAAGTCTCTCTGGGATGTTTGCACCAGCTGTGTTTTCACGATCTCTGTACTGTTTCAGGTGCGCTCAGGGCAGTTTTCACGGCGTCTTTGGGGCTCCACGCGCAGAATCTCCCAAGTTTCCTCTGGAGAGACGGAGTACAACCCTATGGAGCCTCCAGCTAAATGAGTCACATCATCAGGAAAGACACAACTGGCCAGGGAAAGGAGATGCAACAAATGACCAAACCTTCCATTTAATTATAAAGGGGCCAATGCACAGAATTGTAATGGGCTGAATCCGCCGGCAGATTCATGGAGTTTACAGTTTGTTCCGATGCGGATTTCTTTGTATAGTGCTGCAGACTTTCCTAATGCTGTGAAGTACTTTCAACCTTTTTCTTGATTGGTTCACTTGGTGCCTTCAAAATAAAAGACATGGCCCTCATTAGGATTGTGATGACAGGAAGGAAATGAGCATCACTTCAGTGTTGTGGAGAGCACCGGTGTTCATATTCATTTTTAAAAGAAGTGCCTTTCCTGTAATTTCCTGTGCACTGGTCTGCTCTTGCACTGTAAGGTGATGGTGTCTGGAACGTTATTTTAATGTGGCATTTACAGCTTTCGAACTCACTCATGGAAAACCTGAATTTGTACTGATGTTTTGTTGCTTTTTAATGCCGCAGAGTGTAGCTGTGGTTTGTGTGTGAAAGGGGAAATGTGTTTGGAAGCTGGGTCACGCATCTGCTCTTGTTTCCTGTGGAATTCGTTTTATTATTTCTCTTGATGCACTGAAAGCTTTGCACTGGGCTGTACGACTGCTGCCTGCCAGACATATGCGGGAACAAAGAATATGAATGTTGAACACTGGCTGGGACACCCGTGTTGCTTCTGGTGTCTTAAAGACTGTGAACCTCTCTGTGATATTTACTCCCTCTCTGTCATAGACTGAAATAAAAGCATTACAAAGAATCTCTCATTTTATCTTTCACTGTACACTCTTAAAAAAAGGTTCTTTACTGGTTCTTTGCAGGTTTGAAGATGGGGTCACCTGACTCTGTTCAGTTTGCTGCAGATTTGCGGTTTTGGTTTTCTTTGCATCTGTTTAATCTGTGTTATGTAGCATACAAACTACCAAACTATTTTGCTCTGCATTCACAGGAACATCTCTACCATCAATACACAGCTGACTGACATAGACACCGTCTGCAAAGTACCAAACCCAAAATATGTTTGGCCCAGAAAATGCTTAATAACTTCACTCTAAAATGCCAATATGCTCCATTATATCAAAAGTCAAGCCACTGGGCACCTGCAGATAGTACTACAAAACTTTTTGATTAAATACAGTATTTTAGCAAACTTTCTATGATTGATTCTTTTGATTAGTTCCCACATAAATCACTTTAATACCACTGACTGCAGGACACACATCACTGTTCTAATGCTTAACCTACTACAAAACTCATTTTGTGCCAATTTTTAGCACATTTTTTTTTATTAAACTCAAAAGCTCCCACGTAAATCAATCTGTAACAAGCAAATTCTGGTCAAACATCACTCTTCTAATGTTTAAGCTACTCCAAGCAAGCAGAGTTGATCCTGCTGACATATCCATGATGCACATGTGACTTTTGAGCCGGGATAGGCACCTGCACCTGTGAACCCAAGGAAGAAGAAAAACTCAGAGCTTTAAAGAGCCGGTTGAAAACAGAGTTAAGAAACCCTCAATGTTAATTGTTGTCTTTTTCAGCTCTTAGGCATTTTTGGAGTGGAATGGGGGGGGGGGTCCGGCTGCTTTTTGAAGTTTAATAAGATACAGATTTTGTTTTGAATGTTTTCAACTGTCTGTGAGCAGTTCCCTTGAACAGTGTTAACAAAAATAAAAGCATTTTCAGTCTGTAGATCATCCTTTTTTCTGCTGTTTGTTATAAAACTAATGTAATCATGTGAGGAATGTGCAGGCCAATCGGGAGCTATCCTGAAAAATCTGACCTTGTGTATTAAAGTGCCCATAGAATGCAAAACAAGATTAATGTGTTCCTAACCACAGTATTTAAAAATGTTGAATGGTTTAGAATGGTAGAATACTCAAATAAATGAAAGTTTTGATTTCAAATGTTCAGCAGCAATATGATAATGGCTGAGTTTCCTCATTTTTAGGTAAGTTAAACACAAAAGAATTACAACAGGAGAGCTTTCACCTTACGAATTAAACCACGTGTTATATTAACAGCGAGGCAACAGGAAAACAAAAACCAACAAAAATAACTGGAGAATCTGATGAAATGATTGAAATGTTCTTAACTAGATAACAAACAGCAAGTACAGTGTGTTCCAGGATCTGTACACTCACTTGTCTACTGGAAACTGGATTAGGGCATGGTGTGCCATACGATGAACCGTTCTCCCTTGAGGGTCCCCTCTGAGAACTTTGCGTTGCACATTTAAAGATAAAGTGAGTGCCCAGGCCTAAAGCAACAACTTTAATGACAGTTGTTCAGCATTTTATACTTTTTGTGTAGGTGGGGAGTATGAGAAATAATTCTGTCTTCCGCTGGGAAACTTCAAAGTTAAAGGGGTATGAGATACGATTTGCCTTCCAGTGGGGGTTGACCTCAAGTTTTGAGGATGTAAGATCTTCCGATGGGGAGGTCAAGTCCCAATCCATGGGAATCATCCAGAGTTTTTTGGTTCCTCTTGCAGTTATCCTGTCCTGAGCTACTGTGAGAATGGAGTGACTTTGATGGAGCATATGATTATACATTGTGTTCAGATATTTGTATGTTTTACATGAGATCTCAAGCATAGAATTTGTTGGATTGTGGATAACTTGTGCAGATACTCATTCTGCACTGGAGTCTGTACTTTTTATTACATAGCTTAATACTGTCTAATTTCAGCCCTGGACTCTGGAGGGTTTAATCAAAGAAGAGTGATGTCTGGATCCAGAACTGGGTCTGCAGAGTTTAACATTTTTATCATATTACCCATGATGCTTGGAATTAGGGCATTTAAACAAAAATATAAACATATTCCCTCTTATATGCAGGGAATTTACCTTCGAGTAATTTGGAAATTGATTCCACTAATAATTCAAATTTTAATCATTTGAGTGTAAAATCTCTCCCTTAGGCCAAGACCACACAGTGTTTCTTTTAATTTTTCTCTATGTTCATATGGAGTGTGAATGAGCTTATTTTCAAGAGTCAGGCACTGTTTACTGGAGAACACTACTTTGAATGTAACCATTTTTAATCTAAGACCCTGCTCACCCGTCCCCAGTTTTGAAAACATGGTTTTTTTTTTGCATGTTTACAATGTGCAGCTATGCATAAATGCATCGTTGTTTTCATGCAACTGCATGTTTGAAAAAGCAGATGCATAATTTTGAAAATGCTCGTCAAGCCCTGTATTTGCCTTCACTGCTTGACCAAGCGTAATGGGCGGACACCAGTGTTTTTTGCTGACCCAATGTTGAATACTCATTTTAAATGCACAAATTGACTGCCACCGGTTGTTTTGGTGTAATGTAGTCTTTACAGCATTTCAGGGGTTTTCAGCACTTTTCTTCGAAAACAGACACGCGTGGATGCATTTTTTTGTACGCGGTGTGAGAAAAAAACTGTTCATTTGGACAGGGCCTAAAGACAAGTTCAGATTGCACAATTTTATCTCCGATTCTGAGTTGCAGACTAGTTTTGAGGAATCTCTTGTGACACGTGACAGAATCACAGGGGAGTCGCATGCTGATCATGAGGTATTTGGCGTGCTAAATATCTCGAGCTGTCGGAAAGTCACAGTGTGAAATGTGTTCTGACTGGAAATAATGTCTGTGATTACCTGCAACCAATGAGAGCAGGGCAACATGACGCTGCAAATGAGAAACAAAGGCATGGACAGCGATAAAACGTTTGCTTTTGGTTCAATGGGGGCTTCTTTTGCGTCTATTTCGGCTCATGGCATTAAATAAAAACTTAAGCACTATAACTTTTTATATTGGATAACGATCCTGTTTGTGCATTTCAGTCTGACAAATGGCAACTGTTTTCTCGTAATACTTTGTGAGATTTGATTCTGTCTAAAGTGATGGTTTGTGAAATCAGCGATGACTGGATGCTGCCCTAGATAGTGGTGCAGTGTGAAGGGATCTGTGACACAAGTGCTCTGCAAATCGTGCTGTCTAAACCCGGCATTAGAGATGCATTATTCTCTGCTTACTTAAGCACTCGCCCCTGCTGGACGTGTTAAAGCCCATCCGAGTTGAAGAGGTCACAGTTACAGCACTTTTATCAGTCTTGAGACACTTTGATCTCTCAATGAGGCAAGCATCCTGTTGCTCGACCCATAAACAGCCTAAGGGGTGTGTTTGACTGGATCCTGGAGGGACGAGGGCTTGGAATGCGCCTTTTCCCGTCACAACATGCTGAGAGGAGGGACGAGAGGAGATGATATGGCCTTTTACTAGGGGGCAATTGGCCTCTGATCTGAGAGCCTAACAATAGGGGGACGGCCTGACACCTCACTCTCAGTATAGTTAGCACTAGTTTTAAATGCAGAAGAGGGGGCGGGGGAAGTACTGACAATGACTTGCTGTCTGGCCAGTTCCTGAAGCACAACAACCTGCAAACAAGCAAACCCCCGGCCTCTCATTCTATCTGAGCATTGTCAGGCTGCCATGTCTCTCCTGTGATCTGAACATTCACATGATAGTGAGAGGTGATGGAGCTGTGACTCCATTCAAGGACTCAGTGTCTCCTGGATGGGTTCTCTCAGAGGAAAGTGAAACATATTCTTTGTCCTTAAGCTTTTATTAATCCACTGTCTGCATTGGAGCACTCAACTCATTTTTAGCCACAGTTTTAACCTCAGTACGTTGATGCCACGTTGTAATCATTTGATTCATTTCTGTCTTTAGTGTGAGCTGAGAACCAGTTACACATCTTCCCAGTGAAAAATAGACTCTTTAGAGATGTTTCTACAAGTCTGTCATCAAATACTACACAGGGAACACAACCTCCAAAGCATGTAGGGGTCCGCTGACCATGAAAATGATTGCCTCTGTCCATGGTTCAGCTCTGATTCTATGCAGACCCCCTGTGCCAGCTGTCATTTTTGGGCTCATGCAGAGCTGGCTCATATTGCACAGCTGGCTGGAGAGGTGGAAACTAGAAGTTGTTTTAGTCATGCTTGTCTTTTTTTTTATGGAAAAGAGGGTTTTTTCTTTGGTCTGACAATATTATGAGGCTGTTGACTGGAAAATGATTGGCTGACAGTTTTGAACGTTTATAGAGTACGCTAAGCTTCAATTATCCAATAAGAGATGAAATGCAGCATGCATGATGGTTAGAACTACGAGTGAAGTACATTCAAATCAGAAGATCAAAGCTGTTTGGTTTCTCAGTTTGTAACTTCTTTAACATATCAAAGAAAAATTGTTCTTTTAAAATTAGGACTAGTCTAGATCTTACTTTGAGAGAATGGTCTGTGAGTCCACTGTTCCATTCTTTTGTTTTGTTGCTTCTTTGTAACCCAAATACCTTGATAACAAGCACACGTTGACCAAATTTGGCTGAGAGCTGCCCTTTATGGTAAAGATAGGGCGTGGCTGACCACACACGGGCCGGATCACTGTGTGTTTTGGCTAAGTTTAGATTCTGTGTGAAGTTAACAACTGCTTTTGAGGTAAGGGCCACATAAAAACAACCAGATATGAGCCAAACAAGGGTAAGATTTATCTGAGATCAGTAAAAGTTGACTTCTGGCTGATGTTTGGATTACACTCTGAAAACCAGAGAAACAAATCTCATTTGGCAGACAGCTGGTGGCAGACCCAATCCCTGTTGCTATGACTACCTCAAACTTTTCAAAAAGCACAAACCTACTTCAGCATCTGGAATTATTTAACTTCACCACCGTTGTGGTGTTTTGGTATTTTATTTATAAAAAATTATGATGAAAATTATGTGACTGCATTTGTGGGTGTTAAAGGGTTAGATATTTGATTTAACGAGAAAGGCATTGAATAATTAAAAATGTTAGCATTATGTTGCTCTTTCAGATTCCATTACCAATTACTAACATGATCTGGTGCACACTCTCCTTCCTGCCATTTTATTTTACCCATTAATGTCACTTAATGCCATTAATTAAGGCTTTTGTGGTTTGTTGTCTGTGTATTTTTACATTATGTTTTAGACTAGTTTTAATATGTTTTATATGAGTTATTTGAATAACTATATAAATAATGTTTACATTTTTAGCTTTGTGTTCTTCAGCACTTTGTTCAGCCTCACCTGTATGTACTGGTATAGAAATAAAGGTTGACTTGACTTGAATGTCATTATGTTTTAGACATATGTTTTATTAAATGGTTGTTTATTTTGTTAACTTTTAAATAAGGACTTTGATAAGTTCCATTTCTCTCACTTTCCCAGAACTGGAAATGTACCAGTATGAAGCTACATTCGTCAGCCAAATGGTTCTGAAGGATCAGCAATTACACCACTCCTGATAATTTTTATGCATATAAATATAATCAATTGAAAATGTGATGTTTCATAAATGTGACATTAATGTGCAAAAAATGTTATTAGATAGTGGTGCATTATTCTTGGAAAAGTAGTGATTGTTATGTGATTGAAATAGCTTTTACTGATCTGTACATGGACATTGGTCGTTAAATTTAACCTAATATGGTGGTTTTCATATTTTTAAAACTTTTAAAATTACAAAATCTCTAGCATTGTAGTTTGAGCCTTCCCTATGTGTGCAGGGCTACGTAACCTTTGCACTAAGCCCTTCTCCTTCATTCAAAGAGAATTCGGTAATTCAAATATCTGGACCCTAAGTGTATGTGGCGGGTACGAAGTCGTGCAGGCTTGCTGTCTTGCTCGGATGCGTCCGAGTAGACCTCCATGAGAGGTGAAGGGGAGATAGGTGGGAGTGATGAAACTGATTCAGACTGAGTCAGGGAAAAAGAGGAAGGACCAGCTTATATAGAAGAGGGTTGATGGATTAATTGAAGTGGGTGTAGGCTCCAGATTGTCTCCTCCCGAAAGATGTTTAATTAACTGTATTTATGGCACCCCTTGGACTAATATGAACACATAAAACTGGGGAGAACAGCAAAGGCATAGAAAAGTAACTCATGCAAGGATTTGTTGTCCTGCAATAACATTAAAGTTAATGATTTCCTTTCCCTGAGCTACTGTTTGCCAGAATTTGAAAAAAAAAAAAAAAACAAGAAATTTGTAAGGGTTAGTTACCGATAAGAAGAGATTCCAGCTATTTTCATAATCAATGAAAATAATTATCTCAAAGATTTCCCTCAAACAAACACTACAGAAAACTCAAGACAAAGTGAAAATGTTTAGGGGGGACTCAGAAATGGGATTCTCTGGGACAAAACAATTTTATATCATTTGATCATATAACTGTCTAAAGCCTGGACAATCATGTTTTATTACGCTGTGATCAGATATATCTGATGGAACTAAACATAAAAGGCCTCATTATGATTCTGAAATACATGATGACACACTGAGAAATGAAAAAAGCTTTTGAAATATGAATGTCACTGAAAAGGGAGAAAAATTTAAAGAGCCATGTAGAAGTGAGTAAATTTCTCATGAACAGGTAAGAGGTTTGGCCAGCCAGGATATTTCTAAAACAGGGATTTGAAAAACTGGCTAAAGTGGACAGTTAAACAGTTCGCTGTGTACTTGTGTGTGTTCTGATTTCTGAACATAAACTATTGCAACTGCACGAACCTTTCACTTGATGCCCAGACGGATTGTGCAAGCAGACTGCATTGGGTGCCAACAGGTATACTGCGCTCCATTGTATTTTTAACTGGGATCACATGCATGCTGCTCAAGCAAGATAAAAAAGTTCAAACCCTTTCCTTGTGTTCTTTTTTTTCCATGATTATTTCAGGAACATTCTGTAAAGCTTGAGCAGCACTCAATTAATGAACATAACTCAATTAAAATGCTTTGTTTGTTAAGATTTAAGGCAGAATCTAAATTCTCAGACCATGATGGAGTTATGAAAAAATCTATCTATGCCAAAAGACACTGGCTCTAAAGTATTGTCAGACACTGTAATGCAATTAGTGAATGTATGTAAACAAGTAATAATAACTTAAGCCTAGTTTTTCTGCAGTATGATGATATTGTTCTTGCATTTAAAAATTAAATTGTGCACTTAAATAAGTTTAAAACAATCACAGCAGGGGCTTATCGTAATGAATTACAAATACTCAAATTACAGTTTTCAGAAATGATAACTTAATGAATAGTTTAAAAAGTTGTACTTTTAATTCAATACATGTTTCATGGATCACAATTTTTATTGCATTTGCATCTGCTGTCACTAGTTTATTTTTTTTTTGATTTTTTTGCCTTTAATTAGAACAGACTGGGTAGTATTGTGACAGGAAAAGAAGCAGCTGGAGAGAGGGGGCGGGGGACTATGGATTCTGTAAATGGAACCCAAGTCGCCCTGCGCACCGTCCACTACACTACTTTTCTTTTTTATTTATTTCACTATGGTGATTGCAAATTTGAATTAAAGCTGCAAGCAGTGATCAAGGGCGCAAGCACCAATTCATTACAATGCGCTCTACGACCAATCCTTAGTTAGAGGACGTATTCAAGCGAGATCTGTTCAAATTACCAAACAATACAGGCAACTCAAATAAAAAAAAATATCATCCAAAAGCGTCATGACCCTTAGGCGGCTCTAACGTGTCTAAATACTTACGAGCTGAAATATTTTTTGGAAGTTAAATAATCAGCCCTTTGATTACAACGCTCAGACTTTTTAATAAATCAACAATTGAACCAAACTGGCTCAGCAAGTAGCAAGTAGCGTGTAGCAACATAGCACAACTGATATTAATCAAAAGCATGGTGCAAGAGAAACATTTTTAATCTTGGTTTGAACTCTGAACATTATCAGGAAGTTTGTTTGAGAGCTTCAGTGCTATATGTGAGAACGTCTTTCCTCCTCTTCTGACTTTTACTATTGGAACAACCAATAGCCCTGCACTCTGTGATCACTCTGAGCTTTAAATGCCAGCAGCAGTGTTTTATAATCAATGCAGTATTTTATAGTATCCTATTAGTGCAGTGAAGATAGGATTGGTGTGATGTGATCATACTTTCTTGTTCTGGACTCTGGCAGCTGCGTTCTGAACTAGCAGTATTTAAGGAAGAAACTGAAGTAATCCACTCTAAAGGTCATGAAATCATACATCAACTTTTATGCACTTTAGAGATGTTTCTGAGAAGGATGAATGCAATTTTAGTAACTTATGAAATATAATTCCTCTCATATCCTTGATGCAATTCAATAACTATGATCGTTAGAAGTATCTTCAGGTCTTGTTGAGATATAGAGCTGAGTATCATGCCGCGTCATCTTTGCATCTTTACATGTAAAGCAGATTTGTTAAAATGCACCATATTATATGATATATTTGATATATTTAATATATTATTAGACATCCCATTTATAAAGGGAATATGCTGCTTTGTGTTGGGTATTGGATATGTGTATTATATAAAATTTTGATTTTAAGCATAGGGAAGTGATTTACTTCAACCAGTACACTCTGAAAGGATAATTGAGGATTTAGAGGTACAGCTTCCTCATCACCCTCCTCTCTGTCCAATAGGAGAGTCGAAGTGGGAGATGCGCGCGCCCCTGAGCTATATACCGGTTTATTTTATGCGCTTCCCGTCGAGTGGAGCTGCAGATAGTGGGCTCTATAACCCTCCAACCCACAGTGGAGACACACCAGGATTGCTCACTTTCACAGCTTCATGGACCTCTCGAAGAAAAGAGAATAACTCGTGATAAAGAAAACTTCACATCTGTGTTTGAGAGACCCGTCGCGTGCTCGAGGAGGACCGCTGGTTGCAACGCGATGCTGAGCGGCGGGGAAGAGGTTTGAAGAGGGTTTGGAGCTCGAGATTTGATGAACGGTCCGGAAAGATCGATCACGATGAAGAGGCAAACAACCGCAGCACTTCAACTATGTGTGTGGATTTTGGCTGTTAAGGTGAGATTTCTTGTCGGGGGCTGTGAACATAATCTGTGATGCTTTATGTTTTATGAGCCGCTGTACTGATCGTTATTGTATCCTTAAAGTTTTCGCCTTTAGTGAAAGCGGTTGCTATATGGCAGGATGTTTTAGCATTAAAACCCTTGTTCTCCGCAACCGTACATGAAGAGGAAAACTCATATTTTAATTATTGATTTTTAGTGCTTAATTTTGATTATTTCATAATAATTCGACCAGCTAGAATGGCCGATCAATTTTGTATGAATTATATTTTAATCCGATTCAATGTAAATATATTTTTACTAATCGAAACTGAACTTATGTTGATAAATTGATTTAATGCTAAAATAATTTAATAACAATATAGATTTGTGCTGTAAATCCGCAAAGATAATTTAGTTTAGACTAAGCCAAATTAAAATTGCCATTTTACTTGCTTTTAAAAAATACTTTTATAAAAACATATTAAAGATGTATACAGTGAAAATCTTCCTTGCCATAAAATTAAAAGCTGATATCTATAAACAATTTTTTTTTATATTTAAAATTGTAAGATATTTATAATTAGGTTGTGCTGATTAAACTCTAATAACAGTTAGATACAGCTGTTATTTTATTATTAATAAGTAAAAAATACTAATCCATTGGACCGAGGATATCCAAAAGTAATGCATTGGATCCATTTATATTCAATGCCATATAGCGCAGATTTAAGAAATTCCTCTAAATAGATGAGATTTATTTATAGATAACTTTAATTACAATTTTTACTAGTTGAAACACAGTAGATTTGAATTTCACAATGGATATCAATGAAAGAATATTGTTTGTTTTAAAATGATTGATTCCATAAATGTGTATTCCTTAATATAAACAGTTAAAATTGTATTATTAAAATAAACATTTAAATTGTAGATATTTTCAATTAATGTTACAATTAAGTGTAAAACATTAAATGCAAAAACTATTTGCCAGTTTAATTCTAACATTTCTAACACATTATACCATCATCAATATAAATAAAATGCATAATAATTTGCCTCTTGTTACATGACAAGAAAGTATCTTGTGTGATGACTGGAGTAAAGTACTGTCGGCGACTGATTTCATTCTGAGTTTTTAAAAATGTGTACTTGCAGATTATTTAGTAGGCGAAACACTTTCGAAGTGTAAAAAACAGTAGTCGAGGCGTGCCCAGATGATTTCCAGAAAGAATTTGGAGCAATGTCTGCTCTCAGAGCTGTGTTTGAATTATCAACTCCTTTAGCATTGCCCACCCTAATGTATCATCTACAGTGATTAAGTCTTCCGCTGCACACGGACTAAGGTAATCTATATCAATAGTATTGAGCTGTTGTTGGATGTGTAGATTAACATAGTTCTAATTTACTCCAGCATGATGCGAGGGGATATGGTCTGCATGTGATTTGCTCATGAGCATTCAAAGGCCAGACTTCATCTTCCATTGAGCAGCAGATAGAGCACATTTTAAACAAATGGAATTGTGCATCATAATCAAACATTGCCCATCTATTTTTGAGTGCACATCTTTTCAAGCACATTTAAACTGGTGGAATCGCTGTATATTTACATGCATCTTGATTTCTCTAGGTGAAATATCCTTTATTGAAAAACACAGACTGTTTTTAAAAGCAGATCAGGGATGTCAGTGTTCTGGTTCAGATTCATGCATGTCTCCAAGTGAGTTCAAACAGATGATATGGCAGAACTCCCCCACCCTGACTCTAATGTCTGTGAGTTGATGGGCAGCCACAGCTTAGGTATTAGGGGCCCAGATAACCGGAACATTGTATGTATCAGTCTTTTTGGTGCTCTGTGTAGAGCGTGGGGTTAAACTTTAAGTTTCTTTTTTTCCGTTTCAGTTTTTAACTTTCTGTCTCTCTGCAATGTCGTTATTGAGGCACATGGCCATTTCCTCTTGAGCTCAAAATGCTTCCTGTTGAATGTGGCTATTCTCCGAGGCTGCTTGCTATCTGAGATAAGACAGGCTAAGTTTAGTGGATGTCTGTGCTTGAATGTTGAGCTGATGGGGGTGAGGGATCAATTGCTGCTGCCTCCTGGGGTTCATGGATCCTTTCATGTCCCTGTTGTTCTCTTTCCAACCACATGGGCAGCACATGTGCTGAAGTATTAAATTGTACCCTGGTGCAAGACACCCCTGGCCAACATGCTGGAAAAATGTGTCATTAAATCCATACCAAGGGCAGGCAACCCTCTCGAGCCGTGCTTGAGCACATGTGCCAGGATCTCCAAACAAGTCAGGAAAACTTCAATCTAATGGGGTTGCCATGAACTCTTAGGGCACTTTCACATTGAGAATGGTTTATTCTGTTCCATGTAGAAGAAAGGTTGCTCTATTTCTTTGTGTTCACACTGTAACTTCTGCTGTTTGACCTGTTTTTTTATTAAATAGTTCAACTTAGAATGGTTTTCACCCTGGTTTTATGTACCATTTGGAGGTACTTTTCCTACCCATTTGGAAAAGCAGGCAATGTCGGGCCAAGGTGAAAAAAAGCGCCATTTTGCTCACTGACTGGTCATCCTCACTGCATGCATCGTTATACTGCACGATACAAAAATAGGTTACAACCATCTGTCTTTTAAACTGGGCATTTTGACCTACCATATACGACATACTCTGGTTATGCATTCATCGGCCAAAAGGTACCAAATGTTCCTATAGTATTTACAGGTTGCAGTGGAAGGTCATAGAAAGCCATCTTCTGTGTTCTTGCTCCAGAAGGGGCCATTTAGATCAGCCACAATTTCTGAATCTCTCAACTCAATTTAAAGCTATGCTGGCCTTGGTTTGTAGTGTAACGATCCTTTGGAACCAGTCTAACCCAAGTAGCACTTTCATAAATGGGATGCATGATGAGAGATTACTCTCTGGCTTGGATCTCTGTAGATTTCCGTTTGTGAGTTTGATGTGTGTCATTCTATAACAAGACATTCACCACATACTGTTGGAATGGAGACAATTTGACAGCGCTGTTATTAAATGGGGATTATTAGGAGGTCTTGATGGACTGAGTCTAGGATCTCAAAGGAACACCATGAGATGTTTAATCTGTACAGAGTCTGAAGCTCCATGAATCACCTGTTGAAAAAAGTGCTTTTTTATCACGTTGGAGCACGAGGACTCGCAGATCACTAGCTCAACTTCCCACAGAACCATGGTTTTCCATGTAGTCTCCAACCCAACTCAAGCTGCATAGTGAGATTGGAACCTGATAAGCAAACTATTGAATTGAGAACTTACATTCAGCCTGGTTCGAGGTATAAGATTGCTAAACTAAATTAACCACTGAATCTGAAATCTCACTCTTGAGGAAATTGCTCATGTGCAGAAATATTTGGTTTGAGTTGCTTAGGGTCCTTGAAAAGGACACAACCCATGTTGCAGACCCCTAAGCAAGAGCCACATGTGGACCCCTCAAGAACTATGACTTCATGCGTTGTAGATGAAGACTGTGATTGCTCAGTTTGGTAACAGAGTGTTTCTGGATTGATGTTTTATACATCCGAGTGCAAAACAAACAACCAACCAAATCAATGACGACCGATTAAAGAAGTTTAGAAGAATACAGTGGGCTTAAGATGGCTGAGAAGATCAGAGATGAATGTGTGAAGTGCCTTTCCCAACCCCCTCTCTCACAGCCGGGAAGTTCCCCTCCACAGAGCTCCACATTCCTTCTCTCTCCAAATGTTTTGAGCTGAGATAGCATCTGGCTACACTTTCTGCAGTCTGTTTTGAAAGATTAGCAGCAAATTTACTGCGAGGGATGAAAGCTCACAGTCGGTTCACAATTTGCGGAAATGAACGAGAACATTCGGGTAAAATGGGATTTCTTCCATTCTGCTCAGGCTTTAATTCATTTTTGTTTTGGGAGGGGTGTCCTTTAACAAATGGGACAAAACCTTTTCATTTATGTTTAGTTGCCAGGATTTTTTCATCTGAGTTCACGCAAGGGTACCCGAAGACAATATAAAAGTCTCGGTTTGGCGTCTGTCTCATGTCTTTATGCACACTTGCTCGTCCTAACAGAGATCAGAGGGAAGTAAGGGAGACATCAGAGGGGCTGGGGGCTTCCCATTTTACATCTGTTGGCTCATGTCAATGCCCCATGGGGGGGTCGTTTTCCTTAACACATGCATGTTTAAGATGCCGCAGAACTGAGCTCCTGCATCACACCTGCAGAGCTGCTGGAGGGGATAGGGAGAGATCAAAGAGTAGGGTCGTATCCTAACAGATGTATCCAAACTCCCTCCCCTCAGGTCCACCGCTCATTGAAGGGGGTGCTCTGAGCTCACCTCCCCGAAGGATACTGGTAACATTTGTCTAAATGTTGCTCATGATCCTTAATACACTGGTTTCTTTCTGTTTGAAACTAGCTATACCTCCTGTACCTTCTCTTGTTCAATGCTTACGTCCACAAAAGGCCAGTATTGTTTACCTGCTTATATAACAAGCACATTTACTCATTTGAGGGTTTTATGTTTGTGTGCCATGCCCTCATCCAGCAATCATTTCTCTTCGTAGACTATACTGGCAAAGGCGGCATGAGGGTTTCCTCTTGTGCAAGTTCTGTGAAAGACATTGAATGACATTTCCAAGCAAATTTAAGACTTCTTTCTCATCCTTCCGTTCTCACTGCAGAAAACATAGGCATCTTTTAAAAGCGTTATTGATTCGCCTGAGAAGCAAACACAGAGCTCTTTACTAAATGTCCCCACGGTCTATGTTTGTGTTACAGTTGGCTTCTGCCAAAAGCTGCACCAGTGAAGAGTTCACTAGAGATGGGGGCTGCTGCAGCATGTGTGCTGTGGGCACTGGACTGGTAACCAGCTGTGATCTGGTGGATACCAAGTGTCAGCCATGTCAAAATGGTGAGTGCTTTTTGACCGACACAATTGAATCATTTGAAAAGCTGTGGTTGGGTTAATTTCTGATCTCTCTTGAAACCCTCTCTAGGTGTGTCATTCTCAGATACAGAAAGCCTCTCGGCCTGCCGCTTGTGTGCTCACTGCCCCGTCGGCATTCCTGAACTGGCAAAATGCACGCCCACCCAGGATACGCAGTGTGATTGCGGTGAGCGCTTCTTCCTGTGGCGTGATGGAAACAGCACGGCCGGCCTCTGTGCGCCCTGCAGTTTGTGTGGACCTGGCAGTGGAGTGGTAGGAGCGTGTGGCACTGCTGGAGACACTGTGTGCCAGCGTTGTAAAGAAGGCACTTACTCAAAAGAGAGGAGTGAGCGGAGACCCTGTGTGCCCTGCTCCCGCTGCCGGGACGATGAGGTGGAGATCAGGCCGTGCCAGCCTGACTCTGATACTGTTTGCATGGGTGAGTGTTTTCTGTCGCCTTGAAAATTTCAATGACTGTCATGGTGCACTGTCCCTGCTGCTGTGAGATCATCATGAATGCCATGCAAAAAAAGGTTTCCTGGTTAGTCTCAATTGGGCACATGAGAAACAAAAGCGAGGCTTGTTACTAAGGCTGGATACTAAGAGTCAACGATCAGCCACACCAGTCTTGACTGCACACGGAGGGGCTGCAAGGAGTTTAAAAGAGAAGAGCAGGGCTGGCCCTGTCTTTTGTCTTTGTCGGCGACAGCTGTCTGTTATTCTCTTTGTGCATGTTATTTGAATAAAGTATTTAATGTGTGCTGCTGACACGCCCTGTCTTCACGTACCTCGTTATTTTGAAAATGGGGATTTTCTGCGCAGTTACACGGTTTGTCCTCACACAAACGCAGCACCATCTTTGTGCATTTTGGAAAACACCAGCCAAGGTTGTGACATGCACGTGTCTCCTTTATGGCCATTGAACAGAAGCGTGAACAAATCGAGTTTTACAGAGAGTGCAGACATGATCCAAATAATGGAAAATTAACCCTTTTATGTTCAGTTATCTCTCTTCAGTGGACGTATACCAATGTTTTTTTTTTGCTTCAAGCACCTCAGTTTGTGTCTAAAGGCTGCTTAAAATATTTTACTGTAAAACACAACAGATGAAGGTTAATGTTCTTTGGAGGTTTGTAGCACGGAGAGGCGATTGGGGCTCAAAGTCTTACAGAGCAATTGTACCACCGGATTCTTGGTCGTTTGGCTCTTTGTGAGGAGTGGTCGGGCATCAGACAGTGGTATCGCCCTCTGCTTCAGTTCTGGAAGAGCTGTTACAGACCTTATTCATCTACAATGGTTTCTCTAGGATATAGTTCTAGAGAGCACATCTTCCCTCTCCCAAAGTTCAAATGTTCCACATATCAGTGATGTGATTATGGATAAAAAGGGTTTTCAGTGCCAGCAACTCCAGACCGTGTGGAAGGACGGTGGGCTACACATGGCTGCAGAATGTGGGAATCGATATAAAACATTTATGTGCGTGGTTAGAACATGTGGCACACACCTGTGATCACAGAAGGTCTCTGGTTTCACTCTCAGATGTTCTTCTCAATCCTCTGTAAACTCAAACACCATCGCTGTAAAAAACTTCTCTACATTCTTTAATGAAAATTTTCATCCAGTCAAGAAATTTGTTTGGTGCATGTTGAGCTCTGAAGCAGTTGGTCTGCCGGGGTCAGACTAGATGACCCCTGGAGGTCGCACTGCTCCTCACCGAGCTGTTGATCCAACCTCATCATAGCCCTTGGGGTGTGAGATCACTGCAGGAGGTGTGTGGAGCAGCTCAACTGTGCCATCTATTTCAGGGAAGAGAGTCCTCCTGACATCTCTCATCACTAGGACACGTCCAATCTACGTCTCATTCGAAATCTAGGAAGAGAATCCATCCATATGTGTAAATCAGGTTGCTAACAATTGACTGTGTCATAGAATTCATGGTGCAATTTAAAATAGGACAGATACCTCAGTTCTGGATGGGCACTGTCTTGCTGGTTCTATCACTAGGTGCTCAAAACCAGCCAGGAGGATCTCCATTGGGAGGCTCAGAGTTGATACCCCTACTGTTCATGCTGGAGGCTGATCTCCTTATTTGGTCACACAAAGACAATGGTGAAGGGTCATTTTGTAGAAAACGTGGTGTGCATTTAAATTGTAAATCAAACAAAACCATAATATTTGTATCTTACACCAGTAATCATCCAAAAGGGATAAGAGCGTGGCATCCACAATTAGACCCAAGAGAACAGAGTAACTAATTTTTTTAAAATATATATATTGGTTTTTCATAACAACAGACAGGACAGTATAGAGAGACAGGAAGAAAGGCGGAGAGAGAATGGGGTGGGATGGGAAAAACGACAGGCTCGGCACTCAAACTTGTGTCGCCCTGCGCAACCGTGCATACATTTCTTGCGCGCCGTCCACCACACCACGGGCAAGGACGAGTAACTACATTTTAAAGTATAGTGATCACACATGATGTTGGCCTGAAATTTTTTTACAGTATATATAAATATATAGAAAACAATATATATATAGTTGGAATAATTTTACCTTTAAACATGGTGAAAGAAGGTGGAAAAAGTAAAACATGTACTGTAACTTAAATTTGCACTTTAAAACCACCACAGACTTGTCATTAACATGATAATAGTATGATTTAGTATTTTAGCGTTATTTACCACGTCCTTAACATGATGCAACCATTAATCTGCATAATCACCAAAGTTTGCCATTTAGCATGTTGCTAGCAAAAATAAACATGATTTAAGGCTATTAGCATGAATTGTCATCATGCTAGCACAATTTTTTACCAATTTTTTACGATTAATTAGCACATAGCCATTATTATTTCAACATGAATTATAAAGGCATAAGAATGCTAGCATGAATTAGCATGTCAGTATCATGAACTGTAGCTAACATGTTTTGCGCACACATTGCTAGCATGACTGTGCTACCCTGAGTTCAAATATTATTGCACAGTGCTTGTTATGTTGTACAATGATCCCATTGGATTTCATTTGTAGGTCAGTGGCACACATAGAAAATGCCATTACAAATATCGTAATGGCACCTCTGTTCTTCAGTAACAAAAAGCATGAGCCAGAGACCCACCTGCGTGCTCAAAGATTAACTTTTTCCAACTGAAGTGCTTCATAAAATACTTAGAGATTAGTCACGCTATTTACTGTAGAGTTAGGTTGTTTGTGTAACCGCGTCACATACATCTATTACATATAACCTGGCAGTTACACAGGCTTATGACAGCAAGCCTGACCTGTCTGAAGATTTGAGCAATGTTTGAAATCAGTACTTTGTAGCATCTTCAAAGACATGCTGTAAACATTTAGATTTGAAATGTTTGAAGAATTAATAGTCAGACCAAACAAACATTTTATTGGCTTTTTTTAAAACGTAATCCACATTCTCTATCAATTCTCATTGAAATGCCACAGGAGATATTTCTTAAAAAGAAAGTTATCTCTGACCAGTTGCTGAATAGTTCAAACCTGACCAAATTCTTCGTTTTTTTTGATTGTTCTGTCACAGTGAAAGACCTTAACATCCTGTCCCGACCCTCTGGCTCTGAGTTCCCGCGCTGGCCGTCTGTTAGTGAAGACGACAAGATTGAGGGCAGCCAGGAACCAGGCTCTGGCTCCCCCAGACTCACTCCTCAGGAGCAGGCAGGAAATAACAACATTCTGGTGTACGTCTCGGTCCTGGCTGCTGTGGTGCTGGGCCTTCTGCTTTACGTCGCCTACAAATGGTGAGATCATTAAAAATAATGGCTTACAATACACCTAGCAATTACTTTAAAAAGGATCACACCAATGACTTACATTTTCTACACAAATTGTACAGTTTAGATTGAGCAGGACAATGATCTTAAGCACAGTGAAGATTTCAGGACAACCCAGTGAATGACTGAGCATCTGTGGAGGGATACACACATGAATCCACAACCGATTTCTGAGTTGTTGTTTTTACGCAGCCATTATAGAGTAATTTTGTTTTACTTCGAGGAAAAACAAGAAATTCATATTTTTTAACCAATGGTGCAAGATGGGACAACCTGCTCAATGGAGATGTTACTTAAGCGTAATTCTTTAGCATAGAAAAAAGTCTGTAAAATACTATTCATGTGCCTCCTATGAATATGGCATGGGGTTGAACTGTGCAGGTTTCTAAAAAAGTTTGGTTGACTAATTCCAGCTTAATTACTGGATGAAACTATTAATGATTGTAAAAACTGATTCAATTATTGTTTTTGTGTATTAGATTCTAGACCCTTCTTCCAGTGGCAATTGAAACCTATATTTTTCCCTTTGGGAAAGTAATATAACTAAGTATACTAACAGTATAGCATTGAAATATGATTATTTCTAGATATACAATGATCATGTTAAATCTGAACTTGCTTGAATGATTGCAGTGGATTTCTATAACTGCACTTAAGCCGTTTATCACCCGCTGACTAAAGGAAATGCTCATCTTCTCCTCTTCTCCTGTCGTGCATGATTCATTTTGATGGCTGTTCAGCTGGAGAACCTTTCAGCAGAAGCAGGCTCTGATCAAGGCCCGGGTGGGAGAGCTAAATAATGTGGGAGAAGGAGAGAAGCTGCACAGCGACAGTGGAGTGTTTCTGGACTCTCATATCCTTCAGGAAAGCCAGACCAGCAAAGGTATAACACAGAAAAAAACACTCGTTCAGCATTGTATATGTTTACAAAATTGTATACTAATGAGGGTTAATGGAGTAATCAGATCAGTCGTGACGTCGTGCTGCACTTCCAGGTCCTGGCTCTCCACTCTTCCATTGATAAACAATGACAGAAGGGGCTTAAACTTGAAGCATTATTACACCAAAAACCCTTTAAATCATTATTAAATCAAGCAGAGTAGATTATAATAAAGGGTAGATTCATGTTGTCCTAAAAAATGTTCATTTATAAAAGTTAAACTGCTATTCAGAAACAAAAGTTAAAGGTAAGACTCAGTTGTTTCACACGGGGGCTTCTCCTCTAACTTTCCCTACAAAACACCACATTCCACTTTAGAAACTTCATTTTTAGGACATTATGACACAAACCTTTATTATGATAAATTGTTGGGAATCTACACATAAAGTTTCACATGATATAAAAACTGATTTAAAGCGTTTTTGATGTTATTATGGTTTCAGCACCATTAACCATTGTGTGTCAATGGGAGAGTGGAGAGCCAGGACCCGGAACATCACGACTCCAGATTACTCCAGAAAATTACCCTAATTAACAAACGTATACATGAGAAACGTATTCTGAAAAACAATATTGTTTGTTGTTTTCAGGGGCCATGCAAAAAATAACCAATGTTATCCATTAGTTTGCCTGTAGAGTGCAGTGCCACAACACCCGTGAAACTCAGCGAGGGGCTTTCACACCATGTAATTAACTTGGTTAATCGCTGTCTCTGGAAAACCTTACCAATAAGAGCACAATCAAACATCTGCATATATTGTTGTCCTCACTGTCACATTGAATTAAAGTCTGTTTGCTACTGTTGATGAAATTATCAAAACTTACCAAGCTCAGATGTTTTTTTTAAACCTTTAATCACAGAATACGCACGGAAATTAAAACATACTTTTTTATTGCTGCTTTTATGAAAACGAACATTTGCAAGTCATGTCTGGTAGCAACAAACAGGATACATAAGAGGAAAGGGTCACTATTGAGGCTCTTTACAAAAATTAGATGCTTTCTAGAAAAAAAAAACACGTGCTGTATCACATGATGGTTTTGCCTAAGAATCAAAACATTATTCTCTTACATATATATATATATATATGCCATTTTTACACATTCTCGAAACCACTTAGTGACCTCCATGCTGAGTGCTGCAAAAGTTCCAAAAACACTGAAAATTAACCCTTTTTTCTGTAGAGAAAAGGTTCAGGTAAGTGTCTTCAGAGGACCAATGTGAACATGTTAATGTTTCAAAAGTCTTCCAGGGTGTTGGCCCTTTAACTGATGTTATTTTATGGCATCAACTAGCTGGCGCAATTTAACAGGAGCTAACTCAAGAACTAACCGCGCTTGTACAATAACCTAACACTCTTAAACAAGAACCGAGGCTTCATAAAGCTACATGAGAGGGTGGGTTCATGCTAAGTATGTTATAATACAAATTTTAACCATGTTTATTTTAGTGAAAACCAACAACTTTCAAACCTCTCAGACTTTTGTGTGGTCTTCATCATATTTGAAATTTGACATACCTCAGACTAAATTATTTAAAGGTTTGTAATACACCCATCCAATGTTGAAAATAGTAATCATTAGCTAAATATTAATTTAGGCTGAAAGAATGGTGCATTTGATTTCACTAGAGGTATGTAGTTTTAACTATTTCTTAAATTTGCATTTGCAAAGTCTGTGCACACGCCACCTTGTGGTTAAACGATAACACATTCAAGAAAAATACTTCATTGTCAGCTATAGCCTAGTCACAAACATTTTTACTATAATCAACTGCATTTCTTGTTTTTATTCAAGCAGAAAATCTACTTTATAAACTCTTTCCAGAATGTTTGATTTTCACTAAATTTGACATCATCCTCAGACCACGGCAGCAAAAAAGGTTTAGAAGGAATTTTTAACTGTTCCTCAACAAAATGTACCACAAAACATTGATGTGGCAACAGTGCCACCTAATGGCCAAAATGAAAGAATCTTTAGATAGAACTACACAATACAGAGCTAACCATTTATATTTATTTTGCTTTCCCTTCTAAATGGAACGGCTTCACGGTATATAATGTTTAATCTAAACTTAATAAATCAAATATTTATTTGTTTTAAAAACCAAATTACTGAAGAATAAACAGCCTTGGGGCCTCTATTAATGCAACATTACAAAAACTGAAGTGACTGCTTTTAGGAAATAATATTAAGAAAACAACAATTCCTCTAGAGCACATGTGTCAAACTCAGATGTGGCCCACCATCTAATCTAATGTGGCTCGCAAGAGCTTAAAAGTTTTGAGTGTCTAAAAAAAAAACGAAAACGAAAACACCTCCGATTTCTCACACTGAAATAAATTTCAAGATGTGAAATGGGTGCAGCTAATAGTTTATCTGTGATTAGTTTCTTAAGCCTGATGATAAAATATGATGATCGATATGCATCATCTTCAGTCAGTGAGTTTTTTTTTCACTAAACAAATTACAAAAATGCTATTTTTTATTCACTTGGACAGTTTGATCCTTCATTAATGGAATTATGTGGGTTTTCATAAGCTGACAAAAATCAAAACAACAAGAATACAATTGTTTCTATGGAACTGAATTGTCACTTTAATAAGTTATAAATAATGAGTTATTTATCATTAAGGAGTAGTTACATTTATTTTACATTACATTCGATTACATTGTTTTATATTTATAAGTTACATCTGGCCCTTTGAGGACAGCCATTATGCTAATGTGGCCCTTTGTGAAAATGAGTGTGACACCCCTACTCTAGAGAGTTATGCAGTTGTTGATGTGGTTTCTGAACTACTAACATGACGGAAAGATTTGTCTGATTTTAAGGTGAAGTATAAAAAGAGAAGCAATCCGCACTGACAACATGCTCTCTCTGAATCAAATTATGAGGGGCATTGAAAATGCTTGGCTGCGTATCCAGCAGCGTGGCTATATTTGCCATTCACTAAGTCTATTTGAAACATTCTTTAAAAAACAGAAAGAAAATCTTTACACAATCACATGTTGAGTCTGAATGGTTCGTTGTTTGAGAAACTCGTTGACATGGTGTGGGACAGTGTTGCAAACTAATGTATCCAGGTTCTTTTCTTTACTCAGTGTTGAAACATGAGGCCCCTATAGTTCTTAGATAGGATCAAACTAAACTTTCAGCTTTTATGTTCTTCCTCTTGTTTTGTTTTTTTATTGAGTCACATTCGTGTTTTATTGACACTGTGGCATTTGATTTGTATGGTAAGTTTTGTGTCCTGCCTCTCTCTGCAGGAAGTAAGCGGGACAGCAAACAGGATGCACGGCTATATATTAACTTGCCCCCTCACAGGCAAGAGGAGGTGGAGGGGCTCCTGGCCGAGGGGGGCAGTCGCACTTGGAGGCAGCTGGCCAGTACACTGGGATATGAACAAGAGCGCATGGACCTGTTTGGACGGGGTCAAGACCCCATCCACACGCTCCTGACGGACTGGGCCCAGCAAGAAGGTTCCACACTGGGTCTGCTGTGCTCGGCTTTAGCTCGCATCGAGCGGCCGGACATTATCAATGCCCTCACTGCTCCCTCTCAAGGCCTGTCAGTGGTTTGAATCGGCTGCCTCACAGAGAGGGGACTTGCAAGATTGGGAACAGGAAGGGTTTCATTCGAAGATGTTCACTTACACTTGTAAAACCATTGCAGTACCTTCAGCACAAACAGGAGCTTTGTGCTCAACACCCTCAAGCTAAACACATTTCCCTTACTGTGTGTCATTCTTAGCGAGTCTCTGCTGGGGTTGGGATTAAAGAGGACTTTTCTGAAGATTCCTGCAGAGCAGGGTCACAGAGCCAGAGAGAGAGTTGTGCAGGTGATTCAATGCCAAAACTGCTCAAGAGGAAAACCAGTGAATGGCTGCCTTTGTTGAAGGCTAAAGAAGACTAAAAAAGATGGATGTTTCTGTGGCTTTCCTCTAGACACTCAGGTCTTGGCTGTCCCTGCCATGTTTGCTTTCCATTTTGGTGTTGAGCTAACACTTGATGCATTTGATTTGAATAGCAACCATTTTGTGTACCATCACATCTACTTCTGCTTAAAGAGTTAAAAAAGTGATGTTTACAATTGTCTATGTTCACGGAAATAAATATTACATCGTGAGCAAACAAGTGTTATTTCATGTACATATTTTAGGGGTGTCAAACTTCAGGTTAATTTGAAAGCCACATGTCTCTTTATTGAAGTGTGGCTGGAACAAAACCTTCTGAGCTTCTGATTGCCACCCAATCTGACAGGGTTAACCTTGCTTCAAAGTTTCACTCTTGCTTC
This sequence comes from Danionella cerebrum, assembly GCA_007224835.1. Classification (NCBI taxonomy): domain Eukaryota; kingdom Metazoa; phylum Chordata; class Actinopteri; order Cypriniformes; family Danionidae; genus Danionella; species Danionella cerebrum. Next base: position 189,515 of record SRMA01026337.1, read on the forward strand.
CCGCACAATAGGGAAGCATGGGTTCTAATTGCCATATGTGACTGCCTGGCAGTGGAAGTGTTTGACATGCAACCCAGATGTTTGAAAGATCTGAAGGACAAGAAAACAGCAAACCATGTAAATATGTTTATTATCAGCAGTCTTTTAAAAAATAGTGATACTTTTTTGCTAAAATGGCTTTTAGCTCGAATTCTGTTGTCAAGATCATCAGCATGCCGCCAGGTACAGCAAGGAAAGGTAGTATTTGACCCTCTATTGATTGTGAACGTTTGCCAACAGAAAGAAAAAATTATCTATGAGGATTATTTCAATCGTGAGCAACAGTATAAACAACAAAAGAGCTACAACTATATATTTTTTTCCACATTCTTTTAATAATCTCTGTGAGGTCTATTTCCAATTTCACATGCAATCGCTGACAAAAGTCTATTCAATTTTGTAGAAACACCTGCTATTAACCTGTCTTTTAATTAATCAACTGATGTTACAAATAACTCATATGAAAAGCTAAAACACTACCAAATTATGTTTAATACACTGAAATAAATTGGTTCCATTGAGAAAAAGATTCATTATTTAATAAAGACAGAAAGGTCCAATTTTGGCAAGACAAATGTTTTGTCGCCTATACAGAAATTGAACATGTATTGTATTCAATTTTGAAATTGAATGTACTGCAAATACAAAAATGTCTGCAAGTTGAGTAGGTGTACTATGAGATCCAAATGTAGCAAATGAGCTTGATTCTTTTTATGTAAGGATTCATAATTTGATGATTTCTTGATGAAGTCGTCAGGAATAGCAGAGAAAGCAGTCTTGCATGCCTTCCAAAGTTCATGAATATTCTATGGTTTCATCTTCCATGCTTCCTTTTTTATCCTTTCCCGGACATACTCAATTATGTCCATGTCTGGCCAATCCTGGAGCATCTTGATCTTCTTCACCTTGAGGAATTTAGATGTGGAGATGGAAATATGTGATGGAACATCATCCTGCTGCAGAATTCGGCCCCTTTTATGGTTGGGAATATAAGACGTCTGTGATGGACCTGTTCAGGGAGTACCCCCGCCTCTCGCCCAATGTGCGCTGGAGACCGGCAGACCTCCGTGACCCCAAAAAAGGATTGGAAAATGAATGAACGAATATAAGACGGTGCTAAGATGTTGTGTTATTTTAGAACAAAATACCACCTTATCAGTAACTGAGATTTTACAGCCACCACGTTGAAACTTTCATCATTCAAACTTAGATTTATTTTTACAACACCAGAAGACAAAGATATAAAAATGTCCTTTTCTGTGAACACTTCCTCCTTTTTAGTTTTTGTACAGTTGCATACGAGGGTTTTGTACAATTTATCAATCACATAATCCCAGCTCTATATCTACCCCACAACTAATTACATAGTGTGTATACATTTACCACTGGTTTTCAGCAGAATTGGGAAATATTGGAATGTAAATCTGTAAGTTACCTAGCTAAAATCTACTCAAGATAAAAGTAAAAAGCAGCTCGTGTAAAATGTACTTTTCTTTTGGGAAAACTGATTGACCTCCGTTCTCCCCATGCTTGCATGGGTTTCCTCCAGGTACTCCGGTTTCCCCATAATCCCAAAAATATGTGGTTAGGTTAATAAAATAATCTAAAATTCGCCTTAGGTGTGAATGTGCGAGTGAATGTTACCCTACAATGGAATGGCGACCTGTCCAGGGTGTACCCCCACCTCCAATGTGCGCTGGAGATCCCCGTGACCCCAAAAAATGGAATACACTGGTCGGAAAATGAATGAATGAATGAATTTACTTGATCAATAGAATTACCTACCTGCCTAATAGCAAGTATTTTTCATATATCATCCATCAAGATAAGGGTTTGATATTAAAAATACAAGTTTAAAAATACATTTCCTTTCAGCTCTTTGCAATGTCAAATCAAAAAAGCCTTGCATTTAATCAAACTGTATTAACTTTCTTTTAACAGTCAGTTTGCAAAGTGACCTACATTTTAAGAAATTAACACATTTAATCAGATCTTGCTTTCCCTGGGGTTTGAAGCCACAGCCTTTGTGTAGCTAACACAGTGGTTTATTAACTGAGCCAGAAGAACTCTGAAAATAAAGGGAACACTCTGAATTAATGAAATGTTCTTATCAAATAGTTTATTTTATTTTGTTGAAAAAAAAATCACTGAAACAATAATTTTTTTTTATGGAACTCAAATACATTAACCCATGGAGGTCATCATTTGGAGTTACAATCAAAAATGGGAAAAAAACACTAAAGGCTGCCTCAACCATCCTACATTAGCTGCAGTACCCGAGCACACTCCATCTCCTGCATCTATTAGAGTTTAGACCCCATTGCATGCTACCACTAGAGTAAAAGCACCAACAGCATTCAAAATTGTCCAAAACATCAGCCGGAAAGCATAGGAGCTGGGAAGTGGTTGGTTGTCTATTCCAATCAGTGTGGCTTTCTAAGTGGGCAGTTTGACTCTGGTGATGATTTCTCGATTTCTGATGTGATATTGTCATACTGAGGGGCACGGTCTGCAAAAACACCCAGACAGGGGCACACTGCTTGGGGAAATCAATATATAATACACAAAAAAACTTTAAAGCAAAAAGTTAAACTTAAACCGCTAAAGAAACTGCTTACTTAATCCCGTGTTCAGGACGGACTTTGCTGTTCCTCTGCCATGACCAAAAGGAGACGCAATGTTAACTTTAGCAAACAATTTGAATTAATGTTACCTATCAGCCAGGTAAAACACATTTAGGATTTAGCTACTGAATGAAGCACACAAGTTTTTGAAATTTCACAAGAAAGTATGTGAGTGACTCAAATCATTAACAATTCTAGATAAAACAAATTGTGGAACGTAACTTTTATCTTCAACAACTGCTGTTTTGGTGAAATTTGCACCATATGTTGAAATTGGTTCTTTGGGGAGATTTTCAATATGGCAGGAAGTTTCAAACCAAACTGTGGTTGGTTAAGTGGGTTAAACACTGCTGTAACCCAGTAGTTGGGTTAAAAAACAACCCAGCATTGTATAGAGTGTGTGTACTGTTTGTTTTTATTAGCGGTGACGTTTAGTGTACGAGCATCCACGTGCTTTCTTTCGGGAAATGCTAATTTTGTCTAGTTTCACTTATTTTCACTGCATTGTTTCCATTATCCTGAGCCTGCACATGAAAAAGGGGCATAATGCTGCAGTTTTCACCTGTACATCCCAAGAACTGCTTTAAATCGTACCCTTGTGTTGTTATTATTAGAATACTGTACATAGAATAACAGACCCAGTGTTCGGCCCCAGTCTCAGCAGTTGATTCTCCACAATGTTAATCGAGACTGAAGGAGGAGGAGGAGTCTTGAGGGGAGCGCTGCATCACCGGGATCGTCGCTGGCTGACCGCTGCTGCTAGCATGAAACAAACAATATGGTGCCTTACAAAGCTGTTGTAACGTTAGTACAAAAACAACAGAGAGTAGTTCATCTATGACTTTATTTATTCACTGGCTATTAAATGCAAGTTGTTTTAACAATAGGCAAAGTATCTTTAAACGCGAAGTGTGCGTTAGCTGTTCGCCTTGTGTGGATTAAACGTCTGGATGTTCATGGCAAAATAAAGCGGAGGAGCTTGCCATCGTTCCCTTGAAAGATGGAGTGCTTGACCGAACTGGAGGCGTGTAAGAAGTGAGTATTTACCTCAAACGAAGGGGTGATTTACCACCCTAAACATCCATTACTGCATGCACACCACCAGTTAACGTTAGCTTGTTTAACGCCAGTTAACGGCTAGCTTGCTAACACACAATTCACTGTAGCGTTTATGTTTCTCAAACGTAATTAATGCTAGACGATAATGCAAAAATGGCTTTTCTCCGATAACTAGTCTAGTGGATTTAGTAAACAAGACTACTCAAATGGCGACAAATTCGTCTGCAGTTAGCCCCGGAGCTCTTAAGCTTAACGTTACATGGCGGTCGAAAGGAAACCGAATTTTCAAGTACATTTTATACTTGTGTTTGCATAATTCATGGTTGTTTGGGATTGCCACGACGAATACTGTCATTGTAGTCTACGTTTTACTCAGAAGTGAAAACGAATGGAGCAAGGCCTTAATTTAGGCCTCAAATCAGCGGGATTGATTTTGTAACCTGCCGCATGTCACTCCCCCTCTGCAGCCATTTAAACTCTGATCATCCTGGAGAGGCTGGTTTTGAGCCGTAGAGGACATGTCGCTGGACAACTGAGTAATGTCAATTAACGCCTAAAATAAACCGTGGCAAACCTTCAATTTTTGTAAAATAAAAATGTAGCCAGATATGGGTAAATGATCAGTAGACAAGAGTTTGCTCCCTAGGTCCAAACCTTGTCCATGTGATCTACCAGAAGATACATTTCACTTTTGTACCGCGCAGTACTGGAACATTTCATTCAGTGATGCTTGGTTCAGTACAGATCACTTGCTTTTCTATTGTATTTTAATATTGTTATAGAGGAGGTGTGTTACAAAACAGCACAGTAATTTTCATCTTGCGCTCTCACTGGGTCTGTTCCTCTCTAGGTACTTCTTTAATCAAGTCTGGTTGGGAGTTGAATGATTTGTTCTCAAACAAGCTTCATTTATTATCTTATTTATGTGTGAATATTTGACAGCCAGCAGGGATACCCACACTTCACTGTGGGATTGAGAAGTCTCGACAGTATTCACGTCCCAGTTTAACCTACATTTAGAACTTCATCCAAAATGCTACAAAAATACCTTTAAAAGGTACAGAATATGGTGCAAAGTCCCCCAAAGCTCGGACTACTGTGATTAGTCTTCTGATAAGCATGCTAGTTCACAATTCACCCCTAGCACTAGGCATTTCCTGCTAGTTATCACTACACAGTCAGCCTGAGAGTGCAGTAAAGTCGGGTTTAAGGCATTTACACATCTATTCAGGCTGCATGCAGTAAATATTTAGCCTTAATTACATGGTGCTAATGTAACCATACAATCCAGCCGAAAAAAACCCTGCATCATTTTTCAAGAAATGCATCAAGCCATTTTTTTTTTGTTTACGCACGGTGTGCGTAAAATGCTGTAGTTGGCTTGTTTTATCATTTGTCTTCAGCTGGGAAAGGCAGCAATAGATGGAGCTCAAGAATGAAATGGGGAACTGTAATTCCAGAGGGCCAGAAGAAGAGAAGAGACTACAGAGACTGTCTGGAGAAGCATCCAGTCATTGCTGAATTTAAACAGCACGAGAGATCAATAGCAGATTTCACACGGCATGATTTTAGCAGAGAACAGTGTCCATGCAACTGTGTCTCCAAGCACTCTTGAGAAAGATTGGAAAATAGCGGTCTTGTGTGCCACTCTGATGCGCAAGACTGGAATTATTATCAAAATAAGAGCACACAAGTTTTTAATTCATTTATTGGGTCAAAACAAACCCTCTTTTTGAACCGAAACCACTGCCGTCTATGCCTTTGTATCCTATGCCTCTGCAATTTCTCGTTGCAGATAATCGGAGACTTTGTTTTACACACACTGCACGTTTGTGACTCGCTGACGGACGCAGATATCTGAGAAGCATCTCGCTTGCCTGTGACTCACAAAGCGAGTCATTTGTACTTCAATCTGTGTGATTGTCACACGTCTGCACGAATCCCGATTCTGGGCATAAACTCAAAATTGTGAACCTGAAATCAGCGTTATTGAGAAGTGGTTTGTTTTCCAGAAAATGAATAGTTAGTCTTTATTTTTTTTACAGGTAAGCGATTGCTCATCCTCTTGTCCTTCTCCATAAGTACAGTATAGTAAACATCTTTCGGGAGGAGTCTATCTGGAGCCACACCTACTTCAGTTATTCCATCAACCCACTTCCATATAAGCTGGTCCATCCACTTTTTCCCTGACTCATTCCGAATCAGCTTCATCGCTCCCAGATATTGGAACTCCTGAAACGCGCCTCACATAGTGTGAATTGCTTCTGCGGCATTGTGTGTCATATATTGAGTTTCAGTTCACCAAAACGCCAATCAGTGTTCAGAAGAGTGTCTGTGCTACAATTATTTAACCCAAAAGAAAGACGCAGGGAGCTCATGACACAGACACAAATCTAAACGCATAGGTGTCTAAAGGCCTTTAGACCGTGCAATTTTGAGTTTTTGTGTGGCAGGACCTTTTACAGTGCATCTGAGGGGCAGCATCCAGTTGTTGCTAAATTCACCCTGTTTTCAAACTATGTATCGCAACCAAACACTTAATTACCGGTAATAAGAAATAATATTTGAACAGACTCGGCACAAAATTTGTGAGATCTGCACCGAAACAACCAACAAAACATTTCTTTTTATTTTACATGGATTACATGCAACACAATATTTAAACTGACATTTCTGCTGGTTGAAATAAGATCTGAATATATTAATATAAGAACACAAATACTACTCTTATAATACATATATTGTTGCACAATGGAAACATTTTATATGTTCTGGTATTGATATTTCATTCTGATTACTGCAGATGCCTGTATGGTGTGGCTTTTGTTGCACTGATGCAAGCTTCAGCCCACTCCTTACGAGTTGCCTTTGCTTGACAATCTTCTCAAGGCTGATCTTATTCCTGTCATTTGTAGGATACCTTTTCCTGCTCCAACTTCTCTTCCTCCTAAACTAACCATCTATACTATGACACTGTATAAGTTGTCTTTTGAACCTTTTTAGCCTTTGGAGGGTGTCGATGGTCTTGTAGGCAACTATCTCATCAGCAGTCTTCTGTCTGATTCAGAAGCCTACTAAGCCAAACTGAGACAGTGCCAAGGCTTTGCATGTGGTTTGTTAGTTAGCTACTTGTCCAGTTCAAAACCACAGTTTCGTTGCATTAGGTACGTCCTCAAAAAGTAGCTCTGGATACAATAAAAAAATGCATTCATAAAAAAATATCAGCTGAACCCAGTGCTCTTTTCTCTTCGCTGTAGGTGTGACATTGTCTCAGAGAACAAACTACTTTGAGTTGGTTTGGCAGAGTGGAGCAGAATCTTCAGGCCGCCAAGCATCCCATCTGCTTCAAAATGGATGCTCTGTTGAATCCTGAGATCAGGTAATCTTTCAGTAGCCAGCCATTCACCTTTATATCACTGTAGGCTTAAGGCCTTTACACACCTATGTGTTTACTTTTGCGTCTGCGTTATTAGGTTCCTGCGTCCTTCTTTTGAGTCACATAATTACTGCACACACACTCACCTGAACACTATATGGCCTTTCAGTGAACTGCCATAAGGGGGATACAGAAGCAAATTATCCCCCTTATTCGCTTTTTCAGAGGCGCGTTTATGGAGAAGGATGGGAGATCGCTTATCTGTTAAAAATAGACAAACTATTCATTTTCTTTGAAAACAAACCAATTCTTATTAAAGCTGGTTTCAGGCACACGATTTTAGCCCCAATCTTGAGATGCTTTCAGATATCTGAATCTGTCTGTTATTATCTGCAGGCAATAAGAGCCACATCCAGAGGGCAACCAGAAGCTTCAAAGGCATAGATGGCGATATAAACAGTGGTTTTGGTTCGAAAGGGGGTTTATTTTCTGTTTATTTTGACCCGACAAATGAACTACAAACTTGTGTGCTCCCATTTTGATAAGAATATCGGTCATGCATATCAGAGTGGCACACGTGACTGCTGTTTTCAAATCTTTCTCGTAAGTGCTTGGAGACGCTGTTTCTTGCTGCTTTTTGTTCTCGAGCTCCGTCTTTTGCTGCCTTTCTTGGCTGAAGACACGCAACCAATTGAGCCTTTCTTTAGTTTCTTTAAAAATTATGCTACTTTTTTTCGGCTGGTCTGTATAGTAACATTTGTGCCATGTAATTAAGGCTAAATATTTACTGCATGCAGCCCCTGCTTAAAAAATGCATAGGTGTGTAAAGGCCTTAAACCACTGTTTCCACTATTTTTATTTCGTTGCTAGTTGCCTAGCCATTATAGAGATTTAAAATGTATACTTTTAAACGTGAAACACTACTATGTACCTAGTGTTAGAAAAATGGTACATTTCGACGGTGTCCGAACTGAAATAAATATGAATTAAAGAGTGATGTCCCTTTCACTTTTTGTTTGTGTAATATGTTGTATGCCACATTAGTCACATTGGTGGACTGAGGCTGAAGTTTTTATTATTTTTCTTTTCTGGACCACACTGGACCAGCATTCGATCTGAGACAAATGAGTTACACCAGAATTTTTTTTTTGAAGCAGACCAAGACACACTATTTGAGAGAGCTTGGTCTGCTTGTTTGCAGTGGGTACAATGACATTATTCAATCTGACACACACACAAAAAAAACAATGTAAGGTTCATTTATCACTGTTTGTATCGCTGTTTTTGCGAACCGTCGGGGATTTTATGTGAATTTACTTCATGCCCCCATTCTCTGCATATGCAAAACCTGTTCTAAACCTAAGATGATGAACAGCACAATTCCTGGGTGCATGGTGGAGCTACTCAACATTGTGCATCAAAGAAGACAGAAGAGCATTTTCATCCATAATATAAAAAGCTACAATATTAGTTGGTTTGAAAACAGATATTGAACAGTGGCAGAAGGTCTTCTAGCTTTGAACACATTTTTGTTTTGCTTTGTACAGTCACTACAGCAAAGGTGGTTTGATACATCCAGTAGACTTAAGAGAATAGCTTAAGGAGAAACCCCTTGATCAAGAGCAGCATTTAGCTGAGTGATAAACATTACATTTACATTTATGTATTTAGCAGACGCTTTTATCCTAAGCGACTTACCGTATTTTTTGGCTCATAAGACGCACTTTTTCTTCCCCAAAACTGAGGGGGAAAAGTTGGTGCGTCTTTTCGAGCGGATGCAGAGCGCCGCGAAGTCCGGTCACGGGTGTATGAGAGGCGTAAGAGCTCCGGAGCTCCAGTGCTAGGCCGAAGCCGCGGTCATATTTGTACAACCGGCGCTGCGCGCTGACGTCATCGCCCATCTCTGCCATAGCGCGGTCGTAACGACAACGGGAAAAAAACGACATTTCCCACAATGCCTTTGGCTTCCGCATCCATACTCACCAGCGAAACTACAGAGCTCAGCTGCCGTTTCTCACACATTAAACGTAAGACTCT
>SRMA01026337.1:198659-215588 GCA_007224835.1 Danionella cerebrum
AGAGTCTTACGTTTAATGTGTGAGAAACGGCAGCTGAGCTCTGTAGTTTCGCTGGTGAGTATGGATGCGGAAGCCAAAGGCATTGTGGGAAATGTCGTTTTTTTCCCGTTGTCGTTACGACCGCGCTATGGCAGAGATGGGCGATGACGTCAGCGCGCAGCGCCGGTTGTACAAATATGACCGCGGCTTCGGCCTAGCACTGGAGCTCCGGAGCTCTTACGCCTCTCATACACCCGTGACCGGACTTCGCGGCGCTCTGCATCCGCTCGAAAAGACGCACCAACTTTTCCCCCTCAGTTTTGGGGAAGAAAAAGTGCGTCTTATGAGCCGAAAAATACGGTAATAAGCAGTAACATCAAGCAGTTTGGTACAAAGTGGATTGATCAGAAGACATACACACAGAACACTTTCAAGCTAGTACAGAAAATGAATTCAAATCAGTGCTTCAGACGTTTTTTTTTTTTTTTAATTAAGTTAAGTTAGTAAGTGCTCTCGAAAGAGTAGAGTTTTTAGTTGCTTTTTGAAGGTGTAAAGAGATTCAGCTTTCCGTAATGTGACGCCAATGGAATTCCACCAGCCGGGAACTGAGAAGGAGAAGGTCCTGGTGAGAGATTTTTTTGCCGCTCTGAGATGGGACTACCAGACACTGTTCATTTTCTGAACGGCGGCATCTGGAGGGGATTTATATTACATTAATATAATCTATTTAAGGTTTTCTGTTAGCTGTTACTTATTCAGAAAATAAACCATAGGTATTTAATATGCAAGACAAACAGAAACTTAATTTTAGTGATTTCACACCTTTTGTTTTGTGTGCAGACTGTGCACTGGTTTTGCTGGCAGACTTTAATCCTGGGATTAACAAATTTAGTGCTGCTCCATAAGCTATAGATGATGGTTATATTTGACAGGCCTTTGGTCTTTTTTTAATTTAATCTTCTTAATTTTGTTTTTCTTTTTTTTCCTGCTTCCATGTTGTCCGTGTGTGACAACAGGGAAGATGTAACAGATTGTTCGGTAAGTCTCAGATTTTTCATTATATCACTTCAGACATGTGCACCAAAAATACCAATTTTATTCCTTTTTTGCATTATTAGGTCAAGGTTCAAAACCTTCCTAAGCAAGTGATATTCAAAGGCCTTGCACCAAGGGTCATATTGACAAACCATCTTTTGCCTAAAGGAAACAAGGCAAAAGTAAACCTTGAGGAGCAAGGTAGACAAAAGATTTCCTTCAGCTTCACACAGACAAAGAAACCACGTCAAAATGTATTTCTGGCAGTCCCAAGCACAGAGAAATCAGCGTGTGAACATTCCTCTGCCTCCCAGCCTGGGCTCATGCCTACTTCAGCTCAAGCAGGACAGGCAAATGAAACCACGAAACTTGATTCAAAATCTTCATCTGAGGAGGAGATCCAAACCACGCCCACCTCATTATCTCTTGGATCAAAACATACTCTTGGAAAGATGCATTTTAAGAAAAAGATTCTCAGCAATACAGTTGTACAAGATATCTCCATAGGTGGCACTGCCTCTACAGATGCATCACAGCTAGAAGCCCCATCTGTCAAAACTGGACCTAAAGAAAATGATGAACCTGAACCTTCAATGCAACAGTGTAGCAAGATCATTGAAAGCCCCCCTGAAAAAGTTATCAAAGAGAAAACACCTCAGGAGAAGCAAGACTCTTGTCATATAAGTCCTGTTTCTTCCCATATTGGGAAGGGAGATATGGAACCTTCTGGTATTTCAGAGCATGACAAAAATAGAAAATCCCAGGTCTGTTCTGATGGCACACTATCAAATTTAGATGGGCATTCAACTAGAACATCATCTACTGAGCTCAGAAGTAAAACAAAATCTGGAAGCCATTATAGTGATGTGAAGAGGTTGTCTGATTCCAGAGTGGATGAGGTAGAGAAATCAAGGTCTGATAGAAAGGATGAGGTAGAGAAATCAAGGTCTGATAGAAAGGATGAGGTAGAGAAATCAAGGTCTGATAGAAAGGATGAGGATAAAGGGTCAAGCCGTTCAAAATCCGAGCGGGATTCCAGACACACATCTTCGAGATCTTCTCGATCAGACAGAGATAGAAGAAGGACCAAAAGTCGGTCACGCTCTAGATCTCGAGGTTCTCGTTCTTATTCCAGATCTGACCGATCTAGGAGTGAGCGACAGACAAGATCAGATAGGTCACATCATCATGATTCTGATCGGAGATTCCGTAGAGGTTCCCCGCATCGTGAGAGTAGGAGCTCTCGCTGCCGAACTGATGGCAGGTCCCGAGACAGCTCTGATTCGGATGATGATCGGCGACGAATAAGGACTCGAGGCAGTGACTCAAGCCGATCCTCCACGTACTCTAGCTCACATAAATCCTCATCTCACACCAGATTGCACAAAGACTCCAAGTCCATAGAAAAGCCTCGGTCGTCTGATTCGGACAAAAGAGTGCCACATTCAAAATATGAATCCAATCGAAGAAGCTCCCCTGATACAGATACTATTTACAAAAAAGTTGGTGCATTTTCAAAATCTGAGAGCAACACTAAAACCTCACATTCCAACTCAGCTACCTCATCCAGAGTTTCTGACAGAAAGACTCAAAAGAACATTTCTGACTCTGATGAAGAGCGCAGAAATAAACGGCAGTCCGGTTCAGACAGGTCTTTTAAGAAAACAGACTCTGTAGATCAAAAGACTTTCAATGCTGTTGCTGGAGAGGAAATGCAGGCAACAGACAGTTTAAGTAATAACACAAAAGACTCCAATTCACTTCTAAACACAAATACATTTAATAAAGAATACCATGAAACTGACGATCTCTGTACTCAGCCATCAGATGAAACTGTTAACAAAATTAGTCCACTTGAAATGGAAAAGGCAATAGACCATCAACACCTGAACCAGTACATCTTTAGTTTGGGAGATGATTCAAGTGGCCCCGACAAGATAGTCGAAAGTTTGAAGGAAAACATAGTAGACGAAACTTGTGAAGTTAGATGTTCCACGGAGGGTGATGAGATTGAAATGAAAGCTGAGATTTCAATTAAAAGTGAAGGGCAGGCTGGATCAACGCATACAACCACCACTCTTAGTGAGGATTCAGCAGGGTTGCTGGAAGACCCTCTTTTTGTGACTCCTGGAGGATTCTTGAAAGTGAACTCTGTATCACACAGCACATCAGTAATCCCAGGTAAAGTACACATACCCAACAGCCCTACCGCTCAACAATGTGAAAAGGAATGTGAGCAGGTAAACTTGACAACTGAACAACCCAGCAGTGGGGCTTCAAAAAAAGATACTGTTGCTAAAAAGTCCAGATGGGACATTGTTGGCCAAGTCCCATCAGATTATGAAAGTCCAATGACTATAGTGACTCTAGAAGTGAACAGTACAATTGAGACAACCTCTGAAAAACAAGACTTAGAAGAACCACGGGTACAAGACCCACCCTCTGTTAGCTCTCTGACATGTGACCCTAATACCCAAGATGCTAATTTTGAAATGCCACAGTCAATTGCATTAGACAAAGCTACGCTTGAATCTACAGATGCAGACTCTTTAAACCCTAATAATAAATGTCAAAGTGAGGACAGTGAAGAGTCAGACTCTGATTCTGATGATGGCCCTGCCTACTTAAAGCGGTTGCACTCCGTGGTGGTTGTGCCAAAGAATTCAACGATTACTCTTGAAACAAATGATGTTGCTGAAGAATCTCTTAGATCCTCTGAACAGCAGCCAGTGAATATACTTGAAAGCAGATTAAATAGTCTGTCAACATTCAAAGAGTCAACCATTCCAGTTAAGAGCACTGCTCCACATCCTGATGTGAAAGTCCAATACCAATCACAGAGCAACATGGTTGACAGCACCAGCCATTCAGAAGTCAACAAGTGCTGGAATTCACAGGGAATAACAAATGACCCAGTTGACATAAACCAAGTCTCTTTTCAGAACTGCAAGCGATCTGAAGCAGTTCAGCATCAGCATCATCCAACACCAGATAGCTGTAATGGAAATAAAGAGCACTTCTGGGATGGGCACGATGATGGTGTGGTGTGGGAGCTCAACCGGTCAGAGCTGCCCAGCAGCACATTTCAACAACCAGACAGTAGTCACAACACAGAAGCTCCTCAGCCTCTGTTCCAGAGTGTTCACACACAAGGTCCATGGATGGTCAACACACACAATTTGGTAAACCAGATTCATCCGGACTCTCTTACCAATGACCATGAGGATGACTGTGAGGGAAGGGCAGTGAAGAACAGTCAAGGATCTGCTTTGTTCAGGCCATTCCCGTTTGTTCAAGCCCCTGAGATTAGTAGCAATATCTTCTTAACAGAAAGTCAGAGCATCTCTGAACCCTTTAGGGATTACAAACAAATGCCTCATAGAGGAAGGGGCCCACCTAAGAAAAGACGTCAGGATTTTGAGTCTGAATCAGAAAACGAAGCAGAGGCTGGTTTAACCAGTAAGAGAGAGTGTTTGGAAGAGAGCTTGAGGCCTATGAAAGATGCCAAGGAGACTTTGAACCAAACACAAGAGACTCAGAGACCTCTACTCAGTCTAAAAAACTTCCTGGATCCTGTTGTGTGGAGAGAGAGAGCAAGACAGAAGAAGATGCCTCCCTATTTTGACCTCATTGAAGAAAATCTATACTTGACAGAACGGTATGGGTCCTCTTCAGTAGTATTTTGGCTCTATACATCAAGCCTTGAGTTTAACCTGTCCAAAACATTTGTCTCAACAGCAAGAAGAGCAAATCTCATAGAGACATCAAGCGCATGCAGTGTGAGTGTGGAATTCTCTCCAAGGAGGAGCGAGCAAAAGGAATGCTAGCATGTGGAGAGGATTGCCTCAATCGGCTGTTGATGATTGAGTGGTAGGTGTCCAACCACATCCTGATTTTTAAATCACCCCCATTGTGCATTGACCAGTTTTCATGTTTTTCACTGTGTTCTTCTTTAAAGTTCCTCCCGGTGTTTAAATGGTGCTTACTGTTCCAACCGACGTTTCCAAACAAAACAGCATGCCGACTACGAGGTGATTCTAACCGAGAGCAAAGGCTGGGGTTTGCGAGCAGCTAAAGATCTCCTGTCGTAAGCACTGTTTTTTTTTTTATCTAGGGGTAGCGAGGTCCTTTCTGATTATGAAAAAAGATGTTTTAATGGATCATTGAGCAATTGGGTGGGTCATTTGATCAAAGTGTGGCTTGAGGGATGGGAGTCCAAAGTGGATTATTGATGTCTGTCAAAGCATTTAGGAGACAAATCATAACTGCTCTCAAAGAGTATGTTCTACAACCTGGACGGGTGTTGTACAACCTGGACAGATTGCCAGTTAATGATCATTAAGGAGACTCCAAACGATCTTTCAATGACGACAGGCACTTCATACGGTTTAAAACCCTTTGGGTCACATTTTTTGAAAAGACCTCATGTTACCAGAGTGCCTTTCATGAACAACTGCATTTGTGGCGAACTGTGGGTCCAATCATCGAGTTTGTGTGCAGGAACACGTTTGTTTTGGAATACTGTGGAGAGGTTCTGGATCACCGGGAGTTTAAGGCTCGAGTTAAGGAGTATGCTCGAAACAAGAACATCCACTATTATTTCATGGCTTTAAAAAATAACGAGGTAAGTTTGCATCATCAAGGCTTTGTGTTGAAATGCACCAATTGCGGTTGAAGCGAACTGCAAGACGTTAACATTCTTTAACCTCTTGGCATTCCTACAAAATGGGGCTAAAAGAAATAGAAAAGACACACCCAAAGTAACTTGCTTGTTTTTCCTGAACCATTTGGAGTATTTGCATGATTTTTATTTCTCTATTTTAAGGGAAGATCTTCTGAGGTTGTACCCTGTAAGAAATACTTTAGCTAAGCCAAATTTCTCAACATTTTTTGAGCAGGGTTGAGAGCATTTCAAATCTCATCATCAAATGTGAATTGTGTTCTGGTTATTTCATGGTTGAGCCTATAATTAGAAATAATAGCCCTGAGTTAATATGTGAGCTTTTGCATTGCTAAATCTCAGATTGTCTGCAGATAATTGATGCCACGCTGAAAGGAAATTGCTCCCGTTTCATGAACCACAGCTGTGAACCCAACTGTGAAACACAGAAGGTACTTTCACCAGAGTTTTACTGAAGCTAAGGAATGTGTGATGTGACCGTCTCTGATTTGGATTTCTAATTGTCTGAACCCTTTGCAGTGGACTGTGAATGGCCAGCTCAGAATAGGCTTCTTCACCACTAGACCTGTGAGCGCTGGGACAGAGCTGACTTTTGATTATCAGTTTCAGAGATATGGGTAAAAGTCATGCAGTTTCTATAAATCCATGAATCTTGATCAGCATGCTAAATAACTCATTTCTTCTCTGTGCTCCAGGAAAGAGGCCCAGAGGTGTTACTGTGGAGCACCAAGCTGCAGAGGGTTAATAGGTGGAGAGACTCGAGTAAGTGTAAGAGCGGCAGGTGGGAAAAAACAGAGGGAAAGGACAAGGAAGAAAGACACTGACAGTGCACTAACTACAGTAAGTGGCTCTGAAGTGAGCCTGCTAATCTTGCTAGTCATCACAGTGTGTTGTGAAATATTTCATTCAGGGTAATTGCTCTGAGACACTTCCAGTCCCAACCTTAGTGCATTGTGTAGAGAAGCTAATCACTCTACTGGAGGTTCTACTGGCTGGCATGATACTAGATCTGTTGAGCTATCTCAACAGTAACAGATATGTCACTGCCTGTTTGCACTCTGCTTTCTAAGCTGATAATCATTCTTTTGCAGCTAGACGAGGAGTTGGAGGCTCTGCAGGAGAACGGAGATGGCTTGTGTGGAGAGAAAGAAGTGATTGCACTTTGCAGACTCATGGTGCGAGTGGAGACTATGGAACAGCGACTCACCTGCCTTAAACTCATCCAGGTGAAACTGCACCACACATCATTTAAAACGTGGTAGTTAATAACATCTAGACAAGTGTGAAGCATCTCTGCCACAATAAGCAAGTGCAAAGGTCTGTCCTAGGATGTCATGGACAGGATTTTACACCTGGACAAGACAGGAATGGACAATGTCACAGGCATCTTGGTTGAAAGGTCCCTTCAATCGAATTATCTTTTTAAATGCCAAAATAATTTGACACAATGGATGAATAACTCCTTTTGGAAAAGGGTCTCAGTTATTTAAAGGCCTTGAGCGTCACCTTTTTTCTGCCCAAGATCATTAAAAGAATGACAAAAAAATGGGTGTGTACAGCTGCGTAGAATAGGTTGGGTGTGAGTCTGGCTTGATTTGATAACAAATGACAGAGATAAGTGCTTCATAACAACCACTAAAACGCACACATACCTGCACTGAAATGGGATTGTAACTCCAGTTGTAACCGTATCACATACTGCATTGATTTACAATGCCTATGTCCACCTTTCTCCAGTTCCAGTAGTTTTTTTTAAGAGGAACGTGATTGCTTCAACTTGTTGGTGGCTAACCTACTAACCAACCTCAAAGCCAGAGTTTAGCTCAGGCTTCATCACGAGGAAAGCCATGTCTCACCTCAGCACCTGTGCACCACGAAACAAACAAACACTTGTGAACCCTTCTGAACTCCAAACAACTGTGCGGTCTTGCTACTTCACAGGACCATTAATAAAGAATACACCACATCTTCTCATAGGATAATAGAAATTAAGCTCATTAATATTTAAAATACAGATGAGTCTAATATAAGACAAAGATGTATCACTCTTGATCAATTTCTTTTCAAACAGGAAGTCTGAAATTGTGAAGAAAACATAGAAATTACACAGTTTTGCCCACAATTAAATGTAACAGACAATTCAGTTGTCTTAAATTCGTGTGAATCTCTGAAATTATCATATTGTTTGTAACCTGTGTAACGGATAAAGGTTTTGTCCTGCTATGAATATGCTTGCGCATGTCACTTGAAGGAGTGTAATCTTGTAACGGAAAGTAATCATAGATTCTTCTTTTAAAAAGTCAATCTAATGAAATTTAATCGCAAATGCAAGTAATCGTTCAACCCTGCCATGAACCCAAACATCATCTCCACTGCGATTGAAACATTTTGGTTTGGGGGTGTTCTACTGACAAGGGGAAAGAGCATCAAAGCTACAATGGACCAGGCCATGAGCAACCATGTTTTTGGTCAGAACCGTCTTTTCTCAGCCAGTTCACTGAAAAATAGACCCCCCCCCCTTCCTATTTATCTCTTATACGTTTTGACGTTCTTATACGCATTGATCTGTGGGCAGATTTTGAGAATCTGCATTTTGGTTAAATTGGACATGTTGTTGCATGTCTTTCTTAATTGTCTCATGCTTGTGCAGAACACCCAGAATCCCTTGTGCCTGAAGCAGTTTTTGGATCACCATGGTCTCTCTCTGCTATGGATATTTATGGTTGAACTGTCTGAGGCTAAGAGCATCTCTGCAAACAACATTAAACTCCAGTTGGAGGTGAGGTTCAGGTAGAAGCTTTTCTCCTGAGGTTCAGGTGGATTCTTGCCCCATGTTTGTTTGACTGTCTTTGTATGCATTTTCAGATAATGAAGGCTCTGGCTGTGCTTCCCATCTCCACCAAGAACATGTTGGAAGAGAGCCGAGTGCTGCAGTTCATCCAGCGCTGGGCTCAAAGCCAGACCCTTAATCAACCAGGAGAACAGGATGGCTACTCCAGTGAAAGCACATCACGTGCTCAGACACCTCTCAATACTCCTGATGGTCACCCGTCGAAGCTGAGTGCTGAGCAGGATGGGGACACCCCGAAGAGAGCAGTGTACCGGAGGCTCAAAATCATCAGTGAGAACAGCCTAGACAGCGCCTTGTCAGATGCTAGTAAAGCCTCAGATGGAAAAGAAGAGGATGATGATGAAGAGGAAGATATAGAAGAAGATTCTTCACAGCTAGAACCCACAAATGATTTGGTGGTTAAAGGAGATGTGAGTAGTGTTGAAGTCCCTCCTGAAAGTCAAGCTGAACTTGAGGTGGAATGTAAGCAGGAACATTCTGAACTGGTAGACGTTCCACCTCTCGTGTGCAGTGATAAAGAGACCTTAGACAGTTTAGAAGTAGAGGATAAACTCTCATCTGAGCCTGAAGAACAACCGAAGAACGAGACCCTCAAGGAGCAAATGAAGAGCGATGAGTCATTGGCATTACCAAAAACTGAAGACTGTTTAGCTACAGTGCCATCTGCTGAAGATGCTTCCATCACTGAAACCCAAGCAGAGAGTACATCCTCGGAGCTGTCTACCTCTGAAGGGGGTGAAGAAATCACTCCTGCACAGGCAACAGAAGTCACCGCACAGGTCATATCTTCCAACACTACAGTTCTTCCCCAGGAGAGCATTTCTAAAGAACTTTCTTCCCTGGATTCTGCTGTTGTTTCTAATGAAGACCCAACTCCCGAGGCTGTTGTAGCCATTGGGACATCTGAAATGCAGGTGCTGGCTGTTCCAACAGAGGGTGCTGCTGTTGGGACACCCTCTCAAGATGAGGAGGAGGGGGTTTCTGATGTAGAGAGTGAACAGAGTCAAGAGCCACAGATCCGAGCTTCTGACATCACCGATATGGCTGCCCGGCTCTTGGACACTTGGAAAGACTTAAAGGTAATTTTAATATTGATCAGACCTAGGCTAGGACCATTCTGAAGCAGAACCTTTTTTTCCCTAAATGAGTTGTTTTAGATTATAAACAGAACTTGTTTTAATCAAGTATGCTTAAATGTTTCCATCACAGGAAGTTTACAGAATACCCAAGAAGACACAAGTTGAAAAAGAGGCACATGGTAGTCTATCAACACATTGAACAAGTACTCCGCTTTCCTTTTAAAACTTTAATATGATCTGTTGTTTTCCTCTGAAGATCGCAGCCGTGATCGGGAATCCCAGGGCACTCGAACATCCTCCAGCAGTCGAGAGCGAGAGAAGGATCGCGACCGAGACTGGGACCGTGAAAGAGACTGGGACAGAGAGAGGGAATGGGAGCGTGACAGGGATGGGGAAAGGTCGAGTCTTCGCAGTGCAGAAAGAAAAAAACGTAGAGGCTCCACGTCCCCTCTACCACCTCCAGTCTTTGAGAGGGGTCGTCGAAATGATGACAGGTTTGGCACAATGAAACAATACTAATAATGAAAGTTCTGTCAGAGCTAATCATGATAAATGTCCAGTAACATATAAAATCCAATAACAAAGCACTTTTATGACGAAAGTGATACAAAGGCCTGACATAACTCCGGGAAACTCCTTCCAGGAAGATCACCGGCGAACCTCGAACCTGCAACCTTCTAACTGGAGGGTCACAGTGCCACCCACTGAGCCACCATAATTCATTATTATTCAACAATAAATGTGAAACAAAAAATAAACAGTAAAACATTCTGAAAACAAATGTCATTAAGGTGTGATAAATGTGACAAAAAAAATTACAAGAGCAATAATATGCTAGAACACGTATAATGGTAATCCATATTATTGAAGTATGTTGTTAAATACATCAATAAAGTATGAGGATAGAACATGACAAAGGTGTTAACAAATAAAGTTCTCAATGACACTGTAATTGATATACAGACACAAAACTGCTGTGTGCACATTGCCAGTGCTAAATATCAGTCAAATGATCTATCTAGTAGTATGATAAATTTGTAATGAGCAGAAATACTTTTGGAAGTCCTATTTAGAATGTGGGGAAAAATAAACTTTTCCCATGTGAATGGCTGACTGCAGAATGATTATCACCTTTATTAGGTTTTAATGATTTTTGAAAGTTATCTATACAGTGAACCAACTTTAATAGTTTTTTTTCTTGGCTCAAATTTCTATTTGTGTGGTTCACAATGGTTTCATTTATCCCTAATAAGCCAAGGTCGGACCATGTGATTACAGCTACACAGAACAGAGATGACTATGTTCACGTCATGAGAAAGGTAATTTTCCTGCCAACAATCAAATTCAGAGAATTCAATCTTAAATTCGTTTTTAAAATTACAAAATAAGTTTTCACACGTCAGACTGTGTGTGAGCAAGACTCAAGGCGGAACTCTGAAAGCATGACTGTTCCATCTTTAACAGGAAGTCGCTTGCAGCCATCAATGGCAGCCTCGTTGCCAGCTCAGACATGGCTTCATAGTAGCCCAATGCCAGTAGGCGGTGTCACAGAGTCACAACCATTTAAATGTTTGTCTAAAACAGATATGACCGTATGATGAAAGGAAGACATGTGGGTAAAGAAAGGAAGACTGTTGGGAAATGCAGACGAGTTCAGGATCTGAACCCGTGTCACACCGCACAAGCACGCATATATATGTCCAGCGCATACTAGATGGTGCTAAAAATTTTATCATTATTACTTTAAGGCTCTTTTAAATCAAGTGTAGATAGCCAATAATTTGTCATCACAAATGTGATAACACATACCACTAAAGCATTTTGATATAACATTACAATAAAGCACAATGATGAAATGTCCCAGTAAAGCATGATGATAAAACATGGCAGTAAAGGACTGTGATAAAACACGGCAGTAAAGCAAGGTGATAAAAATGTCAACAAAGCACAATGAAAAATGTCAGTAAAGCACGATGAAAACAGTCAAAGCGTGACTTGACAATAAAGAGAGATAGAGTGACTGTGGGATGATAAAGCATTACAATGCAACATGGCATGTTCCAGATGGAAGCTCACTGCAACCTTGTAGAAAGTAACAGTGTCCCACATTAGAGCTAACCATAGGCCTTTTTTTCCAGATATATCCCAGCATGAACTCGAGTGTTCACAAAGACTAGAGATTTTTAATGTTGGCTAACTGATAAAGGTTTTTTTTACTTGTTTGTGCAGATATGAACAGACCAACAGCAGCAAGAAGAAGCTTGCTGCCAAGGAGTCTCGTATAAAACTGTCTACCGAGGAACGGCGGAAGCTCTTTGAACAGGAAGTTGCTCAACGGGAGGCACAGAAACAACAGCAGCAACAGCAAGAGCAGCAGCAACAGCAACAATTACAGACACTTGCGTTTAACCCATTAGCCTACACCTCAAGTCCAAACTTTATGGGCTACCCTCCTGGGTACCCAATCCAGACCTATGTGGATCCTACAAATCCCAATGCTGGAAAAGTGCTCCTACCCACCCCTTCTGTAGAGCCTATGTGCATCACCCAAGCTGCTGATGCTTTTGAACAAACTCCTGCTCAACCTGCAATTTCAGACCTGGCTGAGCATCTAGCTTCCCCGTCCTCCACCACCACCCAGGCAGCTCCTTCCTCCAACTTGGCACACATCCCTGCCACTTTGGCACTCTCCTCTGGAATACAGACTCAGCAGTTTGTCCAGCCTCCTATTCCAGTACAGGATCCAAGTGTAGCTGTCCTTTCTGTGCCAGCTCCAACAGCCAATCCCCAGCTGCAGAGTCAGCAGGCCTACACCACACTCTGGGATCCCAACACCCAGCAGGCAGTCACAGTGCAGACTCAGCCAACCCAGCAGTACTCTGGCACGTCACAGCCGCAGACTGCCATCTACTATCAGGGCCAGCCCTGCCAGACCATTTACAGCATTCCTGCAGGTTACCCACAACAAAGCACTCCAGTCATACAGGTGAGGGATTCGGATATTCATTGTTTTCTCTTGTAATGGTCGATGCACGAGTCTGTTTCTGGTCAGCACTATGACACCTTTACTATCTAATAATTACTATCTTATTATCTAATGCAGGGTGCAAATGCAAAAATTTTTTATTTATGAATGTATTGAGAATTATTTATGTGCTAGTATAGCTTGCAAAACTACATGAATTTGCACAACACAACTACATAAATGTACATAAATTGCCATTATTTTACTCTGTGTAATAGAAATACATTGTCGCTTGCAGAACTGTTGTCTGCATGGACTAGCGTCGTAATTGAGCCATGTTTTGTTGTCAAAACTTATAAACTTATGAATTAGTAGTCCATCAAAGCACATAGTTCATACCACCATGTTGTGTAGACTACACCCGAAGAAGATTTTTTTTTTTTTTTTTTGTGTGGAGGTGTTTTGCCGATCTAAAGGCCAAAACACACTCACCCAAATTTTTATTGCGGAGTATCATGCGACGACACATCTCAATCTAAAACGATCACGTATTACAATGTCACATCGGACCGAATGAGTGGTGCCAAAGGAAAAATAAATATTTTACAAGGAAAACAAAAGCTGGCTCTTAGACGATGCATAAAGGAGCCACTCTGTGGCGCTCATGTAGCACTGCACAAATCCTCTCTTTTCCCCTCATTTTGACAAACAGCTTCCTGTAATCAGCCAACAGTATAAAATGCTCGACATCCATGATTTTTTCTGTGGTCTTTGATTTCTTCTGTCATTGTCTTCTTCCTGCTTTTCTTTTTTCTTGTTTCACCATTTGGATCTGTTGTACCCCAAATGCAATCTGGAGTGTCATTGCATCAGTATTTCTTCGACGTAGATATAGACAAAGAGCACCCTGCTGAAAAGCCATCTGAAGATTCGTCTGTTTTTTTAATTCTGACTATTGTGTAGAGGCTTAAAAACTGAGGTACATACCATACTGTGAGCTTTTTGTACCCGTGGCCTTCTGATCACCAGACCATTTCTACATTGTCATTTTGGTTTAGACAATTTAGTTCAGACCAAACGTCAAATGTGCACTGATCAAAAGATCAAAAAGAGAATTTGTTCCATAAGCTTCAAAGGGCCAGCGACACCAAATCATAACTGTTGCATCTTGTGTGCAGACATACACTGAGCCAGCAGCCGGTTACATACATGGACAGCAGGTGTACACGGGTCATCAGCAAGGTGTTGTGGTGCAGCAGGGTGGCACCGTCACCACCATAGTCACTGCTCAGACCGTTCAGCAGGTGTGTTACCCTCTCTTACTTTCTCACACAATGTGTACCTTTTTGGACCAATTAACAAAGTGATTCAGTGCTGAAGCACATAAAATACTACAAATCAGCTCTCAAATAAAGCTAGCAGTTAAGAGCATTAGCATTAGCTCTACAAACTGCATGCATTCATTGTTGCTACTTTAAAGTGTCACAATTCCACTGTGACACACATGATTTCATACCTCGGTTTATATCAAAAATAAAGGGGAAGGAACTTGGTCATTGAATTAATGGGATAGTTATATGTGGGTTTGCAGCAAAAACAGTACATGAAACGCGTCGTTCATTCACCTCCACAAGATGGAGAGTTACAGAGAGTGTTTAGAGAGCAGTGTAGTAGTTAAGCAAAGCACAGATGCTTTTACCAAAGTAAGGTGCAATTATTTCAGTTTGTTTACTACCATTGATGCTTGTTCTTGATAGCTGAGTAAAAGAGACCAGGAAAACAAATGCACCTGCAAAAGGAAGATTATCGCTGCGGCCAAATTTATCAAGCTCCTGTTTTCCAGACTAATCAAATTGTTCAGGAAATGCAAATTGAAGTTGTGGTTGAAGCCTGTAGAAGTACATACCTGCAAAACATATTGCTTATTTAGTAAAAAATACAAAGATTTGTTTTAATACGGTCAGGTTGCACATGCAAGGTGCTCACCACAAAACAGTGTTGGACAAAGATTATAAATGCTATATGATACTTTGCATAAAGTTTGTTTCATCATTTTCCAGCCTTTTGACCTTATCTTGTCTTGGTTGTGTTGCATTCCTTCAATAGCAAGTCATATCAAATTAAATTTAAATATGTAGCTGGTTAAATTTTAAGGACTTAAAAAGTCTTTAAAATGTATAAAATGTAATTAAAATTCCTGCAAATACCCTGAATCTATTTCAGGGCTTCATGAGCCTTTATGTTGCAATGGTTTTATCCCCCAATTTTCATTAATCTAAATGAATTGATGCCAGTCACAGATTTGTTTACAAGCACTACAAGCATTTTAATTGGAGTATTGAAAAAGACTAAACCTAAAATGGCTATGCTGGTTGACTTATTGGTAACATCCTTGTTATGGCTTCAATTCCCTTTTGGGGTGTTTGCTGGTGCCTGTTTCCAGCTCACTTTGTGCGAAAGGCAGGGATACACAGGTTGCCAGTCCATCGCAGTAACTGAAATTTTCTTAAATAAATTAATTTGGAGTCACTTGTGTCATGTTTTTTGTAATGAGGTATGTCACCGCATTGTTCACTGACCTTTGCTGCTGAAGCTACAACTGCTGTTTGTAAATATATCTGCTATTCCCCTACTTTATACAGTAACATGCAAGAGGAGATTAAGGGATGTTGGCTAATGTTTATAATTAGCTGTGTTATCTGACTCGTTAACTTGGATGTTTGCAAAAGTTCATTTCAAGACAGCTTTAAGTTAACAACTCACTTTGACTTAGGCGAATAGTGCTGGATGGTGCTCCCACGGATGTGGGATGTGCATTGCCTCCTTTACGGTATCATTTTTTTATTGCTTGCTGTTGAAATCCCGACTTTTTTTCAAACCACTGTAAACCTTGAAACTGGTTATCATCCCATGCCTGATTGACACAGTCAACATTGACGCTGCAGTTTGGGCTTTAAAGTGGTGGTGGTGGTGGTGGTGGTGGTGGTGGTGGTGGTTTTTCACTGACAAAAATGATCTTGGAATATCTCCACTTAAACAGTTGAATAAAACCTCTCCTAAACTGTGATTGCTTGCAGGAAATGATCGTCCCCAACAGCATCATTGATCTGCCTCCTCCATCCCCACCCAAACCTAAAACCATTATTCTGCCCCCCAGCTGGAAAGTGGCACGGGATCCCGAGGGCAGAATTTATTACTACCACATGATTACCAGGTGTGAATACTTTTCACTCAGTTTCGTACATACAAGTGTGTTGATGGGAAGATTGACTCTGCTGTCTCTATGAAGGCAAACACAGTGGGACCCTCCAAGCTGGGATGGAACGTCAGAAGAACATGGAACCAGTGTGGAACATGAGTCTGAGATGGACCTCGGCACACCCACATATGATGAAAATCCCTCAAAGGTATTAAACACAAGGTTCTGCTGCACAACTTTATGCTTGTAACTAGGATGGCACCGATACTGCATTTCTTCAATGTGAGTACAAGTACCGTATTTTTCGGCTCATAAGACGCACTTTTTCTTCCCCAAAACTGAGGGGGAAAAGTTGGTCCGTCTTATAGACCGAATGCAGAGCGCCCGGAAGTCCGGTCACGGCCGTATGAGAGGCGTAAGAGCTCCGGAGTTCCGGAGCTAGGCCGAAGCCGCGGCCATATTTGAACACCCAGCGCTGCGCGCTGACGTCATCGACCCATCTCTGCCATAGCGCGGTCGTAATGAAAACGAAAAAAAATACATTTCCCACAATGCCTTTGGCTACGGTAGCCGCAGCTGTGCTTCCGCATCCATACTCACGAGCGAAACTACAGAGCACACATTGAACGTAAGACTCTCGCATTTGAGTGATCTCTCATGCTACAAACCCGATTTCTCACGCTACAATACATTACATACATGAAATGGGCACAGCTAATAGTTTATCTGCGATGTTTCTTGAGACTGACGATAAGATGATGATCGATCTGCATCGTCTTCAGTCTGTGAGGGTTTTTTTCCGCTAAACATTCACTTGGACCGTTTGATCCTTCATTAACCTCTTAAGCCCTGAGGCCTATTTTCCGAAAATCCTATACTTTTACTTTTTAAGGCATTTCTCAGCTTTTACAAGGCCTAAACTGCAAATCTTGGTATCAAAATGAACATAGGTTCTTGGGGAATGGTGTGGATGAGTTAATTTGACAGTCAAGAACACTGGGTAAGAGTAATTGATGTTGGAATGGCCAAAAAATGAACTCCGCCTAAAAAAAAAACACATGTTTCCTCCAATATCTCCTTATTTTACTTATAACGAAGCAAATAAACACAATCAATTGTAACAACTACATGTCAAGGACA
>SRMA01026337.1:219063-276127 GCA_007224835.1 Danionella cerebrum
GCTATTATTAGTAATGTAGTGACAATGTTACTGGCTATTATTAGTAATGTAGTGACAATGTTACTGGCTATTATTAGTAATGTAGTGACAATGTTACTAGCTATTATTAGTAAATGTAGTGACAATGTTACTGGCTATTATTAGTAATGTAGTGACAATGTTACTGGCTATTATTAGTAATGTAGTGACAATGTTACTAGCTATTATTAGTAATGTGGTGACAATGTTACTGGCTATTAGTAATGTGGTGACAATGTTACTGGCTATTATTAGTAATGTAGTGACAATGTTACTGGCTATTATTAGTAATGTGGTGACAATGTTACTGGCTATTATTAGTAATGTGGTGACAATGTTACTGGCTATTATTAGTAATGTGGTGACAATGTTACTGGCTATTATTAGTAATGTAGTGACCATGTTACTGGCTATTATTAGTAATGTAGTGACAATGTTACTGGCTATTATTAGTAATGTAGTGACAATGTTACTGGCTATTATTAGTAATGTAGTGACAATGTTACTGGCTATTATTAGTAATGTAGTGACAATGTTACTGGCTATTATTAGTAATGTAGTGACAATGTTACTAGCTAATATTAGTAATGTGGGGACAATGTTACTGGCTATTATTAGTAATGTAGTGACAATGTTACTGGCTATTATTAGTAATTTAGTGACAATGTTACTGGCTATTATTACTAATGTGGGGGCAATCTTACTAGCTGTTATTAGTAATGTAGTGACAATGTTACTGGCTATTACGGTATTACTAATGTGGTGGTGATGACGAATGGTGGACTTTAGAATGATGAGTGAGGGCAAAGAAAAACATTACAGCCTTTTTTTTGTTACTTTTACTGTTTACTGTCTGTTCATGTTACATGTTTGGCTGTTAACTTTTACACGGTTGATATAAAGTATTTGGTTCAGAATCTTTTTTTTTCTAGATCTTCCTCTTTTAAAATTGCATCTTATGTGCCGGTGCGTCTTATGAGCCGAAAAATACGGTACTTACAGTTGAGTACTTGCCTTTACAGAGTACATGTACTTAATAATGCAGTACACTTTTGTTGACACCTTTATTACATGGGAAACATTTTTAACAATACTGAAAAAACACAGCTAATTAGCGCATACTGGTCCAATCTCGAGATGCGATATTCATGTGTTTGAATCTTATTCAGTACATGTTTACAGTTTTATTTCCAAGCTAAGAATGGTTCTCTTGAGACACAACAGCATAAGCACAGGTTTAAACCAAGTGTAAAATTTGGATTAGCGTTTTGTGCTCTGGAGTTGGAGAGTACAAATTTAGTCTGGTTGAGGATTACAGAATCTCAAACACATATTTCCCTCAATTGTTTAAGCTCTTTTGATTTTTTTTATGTCTATTTTAACTCATTTCCTCAGTTCTCTACAAAGACAGCTGAGGCAGACACCTCCAGTGAGCTAGCCAAAAAAAGTAAAGAAGTCTTCCGCAAGGAGGTGAGTTTTTGGTGTTGAGCTCATCGTTCCCGGCATAGCGCATGAGCTTGGCTCTTCTAACCACTCATTCTCACCTGTTTATCCTCACAGATGTCACAGTTTATTGTGCAATGCCTTAATCCCTTCCGCAAGCCCGACTGCAAGCTGGGCCGGATCAGCAACACTGAGGACTTCAAGCATCTTGCCAGGAAGGTACGTGTCTGCATTCAAGGTTAAAGGAGTAAAAACATGTTTATAAGTAATATAAGTTTAAATATTGATACAGGTAGGAATGACAGCCTATAAATGTGATTGAACCGTTGTTACACATTCAATAATGAAAACCCTTAAATTTCAGTTTTTTTTTATTGCCTCGCAAACAAAGCCAGTTGATTAAAGTCAAATGGAGCAGTGTTTGGCTACTAACAGTAGAAAAAAACTTAATGTACAGATGGAAGGGTGAAGTTAGTTGATCTACATCCAATAGTTGATGAATAAATTCAAGTCATGTCCACACAAACAGTTTTTTTTTGTCTCACACAGTGTACAAAAGGTTTGTACCTGTTTTAAAAAAATAAATTAAAAAATGCTGATAACACTATATCAAACTAATAGGTGACTGTCGATTTGTGGCATTTTAAAAATGAGTATTCAGCATTGAGTTCGCAAAAACCTCTATTCAGTGATCAAATGAGATACATATACATGCAATCCTGTACATGCTTTAAGCCATGATGGCAGAGAAAACAGCAACGCAGGTCTTGTTTTGGACGCCATTAGACTTGGTCTTTGTAAAAAAAAAAAACCTCAGGAACACATAAATTGTCCACACATAAATGGAGTTCATCTCTTTCTGTTTCCTTCTGTTCGTCTTTTCTCTGCGAAGTCACTATGAAAATGTGGGAGTAATGCCAATTTTACAACCTTCTCATGTCATCAAAAGAGCCAACTTTCATTGGTCGTTCTTCTTGCGAAAACCCAACGACTCTTTAGTTGGCAACATTCATTCGGTCAGATGTGTAAGCTCCCGTTAGTGCCCATGGTTTTTGATCAAGGCACCAAACTTCAGTTCGAGAAAGTGCATACATGTTTATAGAGGCCTTAACCATGCAAAAAAAAAATAATAAAAAAATAACTGTGGAAAGGGCCTCATATGTACTGTGGGTGAAAAAAGTAAATGCTTCACAGAAACTTAGTTTCAGATTCTAACAAGGTGTTGATTACAGAGATAGCTCTAGCCTGAGTGAGTGCACAGACTTATTGGATGACAAGCCCAGTCCTGGCTTCAGCTGACGCCACTTAGATTGCATCTGACAAAGACATCTGGTAAAGTTGATGCACATAAAGAACACAGAGAGAGTTACAGTATCATCTGTCCTCTTATGAGAAAGAATAGAACAAATGAAGGGACCATGAAGTGGTTGAATGGCACTGAATAAGAGACCACTCTGGTTTATACAGCTGTTGACCAATAATATGAAACATATAGATTCACCTGAGGAATATTCCCATGTGAAATCCACCAATCAAACATGGTTTGGGGACCGGAGAGAGGCAGAAGCTAAAAAGCTGAGTTATGGGCCTGGTGGGACCTCGTAAGTTACTGTGGCCCTTTCCTATGAATAACCACTTTTTTTTCTTGTGAGAAACTGTTTCTCATACGTGTCATGTTTCCAGCTGTGTCTCTAACTCTGTGTGGCATCTGTTTGCATGATCACAGCTGACGCATGGAGTGATGAACAAGGAACTGAAGTCATGCAAAAACCCTGAAGATCTGGAATGCAATGAGAATGTCAAACACAAGACCAAGGAGTATATCAAGAAGTACATGCAGAAGTTTGGCTCACTGTACCGACCCAAGGAAGACACAGAGCTAGACTGAGCTTACCCGAGCTGAGCTTCCTTATGCCTCTGATCTGAACTGGTCTTTTCTTCAGGTCAGGGGCGTTGCCTTCTTCCACGGACCTTCTAACCATGATTGCTGCTCGGGAAAGGGGTGATGCGGTGTAATCACAAAGAGTAGAGGATGCAAACATAGGGTGCTGCACATGATCGTTTCATCTGCTTGTGATTCTCCAAACATGTCTTCTGCTCTTGAGAAGCTCCTTAAACTTTGTTATGTATGGATGGGCGAAAATGGAGCTCTGCAATCTCCAAGCTCAGAAATCTTCAGTCCTGCTCTATTTTAATGGTTTTTAGTGCACAGGATTTTGATTAAATCCTAAGAGCTCAGGCTCAGGATATGTAGCAGTCATGTTTTATTTCTTGTTTTACATCTGTGTTTTTTTTTTTTATTCATCTTTACTCACCAGCTCACTCCACATCATGTGCTTCATCAAATCAGGTTCCTTATCTTGCTTTATATTCAGAGACAGGGCTTGTTACAAGACTTTGTATAATGAGTGGTGGGGTCATGGGGTGTAAATACATGTAATTAAATCTGAGAGGAACCATGGTTCCATCATTGTCCAGTGCTCCAGATGTCCAGTCCCAGTATTCTTTGTGGTCTTTGGAGAATGAACATTTTTCTGGACAAACAGGATTCTTCCCTTCTCCACTGTAAGTAACACCTAAGCACGCCATGCTGTGTGTACAACATTTTAAGATACAATAAACAGTTTTTTAAGAAGTCTTTCTTGCCTACTTCATTGGTGCCACACCACTACTGTGTTGAATCTTGATTCAGTGCTGTTAAAACTTTAGTTCTTTTGTAACCACTTAAATTATCCAGCTGAGAAATTGGATGCCTGATGAATCCAATGGTAGGTTTATTTTGACAGTGAGAGTGTGGCAACCAAAAATGCATTTGAGAACAGTTATACACTGAACTGTGCTTATATAAGTGAAATAAAGGCTGAATTATAAACGCAGATCACAATGAAGACTATACTACTATCTACTCTTTCTGCATAACCCCTGCAATTCTTCCCAGACACACAGGGGGTATCAGGTTTTGCCTTGTGGAATACTTTTGTTTTGATTTTTTTTTTTTTGGTAGCGTGGTGGTCTTTCAGTAAGGACGTTGCTGGTTTGAGGCCAGGATGTGCCTTCTGAAATTAATTTGTGTATTCACACAGGGGTTGTGAGAAATTCCTCTTGGTACTCTAGTTCCCCCCACAAGACCAAATATGTCAGGTTAAATTCCTCTTATGTGTGAATGAAAGAGTGTTGTCCTAAGATTGACTGGTACACTGGTTAAGGTGTTTCACCACCATTACCCTGAAGTTTGTTGAAGACAAAACCAGCAGAACTCTTACCCTGAAAATAAAGAAGCGGTTCTAATGAAATGAATGCATTTTGATATTGGTAGGAAAATCTGAAGCAGCTTCAAGAAAACGTGACAACAGTTTGAAGTGACAAAATAGTGGCAAATTGCGCTGAACTGGTAACTGCTCAATTGTTGCGAATATCAATCAGAGAGAGAGAGAGAGGAGGATCTTGCAAGTGTTTCTTGTCAATGTTAAGTCATTTAGCTCAGGCATTTGCCAACGATATATCTTGGGTTTTAACAATTTTAAAGAATTTTGTTCAATGGGTACGCGAATTTTCCGTTATCCCTGGAGGCGGACTATTCTTTTTTTTTTTTTGGTTGCGTGTTTGAGTTCAGCCCTTCGTGCTTTCCGTAGTAATATCCGGCCACTGAGCGCGGCGACAGCTGACCATTTTATATTGTTCTTCACTGAGCTTTTATAAATCGTTTATGTCATTGTGGATATCGGAGAACCTGCTTTGCGAATCGGCGTGTTGCATTGCTTTATAGTTACAAAGGATTGACTTCGTTGTTTTGTGTAAGTTTGTCACGTTTAGCGCGTCCCAAAAACCAGGCCTCGGTTAGCATGGATCCAAACTCAGCAAGCGATCCTCGTAGGTTTTGCCTATTTAAACGTGCTGTTAAAACGAGCGTGTTCACCGTGGTTGTGCATATTGTGCGTTATCTCACAGTTAATCGATTGTTGTCAACATGCGGTTGTTTGCTTTGTGTCCCTGGAACTAACGCGGTCGTTTCGGTACCACATAACCTTTGGTGGTGTAAACAGTTTCCTGGTCGCCTCAGTTTTAAACTGGTTTGATTACAAAGTGGTTATTTGAATGGTAGATTTTCTTTATATATATGGCGTGCGTGTGTATCGTGTGACGATTAACACGACGAACATGCCATATCCTGAAAATGTTGACTGTCCTGAAATGTGGATGGAGGTTTTATTTTCGTGAGGCTAAACGAGTTATGTTCACTAGAGAAGATGACCTGTGTCAGTTTTTTTTTGTTTTGAAAGCAGATAATTGTGTTTTCTCTCTTTTTTTCTAGATGCAATGCTTAAGGCGATGTACTTTATGGTTGTGCTTACCTTTTTTGAACACCATTACCGAACTCTAAGTCTAAGTTGCATCCGTTAATCTAAGTTGCATCCGTCTTATTTATTAAATCCCATATTTTTTCTACGTTTTATTGATAATTGGTGGATCTATTTGGTTGAGACTCTTTTTTTTTTTTCTTGAAGGGAATCTTTCCTTGGTCAATATGTTTCATTGGACACTGGATGATTTGGGAATGATTGGATCTTGAATATTAAGAAAAAGGTTGTACTGTTTGGGGTATTTTATACGTCTTTATTATGTAGGACAGGAATGTAGAACTGGAAATGGACCAGGGCTTTACGCCTCTTGTGCCAATGATGAGCTTTCTTTATTTGCTAGGACTAATCTTTTGTATTTTTTATGGCTTTGGTGGTTTTGTCCTCTTCTTTTCTGTAAACTTTGTTTTAGATGTAATATTCGGAGTCCCTAATGCGTATGCTGACATGGGGAGTGAAGCTTTGTTGGCAATAACGGTGTTATATGTGCCATTTTTGTCTGCAGGTGCTGTTTTGTGTGCTCCAACATGGCTGTGGTCATCCGATTACAGGGACTTAGTGTCACAGCTGGTTCTGAGGACATTCGCACTTTCTTCACGGGGCTCAGAATTCCAGATGGTGGTGTTCATATAATTGGTGGGGAGCGTGATGAGGCTTTTATAATGTTTGCATCTGATGAAGATGCAAGAAGAGCAATGATGCGATCAGGGGGTTGCATTAAGGGCACTCCTGTCAACTTGCTTTTAAGTAGCAAGTCAGAAATGCATTCTCTACTTGAGGAAAGTGCCAGAAAGGCTGATTCAAAAACCAGGGGAATCTACACGGAGCCCGGTAAAAGAGTCTCCATGGAAAAAGGTCCCATGCCATTCAATAAGGGTTTGAGGTCAGATGTACAGAGGGTGGATCGTCATGAATCGAGGGACTATCCATCCACATCTGTAGACCCTGAGGTACCGCGACAGAGAGGAAGGGGTCCATCAGAGAATAAGTTGTATGTGATAATGAGAGGTATGCCATACTCTGCCTCACCGGAGGATGTCTGTCAGTTTTTCAATGGTTTAAGAATTGATGATATTCTGTTTCTGAAAAACGCGGAAGGAATGCCCAGTGGAGATGCTATTGTGCGCTTTGCCACTAAAGAAGATGCTTATAACGGTCTGTTGAGATCTCGATTTTACATGGGTCCAAGGTATGTGGTGGTCAATAGGTCCTCCAAGGAGAACTGGGTGAAAGGAGGTGGTACGCTTGAATCGGAGTGTCTGGAAGGATCTCCACCACAGCGAGCAAGATCCAGATCGCCCATTTCCTACAGGTCTAGGTCTCGATCCCCCACACATGAAGAATATTGCATTTTGTTTGAGAACTTGCCCCCCATGGTTGAAAAGAGAGATGTGAGACTGTTTCTCAAACCAGTGTCGTTGAAGGATGAGCAAATCATTATATTTCCCCCCCCAAAGGATACCAAGTCCAAATCAGCCTTTGTGATATTCAAAAGTCTCACAGATTACTGTTCTGGCTTGGCTCATAATAAAGAAATGTTGTATAACAAGATTGTGTATGTGTCGCCCATTTCCAAAGAGAAGATGGTCAGCATGCTGGAAACATCCATCAATCCAGGGAACTCTAGACGTTCAGCTGAAGAGTCCTTGCCTCAGCAAACCAACCTAGACTCACAGATGAGGTGTGTGTATGTTCGTAATCTCCCGTTTGATATTCGGAAGGCAGAGATCATCAATATCTTTCATGGATTTGGTTTAATTGAGGATTGGGTTATCTTGGTTCGGAATGAAAGAGTTGGGCTTGGTGAGGCATTGGTCATTTTCCAATCTGAGGACGAGGCCATGGCTGCACTGCACCTGAATGGTAAAGTTTTTCATGGGTCCGAACTAATAATGAAGCTCATATCGATGGCTCAGATGGAAAAGTTTGCTGTGCATGAACAGCCCATGGATGGCCAACCAGACAGGAACTTTCAGAGACCCAGGGTTTTTCGTGATGGTCCTCAAGTATACAACCAAACTCCCACAGAAGATTTTCAGAAGCGACCAGATTTCCAACAAGGTTATGGTGGCCCGGGACCCAATGGTTACAGACGTCAGTCTTATGAATCTTCTGACCCACAGTTTTATGGTCCAAACTGTGTTAAACTGGTGAATTTACCATCCCAGATTAAGATTCAGGAGATTTACGATTTCTGCTATGGCTACAGAGTGATTCCCGGATCTGCCTCATTGTTGTATGATCGACAAGGAACTCCATTACGTTCGGCAACGATAACATTTGAAAACCATAGAGAGGCCCTCGTTGCTATTGCAGAATTAAATGGACGCCCTATTGGCACCAGAAGAATTCAGGTTTTTCTTGCGTAGATTGAGGTGATCAACAAGAACATGTTTTCCTTGGCTTTTTCGAGTTGGATGTCAATATTCAATTTATTCAAGTTGTACAAGTATGTTTTATTTTCTCTGCTTATTGGTAGTTGGTGTGTTTCAGTTCATATGGGCGTCAGAGACTGCTTCTAAACCTTTTGATTTCTGGAATTTGGCTCACCCGTAATTAATAAGCGAAGTTGTACAGTTTTGATATATGTTTTGGTATCCATCAATTCTAGCTTTAGTGCTGTTTGCTTAACCATATATCAATGAATCTGATTAAACTTGAATGGTTAACATTCAAAATGATGAGTTTCATGTGTTTCTTGGTTGAAACTTTACTATAGCGTTAAGCTATGAACAAAAATGAACAGGGAACGAGTTGTGATTTGAATTTCAAAGGAATGATCAAAAACTTTGCTGCTGTAATATTAGAGTAGCAACTGCATGATATCAAGCAACGCCTGAAAATATGCTAGCTTACTTTAACTGCAACAACGTAAACCGATCTCTTCAACCATCCGTGAAGGACAAGTATAATAAAGATTAACTTTTGACTGAAAGATGGCAATGTTACCTTGTTGACTGCCTGTGAACATTGCATTATCCATCTCTTCTATGTTCAAACAGGCGTTAATCTGTTCAGTGGTATTAAGGCCCTTAGCCTGTTCTCAATAGTTTTTGGTTGTACATGTGGTTATTTGCCAAAAATTATATGAAAATAATTTCTACAGGTCTAAATATGTTTACCACCGGTCAAGGATTTGGATGCCTTTTGGGTATTCATTGATGGAACCCAAATCCTTTTTTTGGCCATATGTGTCCTGCGTCCTATTTGGTCTCGCCAATCTGAATGGCTCGTTTCATTTTTTGTCTTTTTCATATGTGGCGCTTTCATATGTGGTCCTACATCAGATTATTATTTTTTTTTTTTAAAGCTACCTGACTTTTTGCTAATCAATCCCCATGTGTTTTTTCACAGTTAAATGTTGCCGAAGAAAACATTTGTCTGTGCTCAGATGTGTATTTAAAGAAGAAGAATGATTGTGTTAAAACAACTCCATTGTGGCGGACCATTATCTAGAAATATTCCATTTGGTCTCTTTCATCATAATCTTCCTAAATTTATTTTTGATCGTGATGAAGTTTAAATAATAAAGTTTAATATTGATAGTCAATATTCACATCCGTAAACAGAATGTTGCGTCTCCTTGTCCATGGATACGTGTTGCATTGGAGCGGCATTCTCTAATGGGTTAGATTGCCAAAAAATGTAAACCTGCAGTGTAACCTAACCTTAGGCTACTACGTTAGCCTTAATGTAGTAGTGACTAAGTTTGATTTAAGCCCATATTTTCTTCACAAACTACAAGCTGAGCTTTTTATCTCTGACATTTTAGTATACATTTTTTTCCAATTGCCCAGATTCCTGGAGAAGTATTACCCATTAGATAGATTGGTGTGATCAATTATTCCACTAATGTGGCGCTGTGTTTTGAAGGACTATCTTATTGCGTCTAGTGGCACTCACCAATCTAAAGCCAACAGCATTTGCCTGCACGTGCAAACCCATTACTACCGGTACCTCCAGCGGAGAAGATTCTTAAAAGTGCATGGCAGATATTTTCTAATTTTATTATATGTTTCATGGACAAAGTCTTTTTAAACATTCATTTTATATCAATGGTGGTGATTTTCCATGACTACTGTTTGAATGTCAAGGAACTCTGTTAAGTGACTACTGTTTCTACTTTTTTTTTCTAGGGCTTTCAGAAAACACTGGAGATTGGGTTTTGTACAAATAATACATTTTTCTGCATATTTTTGGTGGCTGAGACAATGATTGTTATGTAGTTCAATAAATTACCAACATGTATAGTTGTTTTCATGGTTTGACAATGACATTAACATCTCCAAAAATTGCCAAAATAAATGTGTTTCTGTGTGTTATTTACCGGTACTGGTGATTTTGTATGTATTTGATCTATAATTGTAATATATTGTTAATTTATGCATGTTTAAAAGGAATTTTAAAATATCTACTCATTTTGTTAGTAAAGAATTGATAATAGTAGAAATTAAAGCTGGCAGTTAAATTTATATTGGTAAAAAATAAAAAGTTTGCTTATACATTCATCCATCTTTGTGGGAGTTGAAAGAGTAGTACATTTAACAAGAAATCTGTGATAAATAATACATAATATAATATTGCTGCTATAATTTTCGTTTAATGATTACATAAAGTGTGACAACCGGATCACCATAATGAAAGGCTAATGATTTTTAAATCGATATAATCGATTAGGTTTTTTTTTCTCTTAACTTTTATTCTCAATATATCAAGGGTAGGTAATGTGCAGAATCTAAATTAATGCTGTGAACTAACTTGATGTTTTTCTAGTTAAGACATTACATGCAGTGAACTTATTAATATTAAAGTTTTTACTTTCTCTACAGTGAACAAAATAGATGCCTCTACTGGCCTCAAACACGTCGACGCGAGCCATAGATATGC
The DNA here is from genome assembly GCA_007224835.1 of Danionella cerebrum. Classification (NCBI taxonomy): domain Eukaryota; kingdom Metazoa; phylum Chordata; class Actinopteri; order Cypriniformes; family Danionidae; genus Danionella; species Danionella cerebrum. The sequence goes on from SRMA01026337.1 coordinate 229,770, forward strand.
ATACGAACGTCATCTTGGACAGGGATCAAATGGACGGCAGTCTTTCAGGGGACATCTACTTATATTATATCTATATTATATCTAACTGGATTCAATTATCCCGGAAGTGCATCGACGCGAGTTGAGTTCGCCCCTGTATGTTTATTCTTTTAAATGAATTTTCACCTCGTAGTTTTTTGGCTTTCTTCTCGGAATCATGACAGGCCTAGCGACTGAGTAGTCAGCGTATTTTCAGACAGCTACTGATTTACACATGTCCTGTTTTATGAAGCGTAACCCAAAGCATGGACCAAACGATAGAGAATATGGATTCGTCTGGACAGTGGCGACATCTTTATGAAGTAGGTTCAATGTTAAAGTTAACATTTCTGTTTCATTTCAGACATATTCAGATTCTGTTAAAATACTGTCAAGCTAGTAGGGGTTGCTGTACTACGCATGCGCCAATTCGGAGAAAATCGGTTATGCTACGCTTGAATTTAAGGCCAACAGTTAAAAAGCTCTCTCCAAATGAAAAGTTCTTGCTGACATTATTAATTATAGTGGGTTGATTTCGGTTCATCTCTTAATATAGGCGTGTGTCTGCCAGTGTTATAGATTATCTACGGATTATGTAAATACATGGTGTTCTTGTGCATAGTGCTTTAAAGCATATTTTGTGCTGCATTCTCAGATTTCTTGGTCCCTTTTCTTGGTTAACAAGAACAACCAGTTTTTGTATTGGGATGTTGTATTTTTTATTTTTTTTTACTATAAATACTTTTATATTGCACATACATACATCAAATGTATCATTAAACACAAATTCTGTTGGTTAAACAGCCGTCCTCTGTTTTAAATTGCGAGATTTAAAATGAAGAGAAAGGAGAAAAACAACATAGCAAGCGAGTATGAACTAATGGCTGATGAATGAAACATGAAAGATATCTAGGATTCTGGAGGGTTTAAGGTTTTTTTTTGATGTAGTGTATTAAAATATACCTTAAGTTTGTGTTTGAATATGTTGAAATATGTTTTTACATTGGAATATTTAGCATAAAAAAACTTTCCTAACAACAATAAGAGATTAATAAAAAACTTTTGTTCAAAATAGATTTATCAGCAGAGAAAAGCCAAATAATTATACATCTGCTACTGATTGAAGCTACCATAAAATTGGAATTATTTTACTTTATTGGTTAAGAGGAATTCTTGCGAAACCTAAACTAGAACATGAAAAATTTCTTTCATTTATATATGTTTCCATTTCTCACGTTTTGTGTGCTTTATTGAAATTTTAATAATAATATTATAAAGACCTATTACTTTTTATTATTTGCTTGGTATAATATTTAATGTTTAAATTAAAATCTAAGTAGTCTTTTGTTGAAGTTAGTTTTATTGCTGGAGTCTGTGTTCTGAACTTTTCAAAGTATAAAGCTGATGGTTCTGTTTTGTTTTGTTTGTTTTTTTTTTTCTGTAGGAAATCCACAACCAGTCTCAAGAATGTTCCTTCAAAGTTGCAAAGTTCCCCGAAAATTTCAATAGGAACAGATATCGAGACGTTAGTCCTTGTAAGTTTATTCTATGGACATAATTTTTAAAAACAATTTTTTTTCCCTTTTTTTTTCTTATTCTTGAAGTTTTGAGATTTAGTCATATGTTCTCCTGGTCAATAACATGCTTATCATAGCTAATCATAGATTAAATCTGGCCAGCAAATTCGGCTTACATTGACCAGAGTTTACATAATTTTCCTGTTAATTTTTTCTTTTTGAAAAACTTTTCAATTGTTACATTGTATTCTAAGACCAGTGGGCAGTTGGTAGAAGTGGATTGGAAATAAACTTAATCTGACAAATAATCATGGAGCTTTGAAAACAGTGGGTGCATTGATGCCAAAAAATGTCAAAACGTTCTGTCAGCATACCTTAGAGACATTGAATGAGAGAAAGGGTTTTGAAATCCATTGCATTTCAAGATCATGACAAATCATGTTCAATCACTGTATCTGGGCCTAGAAACCTGAAAATGTTTACATTAAAACTACTTTTTGCTTAATTTAGGTACCTGTGCCCAATCGTTCCATGTATTACTTTTCATTTTAATGCAGAAAAACAAACTGTTGCCACATTTCCGTAAAGATTTACTTTTTAAGACATATTATTAATGAGTATGACGATACGGACAGCTCACAATAATCTAAATTGTTGTGGATTGACAGGAGAGACATGGACACACATGCTCTGTTTGAGGCTGCACAGGGTTTTATTAAGATAAATAATCAAAATGGAGACTGCAGGCAGAGATGGAAGAGAGCTCCCAGGGTGCCCTCACCCGAATGGTCGAGTGGCATCTGGGTTCGGAGCGTCAGCTGCTCTGTCGCTTCTTTGAAAGCAAGCAGCTTAACTATCCGCACCTGGCAGCTCTGCTGGACTCTCTCACCCAGTCACAAAATGTAGTCTATTAAAAAAAACTAAAATAAAAAATGTTACTGGATATTATATAATATATGTGCTTTTTTTATACAAGTGTGTACTGGGGTGGGGGGATAAGGTCACTGACTAGATATTCAGAATTTCCGATGCTCCTAAAAAACCAACCTCAACTTTATAACAATTGTTGGGTGTTTTCGCTGAAATTTTGCACAGAAGCGCTGAAATGCAGATTGTGTCTAAATAATCGACACAGGCCTGAAAAGACCACTTCATTCAACCTCTATTTTCAAAATATGTCACGTTTCAAGACAATAAATTGAATTGAATGTGTAAAACCGCACTATACACGATAACCCATATTTTTCTTGTAGATGATCACAGTCGGGTGAGATTAGAAGGTTCTGAAAATGACTACATCAATGCCAGCTTAATCACCATGGAAGAGGCCCAGAGAAGGTACATTTTGACACAGGTATGCAGAAATGGTAAAAGTAAATCCCAGTGTTTGCATTATGAAGGTAGATGATGTTTCTCATGTCCAGGCTTTAGAAACCATGTGGGTGTTCTGTATTGTTTATTCCCCTGTAGTAAATAATATAGAATTATCTTCTGGGTGGTTGGCCAACTCTTGCCCATTGTTATCAATGTCTTTTTAGAGTAGTATTTATTATATTACAAGTACTGGATGCAATATATATATATCACTTTTACACATACCGGTAGGTCTTTCAGGAGCTTACTCCGTGAAATATTTCCTTGAAATCATCCATCAGTTTGTATTTATGCACACATCATGCTGAAACTTGCCATTTTAACATTTTTGTTACATTTTATTCACATGTAAATGCAGCAGCATTTCAGCATAACCAGATATTTTTGAAAATGCAGTGTATAGTGTCTGTGTTTGAATAGGTTTGAACCATGGTTTTTGCCTTGTGTGGAAACCATCAATCACTGTTCGGAGGTATCTGATTGGCCAAAGTGACTAGGGTTAGGATTATGTCCGATGGTCCCACGCTCTGCGTTTACACAGCTTTCAACAAAGTGAAACGGCTTGTGTGGATGAAAGAAAATCTTGTGTTGTGGTCCAGGACAAAGTACTAGGGCACAAAGCTCAATAATTGATTGGTTAATATACTTTATAAAAATATTTATAAATGCCATTAATTCCAACATACCGGTAGTAGTTTTCATGAATCCCACACGTTAAATATTCTCCATAAGCTAATTATTCAATTAATATAACCTCCTTTTTTCCATATTAATGGTGTAAATGCAGATCTTTTCTCTTCCTGCAGGGTCCCTTGAGGAACACTTGTGGTCACTTCTGGCTTATGATTTGGGAACAACAATCAAAAGCAGTTATTATGCTCAACAGAGTCATAGAGAAAGGCTCGGTGAGTTTATCTTTTTGACAATTAAATTGCACACTACCATCCAAGTTATTTAAGACACTTCAGGATTATAGGAAGGGTAGACGGATCAGGACACAGAACTAAATAATAAAGGAACCAACTAAGGCCCAAAGACACCGCAAAATTCCACTCAGGTCAAGCAGCAGATCCAGAAAATTATGGTTGATGAAGAAAGAACATCATTCGGAAGGTGCCTTACACAGGGAGCCAAAAACAAACATTTTTTGCCTTAGAGATGTGGTCACAGTGAAACATGATGGTGGAGGTGTTTAAGTGCATTTGGCATTGGGAAGGATTAGGAAGTCTAGGAGTTTGTACCAGAAGAAATCTGGAAGAGCTTGAGAGACTTGTACAGGAAGAAAGGACTATTGTTCCTCAGGAGACAATAAATACAACAGATGACTAAAGCCTGACTAAAGAGATTCACGATTGACTATAAACAACAGTGGGCTGATTTATTTTGACCAGTAGGAAAAATGTTCTATATTTTACAAATGATAAAAACTACAGTCTTCCTGAATAAATGGTGATGTTTGAAAATGTAATTTTTAGTAAGTGCCTTTCTGTTACACAGAGAAATATTATAACAGCTGTGCAATTACACAAGTAGGTGTAAAAGTTTTGTCTTCAACAAAACTATTGTGATAAATAAATCATAGATTTCATGATAAAAATATTTTATCTTTTGACTGTTTTTGTTCTGTACTAAAGGAGAAATGTGCTCAGTACTGGCCATCAGAGGAGGATGGAGAAATGGATTTTGATGACACTGGATTCATAGTGTTGCTGCAGTCAGAGGACGTAGAACCAAACTACACAATAAGACGATTAGATCTGCAAAATCGCAAGGTTCGAACAATAATTGCCTTCTTTAAATGTCTTCTTAAGAAAAAAAGCAATATGATTTCATTCTGTTCAGACAGGAGAGACCAGAAGTGTCTACCATTTTCATTACACAGCATGGCCTGATTTTGGTGTACCGGAGTCTCCAGCATCGTTCCTGAGTTTCCTTTTTAAGGTTCGTGATTCAGGCTCTTTGGGTCCAGAGAATGGACCAGCGGTGGTTCATTGCAGTGCAGGGATAGGGCGGTCTGGAACTTTTGCTTTGGTCGACACCTGCCTCGTCTTGGTAAGTCTGTATTTACAAGATGGCTGCAAAAGCTCATATCATCTCTTTTTTTATGGCTTCAATAACTTAAACCAGATTGTTCTTATGATTATTTGAATTCTGCTGTGATCATGCAGGTGTTCTCGATGACATGCACATTTGCTTTTTACAGGAAATACAAATATTCCTGAACTGTTTTTTTTCCCTAGCAAATCAAGACCAAGGTCTAGTGATCAGTAATATTATAGAAAGTGATCATGCACGCACAGTGGCTGTGATAACCAAAATGCAGTGAATGGACCAAAGAGGAATCGAAATCAAATTAATATTTGGTGTTACCACCTCTTTTTTAGGAGGACCACAGATCTGACCACAGATCTGATCTCCTGAGGATTTCTCACATCCTCCTTTTTCTTCATAAAATCTCAGACACAGCCAATGATGTTGAGATAAAGTCTCTGCTGGGGCATACGCCATCACTTCTTGTACTTCTTGATTTCTTGCTACATTGGGAAATTAGTCACTTGGTATAAGATAAATAGAAAATAGTGATTGTTATGCTAAAAGTTTACCAGATCAACTTAAACCTTTGTATTTATTCAACACACCTTAGCCATCATTAGCAAATTTATTTTGAGGATCTGTTAGAACCACATTAATTTTTTAAGTGCATATGTAATAGTATGATCTGGCATCTATAACGTCTTTTTGTCAGTTTGTAGATCACAATGAAATCTTTCATTAAAAGTGGAGTGTGCATTCTGAGTGTTTGAAACTTGAAGCTTTAAACTAATCAACCTCGTCATCCGATGCTAGCTGTTCTTCAGTGCTTAATTCTTTCCAGCACTGAAAAGCAGATCTTAAGTTTCCCCAATTTTGACTTTGTGCTTTATAACACGCCATTTTCTCTTCGGTTCATTATCCGCCATTTTTAAAGTCATTGTTGTTCTCACTAATCTGTAGTAATCAAAAATCTTGCTGTCAGTCTGAACCCTCACACGAATAAACATGCCCTTGATTGGCTACTTGTCTGTTTACCTAACCGGCTCAGGCCACAAGTTTTCAAGCTTTTTCAGAAATCGCACACCCCACCGTTGATTAGGCTTATTTCAAGTTAACTTTTACAAACTAGTGGATTTTTAGGTTTCTGAACCAAAATTGTCCAAAAAATTATTCAAATTTTGAGTTGAACAAAGTAAAACAGTGAATGCAGCCATTTTAATTTTATAGTTTTATATTTTAAAAAATGTTATGGTCTCTTATGGACCTGCTCATCACTTCTTGTAGCTAAGTTTACCTAAACTGTCATGTAATTAGTATTTTTTTGTATAATGTCTGTTATTGAATAAGATATGTGAATATTGGAATCTACATTTTTGGTGGCGTTTTCTGTTTGTAGATGGACAAGAGAAAAGATCCATCATCTGTGGACATTCAAAAGGTTTTGCTAGATATGAGAGAATACCGAATGGGCCTCATTCAAACTCCAGATCAGCTTCGGTTTTCATATATGGCAGTCATGGAGGGAGCAAAAACCATCCTGGGAGGCACTCTACAGGTATTCAGAGTTTCTGTTGCATTTGAAAAATTATCATATAAATAGTAGCATTGTTAAATACATTTGTGGCTATTCATAAATAATGTGGCTATTTAGTGAAAATGGTAGAGTGAACATTTAAGCTTTATTAAAAGATGCTTTTATAAACAAACCATAGAGGTATTGAAGTTCCTAATCAAATGTATGTAATGATTCTATAGAAATAATACGTTATCTTTTGATTTATTTATTTATTTCGTAAAGCTAGGTTCCAAAACGACACGGAGCAGGAATATACGGCTGATTGCAAGTTTTTTCATTGAATTGAGGCTAGAACTGAAACTTTTTTTGGAACCAAACTCTTCATTTTCTTTTATTACTAACTTTTGTATTTAGTTTTCTTATTCATATTATTTTTCACTAAAGCCAGAAACATCCTAAAGAATGGTAGAAGACATGCGTTAATTTGTTTGTAATTTGTTTTGTTTTTTTCTTCTCAGAGGCCTCTGTTTAGTCCAGAGAATGTAAAGACTGACTGTGTAGAGCAAACACATTTAGGAAGAGAAGGAAATCTGTCACCAAATGAAGAGAAGCTTGGAGAAGTCAAAGCATTAAAGTGAGTGAAAGAAGAACATTCTTAACCTCTTTCCTGATGTACATAACATATTTTTTGTCTTCTTGTTCCAGTACACGACAACGAATACGCAAGGAGCGGATAGATAGCACAGCCCAGAAAGTGCAAAAAATGAAGATGAAATTGAGTGATTCTGAGAAAAGGAAGGAGAACTGGCAATTTTGGAAGCCAGTCTTACTAAATGTTGGTGTTGGAGCAGCTGTGGCTGTGGGATTGTGCATGTGCTGGGCCTTTCTCTCTCAGTAGAGCCCCTCCACGTTGCTCCTGTTTTTATTTTCATAAGACTCAAGTTAACTACTGTATCTTTCTTATGCTACATACATATAGTTGTTTTATTTTAAGGTTGCTGAAGATTAATAATTCATGTCGTTGCTGTGCAATTCATGTTGTAGGCGTTTTTTTTTTTGTTCATAAAGCTCGTTTTATTTACAACATGTAAAAAGTATGTGTTTCAATCCATACTAAGTTTAGTAACAAATTGTTTAATCCAGTTTGTTGTCTGCTTATTTTGAAGACATGCCTAGTAAATTTAACTTTTTGAACTTCGTTGTCACATTTATTTGACAAACTTCTATGTATTGTGGCTCATTCCAAACAACACGCTTTTTAAATGTTAAAATTTTACGCCGTTTAATTACACAAAGCAGTCGAGTTCAAGGCTTAATAAAACTACAAGTTCCCTGGGGCCAACAGTTCAATGACGTCATTTCCATACTACGAAGGAACCTCAACGATGTGCCTGACTAAAATAAACTTGTTGGTTAATATTTTCTGTTCAATTGACATTGGCCTAACGATACAAACACAAGAATGGTGATGATTGCAAAGAGCGATTAAGGTATATATTTTGCATGGCCTTTTTGTGTATTATATGACAACTGCAAACAAATCTGGTTTAGCGCCGCTCTCCTTTCCGCCAGGATTTAAAAGTCAGTTATGGTTGCCAGTGGGGACTGGAGATACACGTCTTTAACTTGGGTTTTTTATTTATTCGATATCCAAATGTAGTCGAGACTCATTATACTTACATTTTATGTTCGTTTGATTAATAGCTCTGACCATTTTTTTTTATTTTTAAAAATGTCGCTGTCACCAGAAAAAGCAAACGAGTTAAAACAATTGATTCAAGATCAATTAATAAAGGTAAGGAAAATTCTGCTTTAGGTTTTATCTCCACATATTTTGTTGTTTTGCTATATGTGTTGCAAACTTCGCAAGTTGCTTTTTCGTGTAAGCTGCATTTTCTGTTTATTCTGTATTTTGGTTAAGGTTACGTTAGAAATGCAACGACCAATAGAAATGATTTAAATCATAATTAATATGGATGTTTTTAATTACTGGTTTCATAATAACCATTTAAAAGAGCAGACAATACCAAATTAATGTCCAAAATAATACAATGAAATATAAGAGGTTAATTTCGTAAATTAAAATATTTAACGTGCAAAAAATAAAGCACTGTTAGGAAATGAAGTAGTATAAAACATTTGTTTGACAAATCTTTACTGAAGTCCTTTAACAAGTAAAAAACTGCATTTTATATATAACCAGAAAGAAGAAAGATACAGTTTTCATGTCCCTTAATATTAATATATTATCATTATTGAAATAAGATTATTTTTCAAGTGTTGATAATACCAATTTTTTTTTAAACATTACTAAACAAAGAAGCCTCTTTCCATAACCATTTGTTTGCGACTACAGTTTTTATCAATGTCTTAATTCTGTATGCAAATCTTTTGACTGGATATAACTTCTTTTAGAAACGTATGAGTAATGCTCACCTTGCCTGTGTAGTTGGTAGAGACAAAACCTTTCCACAGTACGTTAAACTTCACATTAAGCGTATGTATAATACAAGGTATTGTAAATGGTTTAAAATAATTAGGAATATTAGAGAGGGAATATTTTGCTTTCTTATGATTACTTTTTATATCTTAATTCAATGTGGTTGCACAATTTATTATTAAAAAAGTAATTGATGTGAAAACAACACCTGGCTTCATCGCCGCTATGCAAACAATTTTAGAAATGAAAAGCAATCATACAGAGCCCTTCCCAGGCAAGTGCAAATCTGTTTCTAGGTGGACTGCTTGCCTGAGCCATTTTAGTTCCAACCCTGCTTCAGTAAAAAGCAATGTAATCAAGTACATTTCTTGAAGGTTGAAGCAAAATTGTGCAGATTGTTATTTGTTAGGTCTCTAGTAAAAGGAACATGCTGGTGGAAAACATTATTTTGAAAATAATTTTATCTTACTACAATTCTCACATATTGCAGCAGTTACATATGGTTGCCCCCACAGTTCTTCCATCATACTTTATAGGGAAACGTTAATCAGGAAGATATTTTGCATTTCGTTTTTTGCATGAATACCGTTATCGGAAAGTGTTGGGACCTTCATGAACAATTCGTTCTTGTGGAACAAATTTTCCTAGTGAATCATGAGCAAGGATTCTGATTCACTAGGAAGATTTGTTCCAAAAGAACAAATATGTATATAGAAAAGTGAGTTGTCTTTGAGTTTGGTTGATTTATGTACAATCAGTGGTGTAAAGTAACTAATTGCAAATACTCAAATTAATGTGGTTGAGAAGTTTTTCTCAGAAATTGTAATTTAGAGAGTAGATTTATCAGAGTAAACTTTCTCTTATACATTTCTAGTTATGTATCTGTACTTTTACTCGATTACTTTTCTTCAACCTACCATAACTACTTTATTATTTGTACAGTATTATTTTAACAGTGATTGGCACCTTTCCCGCCCAATCAAATTAAAGAAACAATCTCGTAAAATGAGATCTAACGAATATAACCGATCCAATAATTAGTAGAAATAGAATTTATTTTGCAAGATAGACAGCTTGTTTATTTTCTTTTATTAATTCAGTTGCACTTTTTCACTACATCTTCCTTTTTTTGCCCTATTTGTTCTCTCTCTCATTCTTTATATACACTCTCTCTACCATTTTCCTGTATTTCTGTCTTTTGTTCTCTCGCTCTTTCTGTCTCTTTTCAATCTATCTGTCTCTTCTATTTCACTCTCTCCTTTCTTTTTGTTTTCCTTCAGCTCTCTCTCTCTCTCTCTCTCTTCATGTTATCTATCTGTCTCATCTGTCATGCTCTCCTTTTTTCTTCCAATCTCCTTCCCTTTTCTCTCCCTCTTGCTCTTTCTATCTGTTTCTTTCTTCTCTCTCTTTACCTCTCCTCTATTTCTGTCTTGCTTAGAAACACACTTAAGAAAATGGTGTTGATGTGAGCTACATTTTTAACTTGTAGGAAATAAGGTGAAATCATGTATCGGTTTAGTACTTGAGTAGAAGAGCTACTTTTTACTCATACTTCGTTTTTAGAACTCTACTTTCTTTACTATTTTGGCAAGTAATGGTACTTTTACTTCAGTATGATATTTCAGTACTCTTTACACCACTTAGTACAATACAATATTTAGCGTTCTAATATTTTATAATATTGCAAAGATTTTTTTTGTCACTTATTAATTTCCAGATGGATATCCATGGTAAAATTCGGGATGTGTTAGCGGAGACTGTGAAAGGTGAAAGACACCATGACCTATACCCGCTCACAGAAGAGGACTTCATGCATGCTCTCCAGAGGAGGGGAATTGTGGATGATGTGATGAAGGATCTCCATTTTTCAAACGTATGAGTTTATGGAATATATTGATCATTAATCGAGTCATCGGCAGTCTCAAATGCTTGTTTAAATCACTGGATGGTTTCCTGTCAGGATGCCTCTCACACTGGTGCTGAGTCTGTGAAGAAGTTTGGAAATCAACTAGTGGACCAGAACTTCACACAGCTCAAAGGTGGCGATTTGTTTTTGTACTTTATTACCACAAGACATGTTCAAGATCAATATTTAAATCTGTGTTGCATCATTTTTGGTACATTTGTACTTTATCTTTGTCTTACACCCTAATGTAGTTCCTGACGTATCCACAAAAAAAAATTGGTCTATTGAAAAAAAACAAAAAACTAAATTCAAATTCCCACAGCTAACATCAGTCCCCAGAGGAGACATCTCTACTTACAAGTTCAAGGTGGAAAAGCCTTCCTGGAACATTTGAAAGAGCCAGAACCATTACCAGGTCAAGTTACCTCTACGTTCTCCCTTCACCTCCACTTCCGCAACCAGCGCTTCCAGTCTAAACCAGTCCCATGTGCCTGTGAACCAGACTTTCAGGAAGGCTTTCTGCTGGAAGTTCATCGGGATGGCCCAGGTATTTTAACCTAGTTGAACTGAAAAATTGTATCCCCTACATGCTTTCCTACTGACAATTGGTTTGTAAGGTTAATGGTTAGATTATACCAAACCATCTTGAAAATACACTTTCCTAAGTAACATTAGTTGGCTTTCCAGTGAGTGACAATACATTTTTGCACTCTGGTCTAAAACCACTGTTGGCAGGTACAGAGAAAAGTCTTGGTGATTTAATTTGTGTTTCTTCTCTTAGCACACCTCTCAACTCATAAATTGGACACTGTTTTCAGCAATAAACTTTATTTTGTTTAAGATTGAACATAGTGTGACCGCAATGTGATTTCCTTGGGTCTTTTGTTATTATCTTTGACTTAAGTTGTCATCCAAGATTTAATGGTGGGTATTAGGGCTGGGTATTATGACCAGTTCGGTAATTCGATTCAATTGTTATTGTTTTGATTTGATTTTGATTTGATATCGATTAGCTATAAATATTCCATTTAAAATGTTACTTTGGCAGACATGGGATCCATATTTGGAAATGTTTCTGGTAACTGAAACTCTCATACTTAAGTTTATTACTGAAATACACATCTACATTAATAATAGGGTGCACACAGTTGTTTATTTTAAACAACTTTTATTTTATCTAGAGGTGAAGATTCATATCCTCTTGTATGAAGCATGTGCGTTAAGAATCAATTCGGGGATTGCCTGAATCGATATTGTTCCGTTAAACTGAAGATCGTTCTGAAATCGGAGAATAGATATTTGTTCCCCAGCCCTAGTAGGTATGCCTATAAAGAGAGTGTCTCAGAACCCTCCCCCACATCCACTTATCTCCGCCAGCTTTTTCCCCACCGCTGTAATCTGACGGGTCATTTGTACAGCGCCATCTGGCTGCAGGAAAATGCCAGCTGCGGACTGCAGCGGCTACATCACTTCCCCGACCCCTACCTCATCCTGCGAAGTTCTTTTCTTGTATTTGTCAATGTGCTTGACTGCAGATGGCTTTTTTTAACTTGTCCCACAGTGCTCTTTTTTTGAAGGACAATGCGGAAAGGCTCTTTTTTTTAAGTTAATTTACCTAATGTATATCCATTTCTCTGTTTCTCTCTAAATATGCTACCTCTCAACACTGGCTTGTTCCCACCCTGTCTATGTCTGTGGCCAGAGGGGTCCCATTTCGCTACGTGTAACAGTGTATGTGACAAATAAAAGCTATCATCATCATCATGGTGTTCTTGGTATCATAAGCAGTTGGGTAGAGGCCAGAGTGCTTGCTATAGAATTCGTACCCATCATTGCACTTCCACCCCATTCTCATGTAGAACATTCAGATGTTCATTGACATGTGATTTGGTGAGTAGGGGAGGTGAATTAATCAGTAAAAAGACTAAGTGAGGTTTCTGCAAATCTTCAGTTGGGAATGTATAAGTTTTAAAATCACTGGACAAGGATTCTTCTTTATTCATTGCTATTTCTGTTGAACAGGGGACGCTAGCAAGATGCTTGATGCTACAGCAATGTTGTCCATCTGTGATCCAGTACACATGGTGCTGATTAAAACGGACACCTCTGGTGAAACAACACTGGTTTCCTCTTATTTTCTTGATTGGCGAACAGTTCTTTGTGCTCCCAGTGGAAAAACCAGTATTGCTGTTGAGCTTTTTGGAGTAGGTATGTCAAAATCATCAATTTAAAATGATTTTATAACTTCAAAATGTTTTTTTATTTAAAAAAAAAAATGTATGTATGTGTGTGTTTTTGAGTTTTTGTTTGGTTGCATTTCACACTGGGGAAAATTATTATTATTTTTTTTTGGAGAGTGTAACTACATGACTGAGACAACATGGCTTTCATCGCAGCTGTATTTTATACATACATATATACATATCCACAAAGTGTAAATGTAAAATTATTTTGATAAATTATAAAGCAGTTATTAAAGGAAAACTGCAAATTTGTTTCCTTCTTTTTAAGTACTGCTTAATTAAACGAATTGCTACTAGAAACAACATCTGATATACAAGTGCTTTTTAAGCCGAAAAGTTTTCTACTGTTCATTGAAAAGTCACCCAAATTAACTTAAAATGTCTTTCCATTCGGCTCGTGTTCTTTTTTCCGATTGCTGCTTGGCCCGGATCGCTGCTTGTTATATTTTTATGTATTGTAAAATGTTATCATAAATTGTTACAAATAAATTCAATCAAGTGATGTGTGTTTGTTTTGGTAGGAGCTGAATCTAAAATACCAGCGGGAGTTTTAAATCTGAAGTTGGAACTGTACCCTCCTCTCACTGTAACATTGAGCCCAGAAGTTATCACAACACAGGTGAGTTTTTGATAAGAGTATTAAGTGTATTTAATCTCTGTATCAAAATAAAACTGCAGAGTGAGGGTGGGCATCTTATGAATGGCACAGCTTATTCATGGAAAGTTATTTTCACCATTAATTATTTAAAAATAGATGCAGAATGTATGCACATATGAGTGGTGATGTAAAGTTGATACATCATTGATTTGTTTCTTAAAGGACTTGAAAAAAGAATTTAAAATGGCTCCCTCCACTTTACTCCGTGTAATTACTTTCTTTGATTTTTGCAGAAATCCTTGGAAAGACAAAAAACTGCAGAGAAAGAAAGACTATTTTTGGTTTATGCAAAACAGTGGTGGCAGGAGTTTTTGGAAATCCGATCATCAAACCAGTCTAAACTGGTGAAGATTTTCGCACAGGTGACTGAATGCTCATTGAAGCATCTCCTGGTGATTCACATGCTGAATCTCTTTTACTCTTTTACTGTGTTTATTAGGATGAGAATGGTGTAAACCGGCCTGTGTGTTCGTATGTCCGAGTATTGCGTGCAGGAAGATTGCTCGAGAGCCCTCGACAAGCAGCACGTTTTGTTAGTCTTTTAGCTCAGGAAAGGACACCTATGGTCGGAGGTGGAGCAAAACAGGAGCAGTGGAGCTCTATGATGGCCTTTCTTTGCTGCAACAAGGCAAGGGGTTACCTAAATGTGTTTATGATCAAGATTATTATGATTGTACCAGTTTCATTATCAATAACACTTCTTTACTGACAGGGAGATTGTGAGGATCATGCCACGTTACTGTGTAGTCTGCTGTTGGGCTTCGGTATGGATGCTTATGTGTGTGTTGGCACCAAAGCTAAAAATATTCCACACACTTGGGTACTGACCTGTGGTACAGACGGCTCCATCACATTTTGGGAAAGCTTCACGGCACACAGGTACATACACAGATTACAACTTTAACAGTACTTTTAAAACACCAGTAAACCTAGTGGGGATATGCTTTGCATGAGCTTGTTGGCATTAGGCATGTTTTGCTCTGTGGAATGCAACAGGGTTCAATTTAGGGCCCGTTGATTTTATCTAATTATTAGAAGCTATGACCTCTCTTTTCACATTCTGGCTAACTATTCTACAGGTCCCCTGCTTGACTGCCTTACATTTGTTCTATTGAAGACAACCATTTATGATCTATTTATGATAAACATGTTGATACATTTATTATTAGGATTTCATAAGGGATTCAATTTATATTGGTATTTCAAAATGCCCGGCGAACTACTTGATTACAGATGTGAATACATTTCTGGAGCAAACATTCAATGAATGAACTGACTTCTGTAAATATCCAATCAGTAAACGCTAAAGTTAGAGGAGGGCAGGACTTCCCCTGTTTCACTCTAAGGGTGAGCTCCCTCAGTCAATGCTGTGAGGAGGGTTTTAAAGACATTTCGGCTTTGTCCCGGTAAACAAATGTCGCCGCGTACAAGTACTGTTTAATCAGATGTAATTATTCAAAAGGTAGCACATGAAACATGAGCGCTCATCTGTACCGACAAGTAGCACCGTCTGCAAGTCAAACACACACAGCCAGAGAGACTCTGAATCGTTCAAACAGCCAAACCCAACTAATTCAGAGACACGTATCAAACATTGTTTACTTTATTGTTTAAATAAAATATCCATTTTAGAAGAACTGTATTGATGTTTGATTTAGCAAAAAAAATGCGTTAAACAATAATAATTTGTTAAGCTATCAAACTTAAAACTTTGGTTAAAAACCAAGTTACGTACTGAACTATGAGCTTTGTGTACCATTCTATCCCTAGTGCCCAAGGCTTATGAAATTTTCAAAAACGTTAATTAACTGGATTTAATTGATTCAATACCTTAAATTGAAATATTGCTGAACAATGGCCTTTGGGAAAAAACCTTTCTTTTCCACTAGCCAATTTTTACACAAAACATGCTCATACTAGAACTAATATATAAAGCTACTTCTTCTGTGAAACTGCTTTGAAGCATCTGCATAATGCACTAAATAAAAAAAAAACATTTGACTTCACTTGACATACAGTATATTTTATCGTTTGTTTAGTCATTTCATTATCTGTTTCTGAGAAAAACAGATTAAAAGCATTCAGATCGCATTAGAACGAAGTGTGGAAAAAGAACAGTAACTCACCCTAATGTGTGTTTAAGTAATTTTACGTTTAATTTGGACTTTGCAAAAGGTTTTTTGCTAATGAAACCTCTGAGATGTTCTATTGTTTTTCATTAATCAAAAGTACATTCCTGATTATAAACAAATCACAACCTTTTAAAGAGTGATTTGGGAAAAACTTGTGTCCTGCCACATAACAAAGGTTGGGGAAGACTTGAAAATCTCACCCGATCTTTTCCTCACACTGTCTTATCAACATGAGAACTAGTTTCAAGGTCTAGCTGTTTTCATAGTCTGTCATGTTCAGATGTCTATATTTTGTTTTATTTCCTAGGTATCTTCATTTTCCAATGGACCCATATGATCCTCCTGCGATCCCACAAACCAAACCAAACCATCCTTACAAGACCATTGGCTGTGTCTTTAATCACAAGACGTTTATGGCAAACTGTCAGGTGTCTGATGCAGTGGAGACTTGTGTGTTTGACTTCACAGACGGCTCCCGTTGGAAGTCCATGAGCGAGGAGGCCTTGAGATCAGTTTGCAACCCAGGCTCTACTTCCTCACTCCCACTGACGCCTCCTCTCCGCTCTCCTTCGGTGGCTCCACACGAGGCCAGTAATCAACTTGAGCTGGAGATGCGCTATTTAATTGCAGAGCATAGAAAGGTAAACTATGTTAACCAAATTTTCAGATAAGACCAAATGAACTGGATTCAATGACTTGTAATGGCGTTGGTTTTAGCCAGTTTTCTGTTCTGATGGCTTATATTACAGTTGTTTTATAAAAATTGTTAAAATTTGTAAAGCTGTTACCACTAGAGGAATTTTGAAAAATCACAGAGAACACTGGGAATTATTCCATTGAATTAACATGGGGTCAAATTTTAGCTCAAACTGAGAACCTTGTGGGAATTTCGAACTAACCACACTCATGGAGGTTTTCAGTCTGTACAAAAGTACAAACTGTACAAAAGTAGTTTAACCTTTTGCTCTAGAAGAATATTTACCATGTTTTACAATGGCCAATCAAAACAAATGGAAAAAGGCAAGTGATAACATCACTTGGATGAAACATTATGGAGAAATGGAGGTGTATTTATTTTAATCATAGAAACAACTCACATTTTTATGACATCACTGGCCGCTCCCTAGAAACCAAACTTTATCCTAGCAACCAATTAGGCAGATCCATAGCTTGGTGAAATATAGTTATTATATCTTTTCAGACTGGTATCACTGATGAAATTGCAGAGAATTCTAGGAAATTTTCCAATGACTTAATATGGGGTCAAACTTTGTAAGACTGTAACTCAAACTAAGAACCTCATAGAAACTTAAAACTGACCACATTTGTGAAGGTCTTCAATCTGTGCAAGAATATACCAAGCACTGTTTACCATTGACTTGTAATGGCCACTAAAAATTTATGGGAAACAGCAATGAAACTGTCAAAATGAAACTTCATAGAGAAATGGAGGTTTGTGACAATTTTTATGACATCCATAATGGCTAGCAACTTAACTGTGTACCATAACAACCAAATTTTCCAAGCTGCATCTCAGTTTCGGTAAATGATAGACATGGGTTGGTTTATATAACTTATAGTGACAAAGGGAACATTATATTACGTCGCTGACCCTTTCATATCAATCTGAAAGTACCATAGTAACCATTTTTGCATATCATACTCAGCTAAGGATAATCAGAAACTGTTTTTATCGGCTCTTCTATAGCAACCAAAAAGTCTACCTTGGCAACCCATTCATTTTGCTAGTGAAATTACTTTAAAGTGGTACTTTTACAAGTCAACATCAAGGTTTCTGCACATATAGTTTGTGCAAGCCATCAGGTATTGAAATTGGAATCTTAGTCTCGAATGGCTATAATTCTATAACCACCCAGGGATCCTTTGGATACTCTTATTAATATCATGTTTTGGGACAAATAAAATCTTTTTTTACATATTCCATAGTGTAAGGACTAGGTATTCCCAATGGTTAAACAGTTTGTTCGGCTGTTAGTTAGAGCTTAGGGTTAATTTTGATTAACTAAGGCTGAAAGATTGAAAAGTTGTGAAATACCACTCATGCGGATGTCAGTCTGTGCTAAAAGGAGGGGGCTCGTGAAAAGAGAGAAGGCATAAATCATCCGTTATTTTATTTTTGTGTAAGCAATATAAGCAAGTATTGTTTTACCAGTTCAGGCAAATAGATAGCCACTAGAGGGCGCTACATAATCGAAAATTAAACCCACTATTACCCATAATAGCTTCTTGAAAATCAATGAGAAGCATTCCTCTCTTTCTAAACGTACTTTACAAGTCAATTGAAATGTTTTTTTTTTTTCCTGTAGGATCTAGGACTGGTGACCGTCTGGGATGATCACCTATCTTACCTGCTGTCAGCAGCATTATCAGCATATGAATTGGAGCGATGCACAGGAGTCACATGTGGAGACGAGGAGTTCCAGGATGCTGTGAGAAGAGCGGTGCCTGATGGACATACTTTTAAAGGCTTTCCTATTCATTTCTTGCACCAAAATGCTCGGAGGGTGTTTGCCACCTCTCTTAGGTACCATCAGATTTTGAGCTGCGTTTTTCTTGTTGATGCTAGACAAGTGTTTCATTTGTTTTGATTTGATTAAGTCTTCTTTGTTTCTTAGGTCTCCGTTTTGTGAAGAAATAGTTTGCTGTCGAGGGGATCATGTTCGGCTGGCAGTGAGGGTCCGTGTTTTTGCTTATCCAGAGTCCACTTGTGCTGTTTGGATCATGTTCGCTTGCAAGTACAGATCGGTGCTGTGATGGAATCAGTGTGTCAGTAATACTTTTACCAGCTGCTGACCGTAGTCTTTTATTACTGGTCAGCTATAAGCAAGTTATTTATTTTTTCACTTTTATTTGTGGTAGATTTTATAAAGTGTTGCGTGAGTACATTCTTTTTTGCTGTAATGTTTTAAAAATAAATCTTAAACAAAACAGAAATGTGTTCATCGACTCCTTTGATTTGACATTTGATACTATAAATAAAATGTTGATGTATAACAAGTGGTTATTTTTTGTAAATTTACTAAATTCAAAGTGAGTAAACAAAAGAAAAATCTAAATCAAAATTATGTATAACTACCGTTTGCCTTGAAATCAACAGTGATTCTTATAACTCATATGAAGGTGTATGATCCGCCAATCATACCAAGAGGTGCTAATCATCATCTGTCACTGTTAAGTTTAAAGTCAGTCATGGACTGAAACAGAAACAACTGTGTAGGAGGTTTTAAAAACAGGCAAAATTAACAACTGCAACAAGAGACAAGGTAATAACTACTGCATCAACAAGGTCTCTCCCAGACAAAGATTGTAAAGCAGACCAGGGTTTCAAGATGAGCTGCTCAAGCTCTTTTTAAAGAAGCAGTTGTTAAAGATAAACAGAAGGAAATGCATTTCCTGGCACCTTCTAACAAAATAATCACTTCTAGGCTTTTCTTCCCTTCTGAACTGAGAGCTGTCCATATCGCTCCAATATCAACTCTCAGTTCACTATATCTACCTCAGTATAAATCTGTACGTTTTATTTAAAATATCCTAATTTAAAATTTACAGTATTTAAATTATGCATCAGAATTAAATCAATTAATAATTTCATTTAATAATATATCATTTTATACAGCCAAATAGCTATATCTCTGAGACCAAGTGACTCAGCTATGCAAGAAAAAGTAACAGGGGCTTTGAACTAATGAGTCAAAATATTCTGGCTTTAGCAGAATAATGAGTGTTTGCAGGCAACAGTGAAGCATGGTGGAGGTTGCTTGAATGTCTGGAGCTGTACTTCTGCAAATGTTGGTCTAGATTAATGGTGTTCTCAATGCAGATAGTGAACCGTTGTGCAATACCACCAAAAACGCGCAAAAATGTATCTTGCAGCTGGACAATGACACTAAACATACAGCCGAATTCAATAAACACTTCTTCAGTGTAAAGAACAAGAAGTACTGGAAGTGATAACAGAGCCAATGCATCATTGAGCCTTTAGGGATAGCCTTGAGGATGTGAGATTTCCTATATCTATGATATCGACGATCTCTAGGGGGAGACAAAACAAACCAAAATAGAATAAAAAATTATATTTATTACTTTATTGTGACTGTTTTTAAAGAAGATATTAATGTGCTATTTGTCTGGATTTTAATGAATTTAGGTTTTTGTTCTGTGACTAAATGCGTCTAATTATAGGCAAAGCTCAGCTAATACACAGATTACAGATACTCTACTGGTTACCAGTCTCGCCACATCTTGTTAATTGTCAGCAAATGTGAATGTGTGGCATGAGGTGGGGTGGTTGTGTGAAATTTGCAATTGGAGGTAATGAGTATTTCCTTTTCAACCGAATACCACCTTCACCTTAAATTAGATTTCCTGTCTCACAAAGGAAGTGTTTAATGGTCCCTAACAGGAATAGTCTGCTCTGCATATGAAATCTCCCTAGCTGGAGGTGCAATTTCTGCAGGGGATGAACCCTCATTTCAACAGACTCCTCACAAAAATGTTACTAAACTGACAAACATGGCATTAGATTAGTTTTTATTGCCTAGACTGCTGAATTTGTTTTTATTGACGGCATTTAACATTTTGGTGTATAACACACATTTTAACCTATTGTCAAAAAGATCTCTTTAGTCTCTGCTAGAAGAAAAACACACAAAGGGCTGCATGGCTTTTGGTTTAAATGAATCACACGCTCCTCTGTTTTAACTGGATTTGTACAGAAGAGACAAAAATGACGGCTAATTAGTAGAAGAAAGGAGAAAATGAGCATGTAGGGAGGGAACCAAGGGAGTGGGGTGGTGAGAGGTGCTTCTAATGAGATGGCTGGGGGTGAGGGGTGGCACGCTTTAACCCAATGCATGCATACAATGAACAGCAAGAAATACAGTGAGGCGGAATTTTTGATGTGGAAAAACCTGCAAAAACATTAAAAATACCCAGACTATGGCGAACATTTAAATGAACATTTAGCCATTATTGTTTCTTTGCAGCTCGATTCTTTTTAACAAGAATTTGTTTGTTGTACAATTTGTCAAGTAGCCCTTTGTTTGTCATTGTATCCAGGGCCCAATGAAATAAAAGCAGATTTCCATAAGAACAAACCGGAAGTAAACCAAATTTAATTGCATCACTGCTTCCTGCCATTTTTAATGCTGACATGGCCGATAGTAAGAAGCTGTGTCTCAATCCAGGTTTTGCGTCTTTCAAAATGTCAACCCACTGAGCGAAGGTTGTCCCATTTCATCAAATATGCCATATATCATTTTATCAAAGGTTCTTCAAATGCATCCTCTTTTTCCCTGAATTCCAAGGATGCATTGCAACCATCCTTCATGGCCTTACTTATCCCAAGATGCTTTGCACACCTTTTTTACCACAGATTCAACACAAAATAGTGAGCAAAAAAGCCATCTGAAAGTGATGTACGCTAACTGTTGGTACATGACATTTTGGTGAATGGAGCAAGGAAAAGACAGAGGAGTTTTTAAAACTCAGAGGTCAGAATAAGGTTAGAAGGCCTTCGAAGGATCCTCTGAAGCCATAGCTTTCTGAGGCTGGGTAGGCTGTATCCTCTGAAGGTAGCAAACCTAGATTGGGACACAGCTAGAGTCTGCACATGCTCAAAAGTTCTCAAGAACCTTTAGAAGTCTATGCACGCACCGGTGCATGTGCCAGTCACATCGCTGTTTTGAATTTTGAAGTAGGATCTTCAAAGTAAGAATGAAGTGAACCACCTTCTGATTAATATGTGTAGGTTTCAAAAAGGTTACAACACAAGTTATGACATAATTTGCAATGTAATTTAAATAATCTTTCAGTTTCATTTTACAGACCCCAAATCGGCGCCATCAGTGCCATCTTGTGGTGTTACAAGGGATAACCCTTGTAAGTACAAGACTTGTAAAATGGCTTATGTTTTTATGTTTAAGTTCTGGCACAATAAAAGTACTACAGTTGCACAAAAAGTGCTTGAAACAGTGTATGCGGTTTAAGAGGTTTAATTTTTTGATACAATTTTCACATCGTTTTGACCTTGTCTTTGCTTTTTTAGGGGATTGATGTTTTTGTTATCTTGTCTCAACATTTTGATTTTTGTTATAACATAAAAACCATATGTTATCAATTTTGCAGTAAAAAAAATTTTAATTTACAAAATACATTTTACTACACGGAATTGTATTTTTGTACAATTTCAGGATTTTAATGAATTTATAGAATAATTGTGTATTGTAATTAAAAGTTATTTGAAGCTGGGGTTATAGCAAAAAATAATATTGGCAAAATAAACTCATTTTATTGTGCCAATATAAATTTTATTCATTTTCCAACCGCTTATTCCATTTTTCGGGTCACGGGGGTCTGCCGATGCCTATCTCTTGCACACATCAGGTGAGAGGCGGGGGCAACATTCACACCTAAGAGGAATTAAAATTATTCAATTAACCTAACTACATGCTTTTGGTATTGTGAGGAAACCCATGCAACCCGACAGCCTTCTAACTGGAAGGCCACAGTGCTACCCACTGCGCCACCGTGCCACCCTAAAGGTAATTTATTAGAGAAAATTGTAAAGTAGTAAAAAAATGTTTGAAAAGACCTGGACTTTTGAAGATGCCTCTCATTTCATTGCAATTTCTTTTTTAGGGTCCTCTACCCAGATGCAGCAAAACTTATAAAAACAGATTGATAACATTTGACCTCTGAGGGGTTAATTTAGTTATTTTAAATGACATTTCATTTTGTTTAGTATGTTTATAATCATTTGAGTATTTTTTTTTTTGCAAACTACATGGTTCCCATTGTTTTTCTCATTGCAGTTTACAATAGGAAAACTCCGCAGTGGAACACACACATTCCTCATGACACATCAGCACAAATGGAGAAACTCCACCCGAAAGAATGTGTGTTTTTATAAGTTATAAAAGGACTAGGTCACACGGAAGGGCCTCCAAAGTTTTTGCATTAGGGGGGGCAATACTGTTTTCTGTATATGTCTTATTCATAAACTTAAATAAAGAACTGATCTGATGCATTCTCCGATCATTTCTACTGAATTTTCAAAATTATCCAAAATATTTGATTTCACAGCGGCATGGTGGCGCAGTGGGTAGCACTGTGGCCTTCCAGTTAGAAGGTTATCGGTTCGAGGCTCACCGGTGACCTTCCAGGAAGGAGTTTGCATGTTCTCCCTGTGCTTGCGTGGGTTTCCTCCAGGTACTCCGGTTTCCCCCACAATCCCAAAAACATGCGATTAGGTTAATTGACTAATCTAAATTCCCCTTAGGGTGTGAATGTGTGAGTGAATGTTTCCCTGTCCAGGGTGTACCCCTGCCTCTCGCCCAATGTGTGTTGGAGATAGGCACCGGCAGACCCCTGTGACCCCGAAAGGGAAGAAGCGGGTATGAAAATTAATGAATGAATGAATTTGATTTCACAACACCCCTTTATGGAGAACTATTAAAAATACTTTTATTTTAAAGTATATCTCTCTGATATCTTCTTTTAAAGAGAAGTATAATTGTTAAGGTGACGTTTAATAATTTAAGTGCACTCCAATCTACTTTGCATTTATGCAAGTATGCTGAAAAACCTTTGCATTGAGATTTGTGCTTCAACAACATTTCTGTTCCTTTAAGACAAGCTCATTCATCCAACTCTTCTTTTCGAAGGGTGCAGTAAGTGCTGGTGTATAGCAGCTTCTTTCCTTCAATAATGAAAATATCACAGGAGACCCAGAGGGGGGCTGCTGACCTTTATCTGGCTGCTGCGTTATCGCCACGCTTGCTTGCTCTTTTGTAAAATGTCTGGCCACGCTTTCCTCCTTGGGGCAATATGGCTGAGTGACTGCAGTAGATTGAGCGCATGTATATCCATACCCCGTGTAAATGATTTAGAACCCTCAGATATTTCTGTGAAAGGGGAGAGGAGGGAAATAAGCAGCAGAGTCTGTAAACGAAGAAGGGGCTTGTATTTGTGCACTGCAATGCGCTCAATTACTGACTTGCTCCAAAATGGTGGAGGAAAAGCAAAATGATCAAGATTTTTTTCTGATCTAAGTTGATCTACAGTGAATTTTGTGCAAACATGATACAGAATATAATTGTATTATATCATAATGAACATTTTTGTATTTTCTGAAAACAATGGACATTTCACTGGAACAAAAACTCATTTGAATTCTTTGAGATGATCATTGTTGACCAACCGTGGTTGCAATCCCATTCCACAAGAGTTCAGCTAATCAAACTGAATTACGACTTTGGAAGAACAGTCCTGGAGATGTAGTTCAGAGCATCGTTTCTTACTGGTTATGCCATGTCTCAAGTGTGTGTCAGGACAATGCCTTCTTTTTTTATATCACAAACTGACTTTTATTCGTAGTAAAAGATTTCACTAGATTCTACGTCACCGTCAGTAGTCATCCACTAGAAGGGAAAATATATTTGTATTTGCATTTGTGGACCATATAGACCCACCACAATATAATAAAGGAGAATAAAAACTATCCATCATTGTTGTAACAAATTGGACAGGCCGAAAAAATGTATGTTCAATGTCTAATGTAAACATTTGAAAAACACAGTCATTCGTAAAGTGGAACATATAAGAGAAGGAGCAGCGGAGATGCTAAAATCGGGAGATGTAGATGTCCAGGAGAGGAAGAGAGCTATCCATAGAGTGTCTGGAAGGGCTCACCAATGTAAACATCATGACAGTCAATACAGACAGAGGAAGGCATGACTTAAATACAGGAAGTGATGAGTGTCCATGACAAAATGAACAGTAATGAGGGAAACACAGGTGCTGGATGGTTATTGATGGAACACATGGGAAAACGTGTCATTAGCTCCCTCTCCTGAAAGGCGTATCATCAGCAAAATACAGCACTAATGGGAGGAGGGCAGCGGTCTGTGGAGAAGCAGGAAAAAAACTGGAGCTAGGGAGAATTGAATGTTGTAAAGGGGTGAGGGAGAAATGAGCCTCTGGCATTCAGAGGGAGTGAGGATCAAGGGTGGAGCTGTGCATTTGAAAGTTTTTGGTGGAGCAAGGGAGGCCACTATTGCATCTTGCCTACTGCTCTGGCATAGCTTGACGAGGCACTCTGTAAACCTTATTGCTAGTTTTGTTCTCTAATTTGGATGAAATTCTAAAATTTTTGATTTTGGAAAGAAATGCATGTTCACTGATTGGCTAAAAACAACCAATAGTTTCCTGAGTAAAGTAGTAGTAGTAGGATAAAAATGTCGATCAAACTTGCAAATTGTGTGAGCTCAGCATTGTGGGTTTCCTGGTTTTTATGGGTTGTGTATTTTTGTGGCATTCTCTATGATATCACCAATCAAACTGAAATGACATATAGTGGAGTGACATGTCTTCAGTGACTTCCGTCTGATACTGGACAAACTAGAAACTATCCAAGGGGGAACTAACCAAGCACAGGAAGGCCTATACTAAAATCTAGTGGAAAAGCGCCATGTGGTGTTGAGGTTCCAGTGGGCCAAGTTGGAGCTTGAGGCCTTTTAATCTTTAGCCTTTTGGAGGGGAATTCTTATGCAACTACCCAGAGAGGAACAAAAGGCTGAAAGAACTTGGTGGAGACATGGCAGGGTTAGCATTACAACCCAAACCCCATGCCCCATCTCTCAGCCAAGTTTAAAACCTGTAGCACTAGACATGATGGCTGGCCCATGGCGTTCATATTGACAACACATTCAGCAGAGTCGGCCCAAGTATGGCCCAGATCTCAGATCCCAGTGGCAGAAAAATGCAAAACCACTGCATTTTGTGAGGAATCCAGTCAGAATCATTCACAAATAAACAAATAAACAAACAAAAAAAATCATCAAAACTCTGGTCCAATTACCCAAGTGCACTCCAGTGTCTTCTATAACACAGTTACTTTCCAGTCCGGTCTACCGTGTAAATACGTCAGACTCCTTCCTGTAGACCTGCTTCTGGAAAGGTATGCCTACTGATCTACTCACCTACATGCATCCCACGATTCTGGTCTCTGGCCCCATTCCAGATCTCCATGGAATTATTGTCTACTGTAATAAAATAAAATAAAATAAAAAATTAAATATTAAGAAGAAAAGAAGCTGGGATTGCATTAAACAATGTATTAAGCATTGCCACAAAAAACAGTTTTAAAGGTAATTTGTGAGAGCAAATTGTAAATTAGTAAAAAAAAAAAGGGGGGGGGGGTTAAGGGACGTCTATGGAATAAAGTCTCTATTTTTGAAAAAAAAAAAAATCACAAAAAAACACTTTCTCTGTTCTAGGGAGAACAACTCATCTGTTCTAAAAAGCCTGTACAAGAACATTGAAGCATCATGCTCCACTCACCCAACTCTGAGCCTCAGAACTGGTTTTTAGTCAAAGTGGTTGATTTGAAATGGTTTTGTACTTAATAATAACTATGTAGAGAAAGAGAAAAGTCAATTAAAAGCCTATAATTAAAGTATAAAGTTTAAGCTTGGTTGTGCCTTACATTAATCTCAATTGAAGTATGGGCTCTTCGCCAATTTGAAATAATATAAAAACGTTCTCATTCTTCCTTGCTGTTGAAGTAAAAATAGTATATTGTGGTGACATTAGTCACCATTAGGGAAATATTCAGCATTGTGTAGGAATAATAATCCAGATATATTATACAGATGATCCTACATGAAAAGCTTTCAATTTCCACTCAGAAAGACTTGAACAAAGGAAAAGCAGCAAAGGGTCAGCAAAGCCGCAAGCAGCGGGGCACCACCTCCTCCTCTTCCTGTCACTCAGGAACCTCTCTGCCTTGAGCCCAATTAAATCTCTCCCCTCTATGTGAGCTGACTCTGTTTTCATGAATATGTATGAGCTTGAATGCAATTAAACGGCTCCACCACTGTGCCTGTTTGGGTTCTGTGGAGGAGCACAACAGAGACCACATTGAGCCTCGGGACAAAGGATGCCATCACCTCACAGAATATTCTTCTGAGGAGCAGAAGATAATTTCTGGCAAGATGTCCTGGTGGTCAAGTCTACATCGTTTCAGAAGATGTAATGAAAATAGAAGTTAAATATTTGTACATTTTAAGTTCAGTGATGTGATTCTTTTGATTTTCGCGCATTTCTGAGCACTCAGAACATCACAAATAGCAAAAACATGCAAGAGTAGCCATGTTAAAGAGCAAATGCCATAGTAAATACCGGTAAAAAATAAAATAAACAGACTCGCATGGACCAAAATGCTCGTCCAAAAGAGTTCTGGGAATTTCCTTGGGGGGTTTGGGGTTTAGGCCTCGTATTCCTAAATTCAAGCTCCTTTACTGTGGTTGAGGAGGAGCAAGACAGAGAGAGTCATTCAAGTGTATTGTGCAAGATGAGATAAAGGGGCATAACAAGGGCAGAACTATGATCAGGGGCCAGCCCATGCAACACCTAGTATGGTAGATTAAAATCAAATTTTTTAATGCCAACCAATGTAAACCATGTAGAATGGGTGTAATGTGTTCAAAACAGCCAATGAATGGAAAGGCTGCATTATGAAAAGACACTTTGATGTCTCCAGTTCATTTACCAGGGGCTGACTTTACAAGGGGGGGGGGGGGCACAGAGGCGCAGTGGGTAGGACTGTGGCCTTCCAGTTAGAACGTTGTCGTTCCAAGGTTTGCCGGTGACCTTTATGGAAGGAGTTTGCATGTTCCCCCTGTGCTTTTCTTCCGGGTACCCCACAATCCCAAAAACATGAGGTTAGGTTAATTGAATAATCTAAATTCCTAAATTCAAAATGTAAGTTCTAAATAATCTAAATTCTAAATGTAAGTGAATGTTGCCCTGCGATGGACTGGCAACTTGTCCTGGATGTACCCCTGCCTCTCACCCGATGTGCAGTGGAGATAGGCACCAGAAGACTGAATGAATGAATGAAAAAGTGAATGAATGAAAAAAAATTGTAATTGTGTTGTTTTTTTTTCTCTGAATTGTAATTTAGTGAGTAGAAAAATTAATACCTTTACTTTTACCGGAGTACAATTCTAGCTCGGTATCTGTACGTTTACTGCACTACTTTTCATCAACCTGACTTAAATACTTTATTATTATTTTTTAAATGTATTTTTTAAAGACACTTTCTTTCTCTCGCTCTTTTCTTTTTTCTCCTCTCTTTTTCCTCCAGCTCTCCCTCTCTCTTGATGCTATCTATCTGTCTTTTTACTATCCCATTTTCTCCTTTCCGCTTCCTCCTTTCTTTCTTTCTTTCTTTCTTGCTTTCTTGCTTTCTTTCTTTCTTTCTTTCTTTCTTTCTTTCTTTCTTTCTTTCTTTCTTTCTTTCTTTCTTTCTGTTTCCTTCTTCCCTTACTCTCTCTCTCTCTTTAGCTCTCATCTATTTCTATCTTGATTAGAAACACACTTTAGAAAATGGCTCTGATATGAGCTACATTTGTCGTATACACAGTGTAATACTCACTACTCTTGAGTAGTTTTAAAATAGATACTTTTAACACTTATTTTGAGTCAAGTTTATAACAGATACTCTACTTTCTTTGGCAAGCAATGTTAGTTTTTTTTGAGTATAATATCTTTACAGCACTGTATGTATGTACTGACAAATTCTGAATAAAGTGGAAAATGCTGTTTGGAAACTAAAGCTAAAAGTTTCTCCTCTAACTTGCGTTACAAAACAGCACATTGCACTTTATAAATATTATTTCTTTTAGGACACCTTGACTCTAACCTTTATTACGACAGATTATTAGTAATCTACACATTGATTTAAAACTGATTTAAAGTGCTTTCACTATGATAATGTTTCAGCACCTTTTACCATTGTCTATCAATGGGACAGTGGAGCGCCAGGATACGGATGCACAGCGCAACATCACGACTTCAGGACAATTTTGAGCATGACTAAGCCCACCTGGGTGATTCAAATATCTGATATCAATCTTACTACCTCTTGAAACCTATTTGTAGACTCTCCCCCAACCTTTGTGACGGAAAATATCTATTACCCAATTAAAAAAAAAAAAAACAATAACAGAGATCAGATACATTCACATGACCCTATAAACAGCATCCTGGTACTGGGGCCTCAAGGTAGTAGTAATTTTGGTGTGAGCTTCTCTCAGGTGAAAAAGCAGCAACATTCTACTTTAAAGGAGCACCCTTGCACCCAGATGAGTGTATCTGAGATGTCACTCTTGCTCTCACGACAAGAAGAACATAGATTGACCAGTGATATCTGATGCCTCAATCCATCTATCAATCTCATGCTACATTTTTCCCCTCGAAACTGGGACCCATCCAGTATTGCCTGGAGCTCTCCTCCAAACTGGAAGCTTCCAAACCTTTTCAGTTGTGATCTATGACCTTGAACTTGGAGGTGTTAAGGTGTAGTTAATAAGTCCTGTTATCTCAAACTAGTTTCCCTCTATCTTCTGATCGCAAATAGAAAATCTTTCCAGGAAAATAATCAACAGAACCAGTGAGTGAGGGCAGCCCAACCGGAGACCAACCTGCAATTAAGGTTCAGAAGTGTGATTTCCTCTTTTTATTGGAATTATATCTTTAGTCTACCTTTTTTTTGCAAATATTGACCACCACTTTGTAGGTTCTGAGTTAAGGCAACTGCCACACAATAATGCAGAAGTGCATCGGCCAAGGCAGCCCAATAACTTTTGAATTTATTAGTTCTTGGGAAAGGTTTTGCACGGGAAAGCATCTTTTCCACATCGCTTGGAGCTAATGGTGCTTTTGACAAAGCAAAATAATAATTGAAAAATAATTAAAAGGAGAGATTCCAAAGGAAAGACCTGCAATGCCACCCAAACAATAAAGTAATAAGTGTGACGTGTCCATAATTAGTGACATTTAGTGCAGGAATAGTGCCAAGTTGTCATTGCTTACAGGGGAGTGCTTGTAAATAATTAATCTTTGCTCTTCATGTCTGCTTGTCGGTACAGACTGGGACCTTGTATCCTGGCAACGTGCCGTGGTTTCCAGATGCTGCAGGAAGAGAGAGGCCCTCAGGGGGGAGCCAATCATCTCTCTGCTTTTTGAATCAGAAACAGAAATACACACAGAGGCTGGCGAATACACAAGTCCAGCCTTATTCAGGCAGAGAGCGATGACTTTATTTGCACATATGCTGGTGTAATCACGTGTTTGCTCCTTCTGTTCTCGTTCATGACATCTTTATCACGCAAGGCTATTTTTTTATTTTACAAATATGAGCTTAATGTTCAGTTGAACTAAACAAAAAAAAAATACACTGAGTGCAACATGAGTGCTGGTAGCTGGTGCTGCTGCTGTTACATACAATGTATATCTTTCAGAATTGATGTGATGTCGTAATTAGTTATGCCATTTAAATTTAGTATAAAATTATATTGCACTCTTTGATATAAAAACATTTTTGATTTTTTTTTGGGCCTTAATTATTAGCCGATAAGACAGAGGAGGAGAGTAACATGCTGCGAGGCGAGAGAGAACAGGCTGGTATGGGAAAGACGATGGACTCAGGACTTGAAGCTGGTAAAATTTAATTACTGGGCTGAATAAATTAAATGCCAAAAAGAGCACAGGAAAATTCCATGGAGTTATTTTGATATATGTATCATATAGGAACAACCCTGCTAACATGAGAAATAGCAGAAGCCTTTTAAACAGAGAGAAAAATCATTCCTGAGAGGATCAATTTCTGGATGCCTGGAGCGAATGCAGAACAAAGTTGTGTTTACATTTTATCGAGAAACTAAGAGCAAAATGTTTAAATTATGCATAAAATGTTTTTTTCTCACACATAGAGCACAAGGAATTTATTTCTGTTAATTGTTACATGCTTTCAGTGCACAAATGTTAGCGCTGCCCCCTAGTGGACCGACGATATTCATTATAGTCTAGATGGATTAGACCCAGATGTTCGTAGCTTTACACTCTAAAATATTATACTATAGACTGATTGTAAAATTAACTGTTTTTTTTCTTTACAATGATGGTTTCAATTTAATTAGTAATAAAATAGTTTTGTAAAGCTTATGTTTTATTATTTTTAATTAGTGTGTTTACTGCATCGTGACTGTTGTTACACTCTGTAAAAAACATTTAAAAAATATTTTGATTTACAGCTATTAAAGTACAGTATGGACTTTCAAAACTTTACAGTATTACCATTGTTTAATGAGTCAAATGTATATGTACATTTCTAAATAAATTATTTACTAGTCAAGACTTTGATGCACAACACGGGAACCTGGGATTGAATCCCAAACTTAGCATCTTCCCCAGATTCTCTTTCTGTCTAAAAGGTATCCTATCCATTTATAATAAACCCAAAGAGAAAAAACATCCCTCAGAGATCTCAAAATAATGCGCTGTTTGGTCCTTTTTTATGTTTGTCATTTGTTGTTTATTTCCCATTCTTAGTGTCTCTGCAATTCTTAATTTTATTCAGCTGCTACTGTCTGATTAGAAACCTCTTCTTCAGCCCTTCTCTCTCTCTCTACCCTGTCAGACTATTCGAACCAAAACTCAGAGTGATATTGATGCATCCATACCGGATCGATTCTTTAATTTCAGTCTGAATCTTGTCCTGTCTATTCCACCAGCTGGGAGTTATTCTATCCATTTCTGGAGACAGTGGTTGTCAGAAACTGGGAGGCCTCGAAGATTGTTGCTGCTTCACCTTTGCTGTGACTGAAACCCATCATTATTATATACCCATTATTCAAGCTTAAATTAGTTGTATAACAAAAGCTCTATGGAAACAAGAATTCTCATATAGTCTGTGCCACTGGTTACATTTATTTGAGTCATGTATGTATTTATAACAACCTAAACTGGGAACAGCCGAAGTAAAAGAAGAGCAAATAATTTATAACAGTATGAGTATTTTAAGAAACAGTAAAGATCGGCCTTCAGGGTCAGCCTCATTGAAATTCTAATGGGTTTCTAGCTTCATGCAAATAGCTCTAATGGCAACTCTAATCATAAGAGAGAGGAGAATGAAAGATTTGATTTTAATAGCAGGAAAAGATAACACCTCTTCTCTAGCTGTACATTGTGTTTCAAAGCTTTTCAGAACATTTTAACAAGTCATCTGGAAGATTGGGCAGGTTATCTATGTCAGCACAAACAGAACTCTAAAATGAGTGGGAGATTTTCAAAACAACAATAAAGTCCTTTAGCGGCATCTGTGGAGTTCTAGAAATGAAGAAATAATTGATTTCTCTTATTAGCTTATAGCTTAGCGTAGAAATGACAACAACATTTTAGCAAATGCGGAGGAAAGCTTTTTGTTAGAGAA
This sequence comes from Danionella cerebrum, assembly GCA_007224835.1. NCBI lineage: Eukaryota > Metazoa > Chordata > Actinopteri > Cypriniformes > Danionidae > Danionella > Danionella cerebrum. The sequence goes on from SRMA01026337.1 coordinate 261,905, forward strand.
ATCATGTCTAATGTTACAACAATACAATTGATAACTTGTGGTCAACTAATCTCTTTTAATGACTTTGAACGAGTCCCAATTTTGATATGAAATAATGTGTTAAGAAGGGGATCACATTTTGTCTGTGATGAGTTTTTGAGATGTTACATCACTACCTCCTCCCTTTTTTACATGTATGAGGCATGTTCTATAACCTAAAGGATTTGCAATTCTCCTTCAATATTTTATATAACTTGCACAGATATCTGGAGATTAATGAAACTGATTTCAGTTACAAAGCAATGGCTTGACTCTAACACACAGAGATGCGGAGATTATAATAACTGTACATGTCAATGGGAGGTTACAGAAAGGTAACTACCGACCATGACTCCTCTGAGCATCGACTGTTGCCATGTGACCATAAATGGACTGCCATTTATGGTCAGTCTGAGGTTATAAAATTTTACAGAAAAAGTTTAGAACTTCAACTGTGACTTTTTCAAGGGATTTCCAAGAACTTACTGAAAAAATTACATAAGTCATCCTCCAAAAGCCAGCACCCAACACTCCTCTTCAGACTCTCGTACCACAGAGTTTCCGGTGCTTGGGATTTCAGAGCAGAGGGCCACTTGATGGAACAGCGAAAAGAACATGTTTTAGATGCAAACTAGACAGCTCTTTTTATTCTTCATTGGTTGAGTACTGTTTTCTGTTTAAAATGTATGAAAATAACCAATTTAAAGCAATTTAATTGATTACCAACACTGTCTTAATAGTTGTTTTTTACGATGGACTTTTATTGAGAACAAATGAGTCTTCTGACCAAGTTTTAAATAATAAATAATAATAGAGTTACAAAGATACACCATAAAACGGGTATTAACCAGCATAAACATGTATGATGGAGGATGAAAGGATCTATTTTAGGGGGCAAAATGTACAAAAAAAGGAATAATTGAAAATTTTGTAATGAAAATATTAGGATTAAACAAGTATTTTGTCCCAAAACTTTTTATTTTGAAAAAAAAAAACAAAAAAAAAAACAGAAGAGTTGGTTTCTTATAAACTTTTTGATGAAATTTCAAATGCATAGACTGAACTGTCGCATTTTAAATTAGACAACATTTTAGATTTGGAGTAACACATCAAACATATTTAAAAATACAAATTTGGCCAGCATTGTGAAGAAGTGGCACCCCACTTGAAGAGTCTATTTTGACTTAAAGGGGCTTCCACATTGAGGTCTTTGATCTATTTTTGAGCACACATGGCCCCATCTTTTAACTCTTTGCAGAGTTTACCTGGTGAATGTTTCAATGGTCCCAGATATGAATCTGTGCTAAATGTGGCTCAAAAGTGGAAATTGTCTGTTTGAGATTAATTGAACGTTATATGTCATTTTGGTTCCAGATTTTAAACAATCTGAAAGTTATCCTTTGAGTTGAGTATAAATGTTAGAAGGCTGTCGAGGACGCCATTGTTTTTGCTTCAACAAATACATTGGTAGTTACAACATTTACTTGTATGAAATTATGTAAATAGTGTTGAGGATTTGGGAGCGAGACGATATTCAGGGACGCAATGAACTGATCCTAGTGTGAAACCAGTTTTGGGCAAACACTCATTGAGGCCCCCACAATAAACACTTAGCACCCTTATAAAAATACTCATATTCACTGAAAATAAAGAAGAGGAAAATAACAACAAACAAACTAATATTGTGTCTTTTTTTTAAAGACATTTCATTACAGCTAATATGAAAAACGTTTAAACTAATATTGATTAAAATATTGTAAAAGATGGTAGTTTTAATGAAACCAAAAACTCAAATCAATGTAATTTTTTCATTCTGTTTGAACAAAATCAGTTTAAAACTACTTGCACGGCGAAATGAGTTTTATAGTCAACAAAGAAATGCATCAGGGGACAAAAAAAGCTCAAGGGCAGAGAAAATTCGCACTTAGAAATGTAGAGTTTTTAATATTGTGTTTGGTTGATATTAGGAAATATTTGCTTGTTTCCACCACAGCCGGGCTTCAGGATTACAGGGCTTCAGGCCTGCTCCACCACAATGCCATCTTTGATTTGAAAAAGTATTAGATTTGTACAGTATTATAAATTTACTTACTTAAGTACAGTACATCCTTAAGAAATCTCTACCAAATGGTAACTACTATGAGATTGATAATATTGTTACTTGACTGTATCCTCTTGAAACATTTACTTACAGAATGATACTTTCTTACTGCTTCACCTATGTCCTTACCTTTTCTTTAGGTTTTATTATTTAGAGAGGACTGTAGTGTGAGTTGGGTTGCCCCGCGCAACTGCACATTTCGTATGTGTCCAGCTCACCGCCCCGGTAGTTTGACACCCTTTGAACTTAAAGGAAGATATCTTCAAAATCTAACTTCAGAACCAATGTACGGTATTATTTGTATTCTTTTGTCATTTAGAGGCAAGTGCTGAGTTATGAAATAAATTTGGATCTACCTGGAATCTTTGAAATAAATGCAGTGTGCCTTGTGTGTTTGTACACTGTACACTCAGCTTGTTTACCTCTCAGTGACTGGTAATTAGTGATCAACTTTCCCAGCGTGAGTGTCGCATGGGTAATTCAATGGCACTCCATGTTCCCAAATGCCAAAGAGGAGCTTCATTACAGAGAAGCCCTGTATAATCAAACAATTAGTGCACTCCCTGAGACGAATTCATTCCACTCAAAAGTGACGCATCTTCTCTGACTGCAAGCCTTCCTGAAGCGTTATTTTTGTTCAGATAACTGGAGGAAAACCGTTGAGATAAACAAAACAGAATAAGGATTTAGAAATATTCATGTTATCTAAAAAATAGACCAAACATGACACATGGGTTGAAACCGAGACTTAAAACATTGATTTGCATTTACAATTTTTCACCTAACTTTAACCTTTTTTACAGCAAAAATCCTGAAACACAGGTTATAAAAACAACAAATCAACTGTTTTGGTGTTACACTTATGATGTGTTTTGTTGTCTTAATAGGTTCTGTTTGATGGACTTCTGAATTACTTTTGTTTGATTTTTCCGAGTCTTCGGAAACATAAAAAGTTGGGACTCCAAGTTATTCAAATTCTTACAGAAAGTTACTACACTTTATGAAGTATTTTTATAATGTTGCATCCCAGGTGCAAAGGCTAATATGTGCAAGGCTTATCTATAATAATAGAAAAAAATAAATATTCAATTATCCTTCACTTTAAAGAGTTTCATTTTCTATTAAAACTATATTAGTTTTGACCAGACTGTAAAAAAAATGGACAACCTGACCCGCGTACTGCCATTGCTAGCTGGCCTGGACGCTGCCATTGATGTGTGCACATGCGCACACGTGACTTCCTGATACGAATGGAATCGTTGTTGTTTCAGAGCTCCGCCTCCACAGACGCCCCTCTCACATGTCTGTTATATACAGCTTATGTTGTAATTATAAACAAGAGTTTGAGGGCGACTTCTCTGAATCCTTTGAAGCTGTTAATCACACGGCCCTGCCTAGTTTTTATTTAAGGTAAAATTGAGCCACACGAAAATAAACTTAAGACAAAAAACAAATTATTAAATTTTGTTCACTGTATAGATAAAGTAAAACCATTTGTGTAAATAACCTAATTTCTGAGGTGATCATTTTTTTAAGTTCTGCTTTTTCCCATAGGCTTTGATTGGCCGGAAATTTTTCTGCAGCCATCACCATGGGGGCGATTGCCGTGGTTTGGTATCACTCTGCCAGCCTTGTGAATAATCAAAATTTTCCTTAAGTGATAATGGGTGAGAAGATAAATGAATGAATGAATTAATTAATTTCACATTGTGCCCTGCGATGGACAGGTGACCTGTCCAGGGTGTACCCCTGCATCTCACCCAATGTGAGCTGGAGATGCACCAGCAGACCCCAGTGACTTGAAAGGGAGTTAGCGGGCAGGAAAATGAATGAATGAATTTTACATTGTCTGGAAGTGTCCTACACAATATTTGGAATTTTGAAGTTTAGTTCCTAGTCTAGCCTATGTTAATACTCATTGGATGGTACATGTCACAATGATAGAGCACACAGGAATAGAGCACAGGACAGCAGGACCATCAACAGACCAGCTGACTGAAGACAGAAAACGGGAGACGGCAAGTGTGAGTCTGGGGGCCATGACTAGCAGCAGAAGATGTGCAGTTAAGAGCAGGAATTGGCTGTACTGGTAAAACTGGGGGCTGATTGAACTCAGGTGATTCTGTGGCCGAATCCTTAAGAACTACAATACTGTGGTTGAATATCACATTGAGACTTAATAGACGACTTACAAACAACAAACAAATGAAAGCATTAAGAGAAAAAAGGCAAAGCAGAGCTATCGGTATATTTTAGAACACACAACAATCTCATTATTTCCAGAATATGGATTACCCTCAGTTTTTGTCATTCAGAGGAGCAGTACCATAGTTATGAGGAAACATTCCAGAGTTATGAATAAAACATGTTTCTCAGATCTATGTGCATATTAAGGAAGGATCTGAATAGCTGATGAGATTGATGTGAGGCAAATAGTGCGGTGCCTTCAGCCCCATCCACACCACCGGGAATTTCTCACTCTGTGTTGATTGCCTCTGATCTCAGGCTCTCTCGGGATCTTCTTGGAGTTATTCCGTTAATGCTATTGGTCAGATGCATCTGTGAGAAATTATGTATACGTTTTTAAATTCAGTGTGTGTGTCTGTGTGTGTGCTTGTATAGCTATCTTCATGGGGACATGAAACTGTTTACACAGTCACGTTATGGGGACCTCAAACATTATGGGGACCAAAAATAAGGTCCCCACAAAGAAATCTCTTTAAAAAGCATTAAAATGTCAGTCTGAAGGTGGCACTGAAGTTTTAGCTTTGGCCCATAAATCATGTTTTTTCATTAGGATACACTCGCACTGATTTCTCCCTATCACCCCCTAAAGGCCGTCATGTAGTATTGCGCTCAAACACACTTCTTCCAAATATGGTATGCCCCACCCCTTCCATGTCCCCATTAGGAACGCTGAACTCAAACACATGTACATATACATATATATATGCCAAATACTATTTCAAATGTAAAAAGAGATGTCAATGTTTTTTTTTATGACATAGTATATTAAATAATATGTCATTCTTAACAAATAATATAATTCTTATTTTTATAAGAATATTGTAAATTTTGCTATTGTCCAGTGTAAGTGATATAAGTCATTAATGAACAATTAATGTGGACAGCTAAAAAACAAAGTTAAAATTGGAGGTTAATCATTTACATTGTTATTGTAAGTCTTCATTCTGATGACAAAATAAGCAAAATCTATTCAAAATCTAGTTTTAATCCTTAAAAAATTCACAAAAAATCAACCCTTTGAAGGATCCTCACCAAACTCCAGATATAACATCAGGGCATGAGACTGCACATTATAAACCCTCATTGTGGCAGCTGGGAGTTTCAGAGGGAGCACAAGGGCCCGTTTCATATGGTTATTTTTCGCATTTTCACAAAAACAACGCAATAATTAGGTTCCTATCAGCCTAAAACCTTATGCAAACACATGAAAACACCAGATTTATGTTCCTCAGGTCTTTCCAAACAAATAGAGCCCTGAATGACCTCTCTAGCACCTTCCTAGCCTCAGTTAGAGCCCTTTGAACTCTTAAAAACTCACTTTGGTGTTTTTACCTGAGTCAGTTTTACACCTTTAAAAATTCATATAAAATCAATGCTTTCTTGGATGATCATTATACTCCACATGTATTTTCAGAATGCAAGGGAGCTCATTTTAAGCCATCAATGACCTAGCTGAGACCTTCCTAGGGTCCACAAGAGCCCATCTCGTACGTATTTCAATGCGTTTTCATTGAAGTATTGTATCATTCGGGCCCTCACAGTCTCACGCTTTGTGCGAACAACTCAATACTCTAGATGCAGATTCCTCAGGTCCTTCTGAGAATAAAAAAGCCTTAAATGACCTCTCTAGCACCTTCCTAGCTTTAGTTAGAGACCCTTGAACTCTTTAAAATTCACTTCAGCCTTTTTTCCTATTTGAGTTTTACACCTTCAATAAAAAAAAAAAAGGTTTCAATGTATCATCACTAAACTCTGAATATCGTATCAGGGCTCTGAGAAGGTCATTTCAAGCCATCAATGACCCAGCTGGGATGTTCACAGGGCCTACGGGGACCAATCTCATACCGTATTTCAATGCTTTTTCATTGAAATATCCAATCGTACGGGCTGTCACGGTCTGAGTCTTTGTGTAAACAACTCAATACTCTATATTTAAATTCCCTAGGTTCTACTGAGAATAAAGAGCATTGAATGATCTCTCTGGGACCTTCAGAACCCAAGCTAGAGCCTTGTGAAGTCTTCAAAACACACTTGGGCGTTTTTGTCTAAGTCAATAAAACACCTTTAAAAATTCATATAAAATCAATGGTTCAATGGATCCTCACCAAACTCTAGATATATTATCAGGGCTCTAAGGGGCTCATTATAGTCCCTCGTTGACCAGCTAGGACCTTCCTAGGGCCTACAGGAACCCATCTCATACTGTTTTTCAACAGGTTTTCGTTGAAATATCCAATCGTACAGGCTGTCAGGGTCTGACACTTACTCCAATCATCACAAGACTCTAGATTCAGTTCCATAGGTCCTACTGAGAATAAAGAGCCTTGAATGACCTCTCTAGCACCTTCAGAACGGATGCTATAGCCCCTTGAACTCTATGAAACTCACTTCTGCCTTTTTTCCTATTTGAGTTTTACACATTTAAAAATTCATAAAAAATCAATGCTTGATTGGATCAATTCCAAACTCTGGATACAGTATCAGGGCACTAAAAGGAACAATTAAAGCCCCCATTGACCCAGCTGGGACCTTCAGAAGGGCTACGGGGACCCATCTCATACCGTATTTCAACGGGTTTTCATAGTATGATACAATATTTAGGTCTCTAACAGCCTGGAACCTATACCAAACGGCTCGAAACTCTAGATTCTGTATCAGGGGGTCAAGCTGAGAAGAAAGAGTACTCATCGAAGTAGTTAGGTCAACCACAACCTCGTGTGGGCCCCAGCTTACCATTTCTCAATGTGTTCGTAAGGCCACAGCGATGTTTGCGGCAGTACGTGCTTCAAATATTAACCAAACGGCTCAAAACTCTAGGTTCCGTATCAGGGGGTCAAGCCGAGAAGAACGAGATCTCAATGAGGTTGAACGGGCAACCGCAACCTCATGTGGGACCCTGCTCACTTTGTTTAAATGCAATCTTATAGGCCACAGCAATTTTCGGGCCTGTATGTGCCTGAAACATTAACCAAACAGCTTGAAACTCTAGATTCCGTATCGGGAGATCAAGACGAGAAGATTGATTCCTTGTTGAGGCTGATTGGACAACTGCAACCTCACACAAGACCCCGCTCACTTTGTCTCAATGCATTCATATAGGCCAATGCAATGGTTTTTCTTGTACATGTCTCAAAGTTTAACCAAACAGCTAAAAACTCCAGATTCTGTATCAGAGAATCATGAGAAGAAGAAGGTACCTAAATGAGGTAGCTGTGACCATCAGAACCTCTCCTGGACCCCCTCTTTTTCATAAAACTCCAATTGACCTTTTGACCCAAGTGAGTTTTAATCCTTAAAAAAAATCATAAAAAATCAACTCTATAAAGGATCCTCACCAAACTCCAGATATAACATCAGGACATAAGACTGCACATTATAAACCCTCATTAAGGCAGCTGGGAGTTTCAGAGGGTGCACAAGGGCCTGTTTCATACGGTTGTTTTCCGCATTTTCATAAAAATGATGCAATAATTAGGTTTCTATCAGCCTAAAACCTTATGCAAACACCTGAAGACTCTAGATTCATGTTGCTTAGATCCTTCCAAACAAATAGATCCCTGAATGACCTCTCTAGCACCTTCCTAGCCTCAGTTAGAGCTCTTGAACTCTTAAAAATTCACCTGTGTGTTTTTTGCCTAAGTCAGTTTTACTCCTTTAAAAATTCATATAAAATCAATGCTTCCTTGGATGAGCATTATACTCCACATGTATTTTCAGAATGCCAGGGCGCTCATATTAATCCATCAATGACCTAGCTGGTACCTTCCTAGGGTCCACAAGAGCCCATCTCGTATGTAATTCAATGCGTTTTCATTGAAGTATTGTATCATTCGGGCCCTCACGGTCTCACACTTTGTTCAAACAACTCAATACTCTAGATTCAGATTCCTCAGGTCCTACTGAGAATAAAAAGCCTTAAATGACCTCTCTAGCCCCTTCCTAGCTTTAGTTAGAGACCCTTGAACTCTTTAAAATTCACTTCGGCCTTTTTTCCTATTTGAGTTTTACACCTTCAAAAAAAAAAAAAAAAAAAAAATCACTAAACTCATCACTAAACTCTGGATATAGTATCAGGGCTCTAAGAAGGTCATTTCAAGCCATCAATGACCCTGCTGGGATGTTCACAGGGCCTACGGGGACCCATCTCATACCGTATTTCAATGCTTTTTCATTGAAATATCCAATCGTACGGGCCGTCACGGTCTGAGTCTTTGTGTAAACAACTCAATACTCTAAATTTAGATTCCCTAGGTTCTACTGAGAATAAAAAGCATTGAATGATCCCTCTAGGACCTTCAGAACCCAAGCTAGAGCCTTGTGAAGTCTTCAAAACACACTTGGGCATTTTGCCTAAGTCAATAACAAAACCTTTAAAATTTCATATAAAATCAATGGTTCAATGGATCCTCACCAAACTCTAGATATATTATCAGGGCTGTAAGGGGCTCATTATAGTCCCTCATTGACCAGCTAGGACCTTCCTAGGGCCTACAGGAACCCATCTCATACCATTTTTCAACAGGTTTTCATTCAAAATATCCAATCGTACAGGCCGTCACGGTCGGACACTTACTCCAATCACCACAAGATTCAGTTCCATAGGTCCTAATGAGAATAAAGCGCATTAAATGACCTCTCTAGCACCTTCAGAACTGATGCTAGAGGCCCTTGAACTCTATAAAACTCACATTGGCCTTTTTTCCTATTTGAGCTTTACACCTTTAAAAATTCATAAAAAGTCAATGCTTCATTGGATCAATACTAAACTCTGGATATATATTAGGGCTCTAAAGGACCAATTTAAGCCGGACCTTCCTGGGCGAACCTCCTTACTCTAGCAACAAGCCCTGCCTACGAGCACATAGTACCCATTGGGGGCATGCCGGAGGACGGCCCTGAAAGCTCCACCCTCCCCCATATGGTTTTCCGACGAAAATAGCATTCAAAGTCATGATACCTGGGAGGTATCATGGTTAGTGGACATGCCCCGCCCCCCCCGGGGGTTACCTGATCCATCACCGACCACTCAGGGACCACTGACCCCAAAACCAACTCAAAGTCATTGTACATGGGAGGAATCATGGTTCATGGACAGCCCTGCCCACCCAGTGGTCAGTCCGACCCGACAGCCAATGGGGAAGTTCTGACCCCAGAAACCCATTCAAAGTCAATGTACGTGGGAGAGTTATGGTTGTGGACACCCCTTGTATGGTGTGTTGTTGTCCCCAGTGGTCAGAAACCAGTGCCGCCCCGCAAGCTCCTAAAAAGGGTCCCATTTGACCCTCAGAGGCATCATTGCTACGTGGGTGTACAGATCACGAGCCTCTCCCTCGAACAACGACTGAAAGTCTATGGCTGGCTCGTAGCTCCCACGAACAGGGACTTTCCCTAACACTGTTTAGACTGTTACAACTGCTCCCTCCATCATTACAACATTTCATTAACCCTACAACACTTTACTTTAAATTTTATTTTGTCTATTGTTTATAACACAGTTCCACCAAAATGTCCTCATAGAAATACAATGACAATAAAAATCTTTGAACCTTGAATCTTTAGGGTTTGCAAAAAATGTGTTTGCTCGAATGTTCCTGGAGCACCACAGGCTACCAGCCTTGGGAGGATGTTCAAATGCAGTTACAGATTATAGTCAATAAAATGTTTTCAGAGTTAGTTTTTTATAAATTTCTTATACACATTGTAGTTATTAAAATCTAAAATATGTGAATCTTGCCATTATTGCCATAGTAAAAATAAAAACAATATAAACAATGCTGCCTGTTATTATTGTATTTTTAATAAACCTTATCAGTAGACTAATTAATAAAACCAAATATAAAAAATATATATTTTAATATATATAGCATATAAAAAATTTTAATTAACATTTTGTACAAATAACCTGTGGAACAATCAGGGAAGCATATTTTTTTACATTGCAAAATTAACTATAAGTGAAACATAGTTACGTTAAAGAACATCATGTAAATTAAGAATAAAATCATGTTATTTCTCTTCATTATAATGCCTTATATCATGATTTCCGCTACTGGATTTTATTATGAAATCGAAAGGAAGTGGTGTCTTCAATCAACCTATCCTGCACTTGACTCAAGCTCTGCGCACGAGGACGACAAGAGTAGGAAACTTTCGTTTTTCCTTGATGGACCCCGTTTGTCTCTACACGACACCTGAAGGTAAACCATTGCAAAGCGTGACGTTTTCAGTAAGCAATAATAATAAAAAAATTGCAGTTTATCATTGTTTACCGAAATTACCATATTTTCTGTTTTAATCTTCCTATTAGCTTTAACAAAGTTATAGATTTAGCATTAATCAGCAACACTGTTAAAGTTAGTTAGCAGTTTTGGGGTTAATTTAATTTTATTTTATTTTTTGGGATATCAGAACAAACTTCTCTAGTCTGGCCTGCAGCGGATCCCACCTCGCTGAAGTGGTGCTCCGACAATACCTTTTCTCCTCTCGTGTCAAAGTTATTAATTATCTTATCGAAACGAGCACATGGCTCAAATGTTCCTTCTTTGGGTAATTCAATTTAAATCTAATTTAAGTTTGAACTGTGATGTGCACTTCCCGGTTTATGATCCACGAAAACGAATTTGCATGTCATCAATGGCGCGAAAATCTTTGTGTGTGGGCGTCCTGTAAAAAGAAACTCAACTAGGCATATTTGAGTTTGTGCTGTGATTTTTTTATTATTAGAAATTGAGTGACGATAGCACAGTTTCATGTAGCTATCAAGTTTTTGTATGTTTACTGTAAGTGAAGCCATAGTTATGTCACTTTCATTAATTTGTTTTCAGTTTGAAATGCCACCCAGAGTCAGTCCTCTTAAAGATGCCTGTCACCATGTTGGTTTAAAAACCGACAAGACATGGAAACTAGAGGTGAAATTCATCAATGCAGTAAAAGGTATAGTCACAGTTAATTATTCTAATTGTACAAGAACTGGAGGATACTTTGATATCTTAATTGTCCCCTAATAAAAGACAAGTGAGGACCAAAGATTTTTTTTGTTTTTATTTATTTAAATTGACATTTTTTTTCTTGCAGGACGTGGTTTGTTTGCAGTACGTCCATTCTGCAAAGGAGATTTTGTTGTTGAATACAGGGGTGATTTAGTAGATGAAGCTGAAGCAGAGAGAAGGAGAAGAGTTTATCATACATCATGTGCTGCATTTTTTTTTCTCTTCAAGTGGAGAGGGAAAGTTTGGTGGTAAGGTTTAAAATCTGCACCTCATTTCTGGCATATTTCTTTATATGAACTGTTAAATTTGATATGCGTGCAATCAATGTCTGCCATTAAAGCATGTGACACTGTGAAGTAAAGATAATACATTTAATTTGAATTATTCAAAATTAAAATGAACATAACATTTTGTATTGTTACTGTCCACTATCCAATATTTTTAGTAATGTGTCTTTTCTGTTTTCTTTTGTCCATTTAAAGTATTGATGCATCCAGAGAAGATGGTTCATTCGGCCGCTTAGTAAATGATGAGCACAGACATCCAAATTGTCGTATGAAAAAAGTTGAGGTGGAGGGAAAGCCACACTTATGTCTTTTTGCTCTAAAAGACATAAAGGATGGTGAAGAAATTTCTTACGACTATGGAGGTGATGACTGCCCATGGCGAGTGCAGGTATAACAGACAACTGGAATTTATTTAGAAAGAAGTGTTAAAGAATAACATTCTGTGGGAAGAACATTTTTGCTTTCAGATTATTTGAAATCTATTCACAAGTTTGATTTGAATGGCATAATGGCTCTTTCTTCATTGATGTCCTGTTTTTCATTTTTACTCTTTCTTGACAAATCATTGCAGATGGAATTATGTGCCAATGTTTGTCACCCTGTAAAGGGCTCCAATCCTGCTGTCATGTCTGAGAAAGAGACAGAAGAAGCTTCATGTCCACTGGACACTCCTCAACAGGTAGTTTACCTCCACTTCTTGGAGTTTACTTTTTCAACTTCTCGTAAGTTTGGTCTCAGCCAGTGGTCTTCAACAGTGGTCCTCCGGACTCATGGTCCTGCATCCAACAGGTGTTTCCCAGCTTCAGGCAACCCTGATACAAGTGACCGTGTCATTAAGCAAGTTGTGTAGACCTTGGTCACAAGCTGATGATGACCATTATTTAGTGCTTTGTTGCAGCACGAAAACATCTCAAGGATGCAGAACAGAGTGGCACAATAAGCAGTGTTGAAAAACCATTGGTTTAAGCAAATAAATAGAGTAAGTGTGGTCTCTGTGGGTCATGTAAAGTCAACAAGCTTTTCTACCAGTTAATTCCAACAGCTCCATGTGTTAAAAGAATGGGGAAACTTTGAAGATGGTTTTGGACTTTTTGGGATCATTGTGCTTGGCCCAGTTGGCACTGCAAACCGGCACAATTACGATGTCCCCACAATGCACTTCTCATGTTACAACTATTTTTAAGTGTGATGCAGTGGCACTAGGTCCCCACAAGGCTTTATAACATGGGGTGTTAAGATGTCCCCACTAAGCTTTTTGAAGATGTGTGACGGCAGTCACAGGTTGAGTCATTTGTCTGAGATATTGTAGTACATTTTAACTATTTTCTATCCTTCTGTGTGTGGAGTTTTGGCTTTAGAGAACCTCAGGAACATGTTTGTCTCTTCATTGATGTCCGGCTTTTCATTTTTACTCTCTTTCTTGACAAATCATTGCAGATGGAATTATGTGCCAAGGTTTGTCATCCTGTAAAGGGCTCCAATCCTGCTGTCATGTCTGAGAAAGAGACAGAAGAAGCTTCATGTCCACTGGACACTCCTCAACAGGTAGTTTACCTCCACTTCTTGGTGTTTGCTTTTTCAACTTCTCGTAAGTTTGGTCTCAGCCAGTGGTCTTCAACAGTGGTCCTCCGGACTCATGGTCCTGCATCCAACAGGTGTTTCCCAGCTTCAGGCAACCCTGATACAAGTGACTGTGTCATTAAGCAAGTTGTGTAGACCTTGGTCACAAGCTGATGATGACCATTATTTAGTGCTTTGTTGCAGCACGAAAACATCTCAAGGATGCAGGACAGAGTGGCACAATGAGCAGTGTTGAAAAACCATTAGTTTAAGCAAATAAATAGAGTAAGTGTGGTCTCTGTGGGTCATGTAAAGTCAACAAGCTTTTCTACCAGTTAATTCCAACAGCTCCATGTGTTAAAAGAATGGGGAAACTTTGAAGATGGTTTTGGACTTTTCTGGATCATTGTGCTTTGCCCAGTTGGCACTGCAAACCGGCACAATTACGATGTCCCCACAATGCACTTCTCATGTTACAACTATTTGTAAGTGTGATGCAGTGGCACTAGGTCCCCACAAGGCTTTAAAACATGGGGTGTTAAGATGTCCCCACTAAGCTATTTGAAGATGTGTGACGGCAGTCACAGGTTGAGTCATTTGTCTGAGATATTGTTGTACCTTTTAACTATTTTCTATCCTTCTGTGTGTGGAGTTTTGGCTTTAGAGAACATCAGGAAAATGTTTGTCTCTTCATTGATGTCCTGCTTTTCATTTTTACTCTTTCTTGATCAATCATTGCAGATGGAATTATGTGCCAAGGTTTGTCATCCTGTAAAGGGCTCCAATCCTGCTGTCATGTCTGAGAAAGAGACAGAAGAAGCTTCATGTCCACTGGACACTCCTCAACAGGTAGTTTACCTCCACTTCTTGGCGTTTGCTTTTTCAACCTCTCGTAAGTTTGGTCTCAGCCAGTGGTCTTCATCAGTGGTCCTCCGGACTCATGGTCCTGCATCCAACAGGTGTTTCCCAGCTTCAGGCAACCCTGATACAAGTGACTGTGTCATTAAGCAAGTTGTGTAGA
>SRMA01026337.1:278618-298396 GCA_007224835.1 Danionella cerebrum
TCTCAAAGTGGCACATTTCATAATTCAATTTCTTAAAAATGCCACAGTAATATTGCACCAAAATGTCGGAGTATGTAGTGTAGTAAGAGTAGAACACTACCTCAGTAGAATTTTGGACTAACCTTTTTTTTTTAATTTTTTATGAATTTTTGAAAATGCCAAAATTCTCAAAGTGGCACATTCAATAATTCAATTTCTCCAAAATGCCACAGTAATATTGTACCAAAATGTCTGAGTATGTAGTGTATTAAGAGTAGAACACTACTACAGTAGAATTTTGGACTAACCTTTTAGTTTTAATTTTTTATGAATTTTTGAAAATGCTAAAAAATCTCAAAGTGGCACATTCAATAATTCAATTTCTCCAAAATGCCACAGTAATATTGCACCAAAATGTCTGAGTATGTAGTGTAGTAAGAGTAGAACACTACCACAGTAGAATTTTGGACTAACCTTTTAATATTAATTTTTTATGAATTTTTGAAAATGCCAAATATTCTCAAAGAGGCACATATTATAATTCAATTTCTCAAAAATGCCACAGTAATATTGCACCAAAATGTCTGAGTATGTAGTGTAGTAAAAGGAAAACAAAAGACCATTGGAATTTTGGACTAACCTTTTATTTTTGAAAAATGCAAAAATTTTTTAAAGTGGCACATTTCATAATTCAATTTCTCCAAAATGCCACAGTAATATTGCACCAAAATGTCTGATTATGTAGTGTAGTAAAAGTAAAACAAAACACCATTAGAATTTTGGACTAACCTTTTAATATTAATTTTTTATGAATTTTTGAAAATGCCAAACATTCACAAAGAAAATGCCAACAATCTCAAAGAGGCACATTTCATAATTCAATTTCTCCAAAATGCCACAGTAATATTGCACCAAAATGTCTGAGTATGTAGTGTAGTAAGAGTAGAACACAACCTAAGTGGAATTTTTGACTAACCTTTTAATATTAATATTTTATGAATTTTTGAAAATACCAAATATTCTCAAAGTGTTACATTTCATAATTCAATTTCTCCAAAATGCCACAGTAATAATGCACCAAAATGTCTGAATTCGTAGTGTACTAAGAGTAAAACAAAAGCACATTGGAATTTTGGACTAACCTTTTATTTTTAATTATTTATGAATTTTTGAAAATGCCAAACATTCGCAAATCAAAATGCTGTGGGTTTCCCACTGCTTGTCAGTGCATTACCGTAATACACAACGTAAGTGCGAAACAAAAAAGATCGCTAGAACAAAGTGCGGTTGGCTTGACCGCGTGATAAAGAAACGCGGCTCACTTGACCGCAGTATCCCGTTACAGGCTTCGTTTTCGAAGTTACCTTGTAGAAGGCCCCGTTGGATCCGCGAACCTCCGCCGCCAACCCGTCCATGTTCGTTGGCTTTTCCCCACGGCTGTGCCTCTCTTTAGGCGCTCCGACAACGTGCGGTTCTGGTACCACCCCCAGCTTCACGGGCCTCTCGCCGTTCTCCGGCCGCTTGCGTGTGTCCAGTGTTTCGGGTGAGATGGGGGCAAAGGTGACGGGGTTCTCGGGAGGGGACTTCAGCTCCTGTACCCTTTCCACCAACGCAAATTCAACTATTAACCGACTGGCTGTAGTGAGGGAGAAGCTCGCAGTGCTTGCGGGTCGGTCTGGAGCTGGAGCTGGACTGATGCTGTCTGATGACGGAAGATGTTAGCACAACAGCTAGCGCACTTGCTAATCAACGGTCACCGACACCTTCTGCCACTGAAACTCGCGGTTTCGGCATGAGCCGGGGTGATTCTTAAAGAAGTCCACTCTTTTCTATCTGAAAACGCTGTTGATCAGGATGTTCGTTCTTCAATATCACTACAATGCTGTACAACTTCACCCTTCCCCTCCAACACACGCCGCCCGAGTGTGGAGCAGCAAGACTGTGAATGACCCCGAAATCTCCACCCCTATTTGCTTTACGGCACGCCTTCTCAAAAACTATGATTGTTGATTGGTGCACAACCCAGCCACTCAAACAAACGTGTATACTGTGATTGGTGTATATCTGGGGGGCTGGAAATAGCGCTTGCGGCTGTTGGTCGCCGGGTCTGTACTATTAGCGCCAGTTGTGTAGTTGCTATATTTGGGTGTCCCTGATTGTAGTGTGAGACTCACTGATTCACAAAAACCATGTACGCTGCATGTAACAAATCTAGAGTGCTGGGCACAACTTTTAGCAAGGTGTGAGTGAACAAATGCTCTAAACATTCTAAACAAATGATGTCCGAAGTGTACATTTTTGCACATTTACAAAATGTAAAGTGAGCAAAGTAAAGAAACATCTAAATCAAATCAGCATTTTTAGTGAAAGAGCTGCAGTCAAAAAGTCATACCTCTGAAAAGACAGATACTTATTCATACCAGAGGGATGTATGATTGTCCCTGAAATTATTCTGCAGCAAAACATTGACCTGGAACAAACTGCCACAGTATGAAGACGAGCCAGAAGTGAGAGGAAGTGTTGGAAGCAAACTCTCAACACTTCTCGGGTAGAAAACTATAGAACCATCTCACTTTTATCTTTCACTGCAAAAATTCTAGAACATCTGTCTTCTTTCCTCACAGATAATGGACAACTTGACAAGAACCAATCAGTTTCAAGAATGGCCATTCAACAGAAACTGCTCTTCTATCAGGCACTCAGACTCTCCAGAGCAAACTCTGAATCATCAGTTCTCATTCTGCTAGACCAGTCGGCTGGAGGGACAAGGTGTCCAAGCTGCAGCAGCTGCTCACAGGAGTTCCACAGGGTTCAGTTTTTGGTCCTCTGCTCTTCTGAACTTACATCACCTCCCTGGGTCCCTTCATCCACCGACACGGCTTCTCCTAACAGTGTTTTGCTGACGACACTCAACTATACCTGTCTCTCCGTCCTGATGATTCTACTATTACAACCCGCATAACAGATTGTCTGAACTGATGGCTATCTCTGCCAACCACACTGTCCAGCATGACTTCACCATACAACTAGAGTCGTCAACAATCTCTCCATCCGCCTCTGTTCGTAACCTTGGAGTGATCTTCAATGAGCAGCTAACATTCAAGAAGCACATTTCTAAAACCGCTCAAGCACGAGGATTCGCTCTGTTTAACATCAGAAAGATCAGACATCTCTTTACAGAACATTCAACTTAACTTCTAGTCCAAGCACTGGTCATATCATGACTCGATTACTGCAATGCTCTTCTCGCCGGACTCCCTTCCCGTGTGGTCAGACTCCTTCAAATGATACAGAACTCAGCAGCTCGACTGATTTTCATGGAACCTTGGCGAGCTCACGTCACTCCTCTCCTCATCTCTCTATACTGGCTTCCCATTGAGGCTCGCATCAGGTTCAAAGCACTGATGTCTGCATACAGGACAGTTACAGGCTCCACTCCATCATACCTCCACAAACTCCTGCAGTCCTACGTCCACTCCAGGTGCAAGAACACTTGCTAACTTAGCTAACTAATGAAAAAACCCTCTGAAGCATTGAACTTATTTTCTGTATCAGCTCAAATGTCTTCTATGTGTATGTCTTATGATTACGCTGACCTTGTAACAAAATGCTTATGCTCCTGAACTGTAAGTCGCTTTGGATCAAAGCGTCGGCTAAAAACATAAATGTAAATGTAAAGTACTGGCCCCCCACAGAGCCTTAATGTATATAACTCTTTATAAAACTCTTGTAAAGTTAATTTAAAACCAAAAATATCAAAACTAATAATGTTTTGGTTTTTTCGGGGAAAAAAGTTTTTAAACTAAAAGTTCCAGCGTGACTCTATATTGTACAAATTTTGCAACAAGGAGGTGAAACTGGCATCTTGAGATTTACCCCTAATTACCTCTAGCCCTTCCTCTCAGAAAGCAAGAGCTAAGCATAAGGGCAGAAAATATACACAAATGAATCAGGAAACTCATAGAGAGCCATATTCTTCAGCCAAAGGATCCCTCCTGGTAGTTTAAAAAAAATTGTGGGACGTTAATGATATTAGGCTATGTATGTAAAACTAGCATTACTGACCTATACCAGGGATCTAACATAAAAACAATGGTTTTCGTCATTTTAAAACTTTCATAAATTACGCAATTACTTACATTTGTGGGTATTTCCTCCATAAACAAAACATGTCCGCTATCCGGTTAACGTGTACAGTGAGATATAGTGAAGCACTGTGAAATCTGTAACATCACAAACATAGCAATCTAAGAACAGACAGGGCATTAAAGAATTGTGGTTATTTACAAATTCCTTTGGCTGGATTTTGTAGGGAGCTTATGAATGAAAACGATATTTCCACTAAAAGGATGGCATGGGTATATCTGATTTAACATTTTTTTAAATTAAATAAGAAAATAAGGAGGGGGTATAGGCCCATGGATGACAGCTGATAAGGGGAAGACGTGTCTGTCAGAATTAGTCTGGAAATTTCTTCTTCTTCTTCTAAAAACTAGATGGCTAAAGTGTGCACGCAAACATTGATTTTGGCTTGTGTTGGTGCTGTTCAAACCTGTTTTTTAAATGTCAATTCCGCAACAAGTAACATAAACCAACCCACATGTCTCTATGATTTTCCTAAGTTGAGATAGGTACGTTCAAAATTGGTTGCTATGTTAACAGTCTGGTTTCTATGGAGGGGCCATAGAAACCTAATAGACCTAATATATAGACCTAATATATTGTTCCCCATGCCCGTTCCAGTAAAATACAGCAAATCCTCTTGTCTCTATGATGTACATAAGCTGAGCTAGACATATGCCGTATTGGTTGCTATGGTAACCAGTCTGGTTGTTATGGAGGGGTCAGTGACCTAATATATTGTTCCCTTGCCAATTACGAGTAAAATACAGCAACCCCATGTCTCTTTGATGTACCTAAGCTGAGCTAGAGATATGCTGTATTGGTTGCTATGGTAACCACTCTGGTTCTTATGGAGGAGTCAGGGACCTAATATAATGATCCCTTGTTGACTCAAAGTTATATTAACCAACCCCCATGTCTCAATTATTTTCCAAAGCTGAGGTATAGTTCTATGAATTTGGTTGATAGGATAAAAAGTTTAGTTACTAGGGAGTGGTCTGTGACATCATCCAAAATTTTTCCTAGTGTTTATATTTGCATGCATTATCTTGAACAAAGCTGTTTTTGTGACAATTGTGAGCGTCACGCCATATTGTTTTTATGTTGGATCAAAAATCTAAGTAGAAATCTTAATTTACACACGATACCTTTTGGGAGTGACTATTTTACTTGTCAGAGGTTTAAATAAATTGCGTTAAAAATATAACTTTTGTATTTCTGTATATGTGACACACACGTTTGTGTTGTCAACCACCCAAATACAATAAGACTGACAGACTTGAATCTCTGAAACTCTTTTACTTAAAAGACTTTATTGTGAATTCAATACAAAATGTTTTGAATACATCAATAACTCTTCTCCACCACAGGTATTGTAAATACAGTTACAATTAGAAGTGTGCCAAGTGTGTTTATAAGTTTTGTTGTCATCAGTTAAAAAGTAAAACAATATATATTTGATTGCCAATATTGCAATCCTTTATAAACTTCATAAACAGCCAAATGTGTTTCCCCTAGCTTTTTCAGAAAAATTCTCTTGTATGACTGTGCGCATGATCTCCTCTAGATGTCAGAGCTGACTAGAGAAAGACTGAAGCCAGGTTGAGAGCTTGGCCTGTCAAGAGATAGTAAACACAATCACAAAGAATAATGAAAAACTATCACATGGTTTTTATTCTCATCACAGAATAAATATACATGCTAAATTAAAAAAGATTTTGTTTCATAATTTTTTTTCTGTAACAATGGGTTTTTTGCTAAACTGGAGGAGAATTCTTATGAGCTGAACACATCTGTATCTTGAACGCAGAGTGCATATTAACCCTAAGAAGAGGTTTTTAGCATTTTACAATTTGCTCTAATGAATTACCTTTAAAACACAAAGCTTTTGTGTGCAATGTTCAATATCATTTTTAGTACAGCCCCAGCTTCTTTTTTAACAAATCATTTTCCATTATTATAGCAGTGCATGCAGAAGATAATCTGTTTAAAAAAGTGAAATATGTGTCAAGCTTTTATTTTTTCAATGTTATTAACAGTGGATTAATGACATTAAAAACAACAAATCTAAATGTCATGTTCAACCTTGTAGGCATTACTTTTTCGATCTAGTCAGCTAATATAAAGTAATTAATCATGAGGGGGACTGCCGAATAGACTGTTTTGAAAAAGTTTCAAAAGGCAACAGCAAAAGAAGTTGAATGCTCACAGACCAAGTATCAAAATATATTAACACTGTTAAAAAACTGACAAAGAAGAAGAGTGCATCCTTGAGAGGATTTGTGAAGCAAGGGCCTTTCAAAAATCTGGGGAAGCTTCATTTGGAGTGGACAGGGCAAGAACATCAAGATCCACCATATAGAGATGTCTGCAGCACATGGGCTACAGCTGGAGAATTCCAAAAGTCAAGCCACCAACTTTAGCCATGTACACGTTTTTTCTCTTTACACCATATACAAAAGAAATCAACACTGACACTTTACAAACCCCTGAAATGCTGTGATGACTACCAACAAACCAACAGGCGGCATTTTAAAAATACGTTTGTAATCCTGGCCCCGGCATGATATAAGCCACACTAGCAGAATAAACAGCAGCATGGACCTCACTTAAGCCAGCAAGAAACCCAACCCCCCAAACACAAAAAACCCTGGTTTCACCATCAATGTGAGTTAACCCTGGACTGTGTGTTAAAAAATGCATAGCTACATGAAAGTGCTGCTGCGGTTATGTGTGCACAGACAGCGTAACCATGCCAAAAAATACCTGTTTTCAAAATAACTGGGTAGGTGTGCACAAGGCTTACATCAGAAGCTTCAGCAGAAAAAGTCTGTTCCCCAGTGTTCCTAGCTCATCGTTTCAGTTGAAAGCTAATTTTGCTATTAATTTGGACATCAAGGTTCCAGAGTCAAGAAGAAGACCAGTTAGGCACAAACGTTAGGCTGCTTAAAATTCCGTGTGGTGTTTCCAAAGTCAGTGATGGTTTAGAAAGTTGTGGGTCCATTATCTTTTATCAAGTTCACAGCCTACAAGGAAATATTAATGACCTTCGTACTACCTTCGTCAAGAAGCTTTTTGGATATTATGACTACCAAAACTTGGCCAGCAGAGCCACCTGACTACAATACATGTGAAATGTATGGACTAATGTTGGGGGGAAGATAAGGGAATAGATTCTTTGTAACGAAGACGAGCTGAAGGCCAATTTCAAAGCAACTTGAGCTTCAATAATTTAGTAACTGTGTCAAAGGAGGATCGCCTCCATGCCATGCCACCTTAATGCTGCAAAATAATTCAACTCAACTCAACTCAACTTTATTTATAGAGCACTTCAACAAACTTCAAATCAACCCAGTTGGCCAAAAAAAGCCCAAGAAAAAAAAGTTTAAAGCCATTATCATATTGTATCCACAATAGGGGAGCAACAATATATTGTGCCACAGTATATCGCAAAACAAAATTGTTACAATTTAGATTCTAGTCACTTCTGAAGTTTCTTTACCTTTAAACTTATTAACTAGGAGGCCATTGTCCTTTCCAAACTGTTCAAATGAGAAAGATTACAAAATTAGCTCTTTCCAGCACTTAGAATAAAAAAGATGACTTAATGCAAACACTAAACTATTTTAAACTATTAATATACCATAGTTTCACTTGTGTATAATTTGTATGGTTAAATATCTCAGTAGTACTGCACAATGTTGAGGATGCACATAGGAGAAGATCTAAAAGATTTTGATTTGAGTCTGTATTTAGTCTTTATGCACAAGGAGGAGGGATGCTATATTTAATTCCACTTTTATTAAATCCTATTTTACGGCTTGTATAAACCTTGATCCCACCAGTCTGCTGGAGTGTAGAACAATTGGACTGGAGTTGCAGGAGGGGGGCATTTGAGACGTGTAGTTTGCAGTGCCTGTCTCATATCAGCCAGATCTTTATGACATCACCAGTTTCGTGGCAGCGCAGTGACAGCTCATTTGTCAGTTCTCAGATAGATAAGATTTATCACATCACATACAAAAAACACGCCTTGCAAAGTTTCCAGTGACATCAACGCCTGATTCGCATCAGAACAAAACAGCTAAGCATTGGAACTTTTGGGAAAAGCTGTTCTTTGGTGAACATGCTGCCCAATACACGGGCAAAGAAGGGATCTACGAAGTTCTTGGCGAGCATCATTGCATAGAAAGATATAAAACAGAGGGTCTAGAAGGGTGTTTAGGCTGGTGAGCCCATAACAAATTCGATAGTAAAGATAGATAGAAACTTCCACTTCACACTGGTCTTTCTCACTGTCTGTGAAGAGAAGGACAATGAATCTGTAGCCGACCACTAGATGATAGGGGCCAAAAATGACAATAAAAATTACAGTGATCACAACCAGGGTGGCGACAATCCTTCGACGTTCCTGATCCACAACAGACAGTGAATTTTGGAGTGTTCGCCAGATTCTGGCTGAGGTGTACCTGTTCAGAGAAAGGGCAAAAAAGTTAAAAATGACACAGTTATGTTTGCCGTAGCATTCCTTAAAAGAGACAGACACTGTATCTGTGCTTTTTATCTTTCCGTGACATTTTGATGCCGTGCTGATTCAATCCTAGGTGTTGTG
The DNA here is from genome assembly GCA_007224835.1 of Danionella cerebrum. Lineage (NCBI taxonomy): Eukaryota > Metazoa > Chordata > Actinopteri > Cypriniformes > Danionidae > Danionella > Danionella cerebrum. The sequence goes on from SRMA01026337.1 coordinate 287,332, forward strand.
CTGAGACAACTGTCTTCTAATATCCTAATAAATGCAGGTGCTTCAGTAATGAATCACTACAACCATGATAAAAAACATGCCCTCAGGCTTCTTAGGAATGTTCTCTTAGTTCTTAGAAATAAGCAGGTGATTTAAACATATCGTTTTCTTTCATATTTTTGAAAAGATGGTCACAGGGTGGTACTTGGTTGATTTAGTAAAAAGAACCTATTATCAACCAATGACTGTGCTATGGATGGTATATCCATAGTACATGCTACTGTAATTTAACTATTGCTAGGCTCCGCCCCCTTGTTAGATGTTTCACACTCTGACAACCAGAGAACCATTCATTGTTTTGTTTGTGCAAACATAGTTTGACAAAGTAAAAAAAAGCTTCCCAATTTAACATACCATATGCCTTTAAGATACATTTGATAGAGTTTGGAGATGAACAGATACATTTTCTAAGAGTAGTTTGTTAAAGTATGACATGAGCAAAAGTGGAAATTTTGTAAGGTTTTCAGGAAATAAACAACGTTGACGATTACTGAAGCAATAATTGAACTCTATAAATAACTTTTTAGAATTGAGGCTGCATCCACCAGATTTGAAACGTCGTCATGAATGTATCTGTTCATCGGTGTTCTTGAAGGATGCTTCTGCTTTGTGGATAGTGTGCATCACTTCCAGGGGAGGGAAATCGTCCCTTTCATGTCTGGCCATGGCAGTACAATGGGACTCGTGTAACGTTGTCAATGGCGTGAATAAAACCAGAAGAAACAAAATAGTTTTTTGTTCTGGAACTTCAATGTTTGGATTTTTGATTCAATCTATTCTTATAAATCACCTCAACATGTCATGACCCCTTTACTTTTTCACCGGTTTTAACATGTTTGTGAAACTCAGTGACACAAAACAATAGGGTTCTAAACACCTTCAGTGTTAGAGTCCTAATAAAAATATTAATAATAATGAAGCCATATTCCTTTAAAGGACCTCAAGGTCACTTTACAAAACAAGACAAGTTAAAACAGTACAAGATGAACCTAAGTGCAACTGCACAGTCTATAAGCAGAGAACCGTGGGATCAAAACAGGGCAGCTGTCACTCGAATCAATTTTACTGATAAAGAAGATGATAAATGACCGAATGGAAAATAACAAATGGATGGTAAGCTTTACTATGGAAAGAAACCTAAATTTTTAAGGAAAATTATATTGAATAATATAACAAACAAGATTCAAATGTGCAGCCAACTTACCCTAAAATAAAGCAGGGCATCAGAAACCCTAAAGCAACTGTGGCGATTTTAAAGCAGGCATATCTTGTGCTGACTGGATACTGCTCCAGACACAACTGCCTCCCGGGATCAAACACTGATGGGTACAGGCCAGTTAGACAAAAGAGGAATATCAAGGTCCACACGATTACTCCTGAAAATGCAGCCACCTTTACTTTCCGTACGCCGCGACTGCTCAGAGGATACACGATTGCCAGACATCTGTCCAGGGCGATGAGGCAAAGAAAAATTACGCTGGCATAGATGTTGACGTAGAAGACGTAGCCCACAAGCTGACAGGTGACAGAGCCATAGGGCCAACGGTGGTCGCCTTGCAGGTAAAGAATCCAGAGTGGAAGTGTAATCAGCTGGAGGAGGTCTGAGAGCAGTAAGTTTAGGATATAAACCAGCTGACAGCCACCAATTCCAGAGTGGGCCAGCTGATATAAGCCCCATAGGGACAGGAGGTTGGCTGGCAGGCCGATGGAGAAGGCAATGCTGTAGATGTAGGTCAGACCGGCTCTGTCATTTTCCAGGGGGATATGGCAGCTCTCATTGGTTAAGTCTGCAGGAGATTCAGAAAAATCCATTATTGCTATGATTGAATATTCTATTTTGAAAACGCTTACTGGGGTAAATAGATGTATTAATAACAAACTACTGAAAACATACACTGTGCAGAGATATCCTAAAAGTTATTAAGGCCTGAGCACCGAAGGTTCATAGAACCATATTGGAATTGCTCAGAGCATTATTGCTTTGTGGCTTTTAGTGCATTTTTAATGGTCTAAATGGTCTTTTTTAAGGATCTAAACTTTTCTGCTCGAAAAGTCACAGAAATTTGCACACACGTCAAAACTGGCAAACATTTACATTGATTTAAGTCGAATATTGATATGTTTAACGAACATTGGTGTTCGAATAGTGAATGTTGAAAAATGGCCCTGTAGTGCTCTCTTCTGATGACTCTAGTAGGAAACGAAAGCTTGTTTTTATATAAAAAGTTCTTGCTGTTGTTTAAGCTTATATGCTGTGGTGAAAAAGAACTGACAGATAAATTTAATTCTGGAAAAAGGTAAAATTGTCAAAACTGTCCATGATGACCAAATCTAAATCTTTAAGAGAATAAAGACCCAGCTGTAGCCACAACATTTTATTTTTATTTTATGTTATATGAAAATGTTCACAGTCCTATCTCACTCTCCTTGCTTGAGACTGTTGTTACTGCTTTGATGTATTTATTTGCTAAATTTGAATTTAAACTTCCTGTTTCTTTTTTATTTTACTATGTACAGAAGTTTGGTTTAGTTATTTGCTGTAAATATGCTATAGAAATGAATACTTGCTTAACGTTAGATCTTTTTTTAATCCACTGTAGCTTTAAAGAAGTACAAACTCGATTCTTATTTTATTTCATCACAGATCTATTTTCACACTTTCAGAAAACAGCTCTGATGCAAAGGCGTTAAATTAACTCATTATAAGATCTCACTCTGTAATCTTAAGCCATCTTTCATTTGAAGTTTACCGCAGTTATCTATATGACTATAAAAAACTATTTCCATATATTTTGAATTTGTTAATGTAATGCTAGAGAGTGTGGTGCTTAAACCCACAAAAGGAGTCGAGATCAACTCTGTGGGAGTGAAACCAACACTTGATGCTTTGCTGTGTACATGGAAGAGTGAGAGGAAAGTGAGAAGAACAGTATCTTACTCTGAAACATGTTTTCTATGGTTGCGACCCCTGCAGAACATTCAAATCCCCAGGTTTTTCAAACATTTTGAACTCCACTATTTGTTTGTCAAGTCAGCTGTGACAGTACCGAAGCATCCTGTGACAGAAGACAGTCACATGACATCTCCGCTGTACAATTAGAATAATTAAGATACACAATAAGTCACATCAACTCAATAATCATGCAAACACATTAAAAAGAGGAAAGAGTCTCACTCACACAATGGGAATTCTAATTCTGCATGTCCAGCTTCTCTAGATGTGCAACGACCTCTGTGTGCTTTCAACTGGGAAGTCTTGCCTTGTCCAGCCTAGGGCTTGTCTGGGTTTTTGATCATTTCCCCCAGCAGGAAACAACCTCTGCTGCTTTTGAGCAGCAACATCCTGAAGCCTTTCTCCTTTAGAACAAAAACACCCTCCTGCTTGCTGGCTATTATGTGGAGCAGAGATATGAGAAAGTCCAGGCTGTTATTTCAGACGGAAAAGCCACTCGGAGACATGCTGTAACACCCTAGCTGGTTTCCATATCGCCTGCTACAAGCGTCTACCCTGCACCCCCTGCTTCAGTTTAAAGGATAGTTTTCCTTATAAAAAACATCTAGGTTACTTGAGTAACCCCATGCTCCCTGAAGGAGGGAACAGAGACCTACGTCGGGGAATCCGACGGATGGGAACGACTTTCCATGGGAGTGAGGAGGTTGAATATAAAACATGCATACGTGTAGGGCCAAAGGTACAGCCGCGGGTGCCTGGACCCCCTGCCCCCCTTAGTTAGCAGGTCTGCTCTTAGTGGTATCGGCCAAGGGGGGATTGTCATGAGCATCGACAGTGCAACAAGAAGAAGCTTGTGCTTGTCCTCCCTGACCTTGCACAGAACCTGTGCTAGGGGGCTCATCCTGTACCAGCAGGGGGATATCGTGTCTGTCCCTAGAGGGACAGTTGGCAGTGGGAGTTCTCGTGGGAGGCAAATAGGTCTACTTGGACCTCCCCAAGGGTATCCCAGATCTGCTGGACAGCCAGGGGATGGAGCCGCCATTCTCATGCAATGGGTTGAACCTGGACAGCGAATCTGTGATCCAGTTGGACACCGGGAATGTGAATGGTCTTGAGCGACCAAAGTCTGCTGTGACTCTAGAGGAGCAGCTGTTTGGCGAGGTAGTGCAAAGGAAAGGGAGCATACTAGTGGTTGATATACATTATGACCGTGGTGCTGACAAGCACGTGATGACCTTGGAGGAACAGCGGAAGCACCACAATGCCAGTATCACTGCCACTAGCTTGAAACTGTTGATGTACCACCAAGACAAGGGGCCCACTCCAACAGCCAGAGGGAACCACCCACGGTGCCCCAACCAGTCAGACAGGCTGAAATGGTTACATATGCAGTCCAAATGGAATCGCTGAGGCCACAGCTGCCATATGCCCTACGACCCTCTGAAAGGATTCCAGTTGTACCACTTGTCAAGACAACAGTGCTGAGAGAGCGGTCAGTGAGGCTTGGGGCATTCTACGGACAGATACGCCCGCATGCTCTCGGAGTCCAGCTCCAACCCAAGAAAAAAAATGACCTGCACCGGAGTGAAGCGACTCTTTTCTCATTTGACCTTCAGACCCAAACCCCTACCTTGCCCAGGTGTTTGATCAACTAGCCTCGAGAGGTGGCTAGGAGAAGCCAGTCATTGAGGTAATTTAGGATGCGAATGCCTGCCCGACAGAGCGGGGCAAGGGCGGTCCTCATGACCTTGAAGAAAGTGCGAGGGAAAAAGGCGAGACAGTCGTGTACTGGTAGACTCAGCCCTCAAAACAGAACCTCAAGTGAGGTCTGTGCCATAGAACCAATGCAACCTGGAAGTACGCAACCTTCAGGTCGACTGTGGCGAACCAATCACTAGGACAAACGCATGGTACAATGCTGCGGACCATCAGCATCTTGAAGCAATACCTGGCCAGGCATCGATTCAGATGCCTCAGATCCAGGATTGGTTGCAACCCGCTTTATTTTTTGGGGACCAGGAAGTATGGGCTGTAAAACCAGCTTTCCATGTCAGCTGGAGGTACCAACTCGACTGCTCCTTTTTCCAAAAGGGCAGCAATCTCCTCTCACAGCAGTGAGGTACATGTCAGGGGGGAAAGCGTGTGCAATACACTTCGGAACCAGGGGGCTTTCACGAACTGAATCTGGTACCCTTGCAAGATTGTCTGGACGACCCACTGAGAGACCCCAGGAAGCTTCAACCAGGCTCCAGGATAAGCTGACAGGCGAACAAGTTCAGAGGTGCCAATGATCACCCTAAAGGGGCTGCAATGAAGCCGACATGGTGGCAGAATCACCAGGCACGGGGCCTGGGAAATGGTCCGATGAGAGAAAGGGATCTGAGCCCTCCCTTTCTCTGCCATGCCCAGTGGAGCTTGTGCCCAAGTCGGGGTCTGTGATGAGGCTAAGTGTAGCTCATCGCTGTTTCATTTATTTTTGGAAGCAAAATAACAGAGAGAACATAGAATATTTAAGTAATGCCATAGACTTGGTTGAGTATTTAGTTTATTAGGAATCAGTGTGTACCACTTGAACTGTGCACAATTGATTGGACTAAACAATTTGTTGTTTCAGTAGAGTGACATTGAAAAAGATGAACCTGTAAAAGGAAAGTTTGATTAATTAGAATGATTTAAACCTGTATATTGTGTAAAAAGTTCCATTGTATATTTGGGATGATTTTGTATAAAAGTAACTTGAATGTTTATTTACTTATTTGAATTGATTGCTCTAGTTATACTTACCTAGTTGTTGGTTCCTTCCAACATGTGCTCTTTAAAAGAGAGCTTGCTAATTCAAACAGAAGGCAGGCTGGAGGACACATGTGAGCTCTGGCTGGGCTGTTGGAGTAACCCCATTGCTGTTCATGCTGCCAAGGAGAGCACTAGCTGAACTCTTGGTTTGCCTGCTGAACTCTTCATTTACAAGAACTGCTTAGAAAGTTTTAGCTGTACCCATTATAGAAGCAAAGTTTGTGCTATTGCGCATTTGTTAATTTCTGTTTTGTAGATTCTGTGTGTTCATTTGTAAATATTGGTTTTGTTCATGTATCCACAGTGAGACATAAACACGTTGCTTGTAACTCTCCTCATCCTTGGCCTTAATCCTGTCCTACGACATTTGGTTCCCACATTCTATGACAGGGTCTTTGCCGGAGACTGAGAGACACCCCAGACCACAGGGCTTGCTAGTCCTCTATTCTTGGGCAGGACACAAGTTTTTTCTTTAACACATTGGGTTCCACTATCACAGAGGACAGCAGCGAGGTGAGTGTAGTGGCCTCCCCACCTCCAAGGGGAGAAAGGGTCGATGAACTGACCCTGAAAAAAAATCACATCCTCCCAAGTCGCCAGCCTCAGGGGCACTTCTGGGAAGAAGCCCTTGTCTGCTTTCGAGTGACCGCTGAGGATGACTGTGTCTTCTGCCATGCAGAAGAGGTTGGAGGCTTGGACCATGGTGAAGGGCACTCTCTATATAGGCGAACAGGCAGAGAGAGTTCAGGCATGGAAGGTGTGGTGACCCGCCTCTTACAACATGGAACTATTAGTTCGCCAAGACCTAGATCAAGATCAAAAAGACTTTTGATGCAAAATCATCCACAGCAACACCAAAGAGGACATCTGGGTAGCATAGAAGCCTGCTCGAGCCACAGATTCCGCTCCTGGACTACCAAAGTGGAAATTGTGCTCCCAATGCTCATGGCAACTGATTTCGTAGCACGAAAGCGAAATCAGTAGCTGAACGTAAGTTTCTTACAGACTGGTGGCCACCTCACGGAGGACCTTGGCCTGAAAGACCTGCAAGATCGCAATAGCATGCATAGTGACCCGCGGCTGGAAAAGCCTTCACTATCAGGGCTGACGAGAACTTTTCAGCTTTGGAAGGGTGAGACCGCCAGGCGGCAACACTGCTGGGGCACTGATGCACCTTGACAACCTGGTTCACTTTTGCAGATCCCCTAGCGGCCAGAATTTCGACAGCTCATCATGCACCTCAAGGAAGAATGGTATTGACGGTATGCAGGAAACAGAGTCCCGGTGCCTGTCCAGAAACCAATTACCGTATTTTTCGGCTCATAAGACGCACTTTTTCTTCCCCAAAACTGAGGGGGAAAAGTTGGTGCGTCTTATCGACCGAATGCAGAGCGCCGCGAAGTCCGGTCACGGCCGTATGAGAGGCGTAAGAGCTCCGGAGCTAGGCCGAAGCCGCGGCCATATTTGTTTACCCAGCGCTGCGCGCTGACGTCATCGCCCATCTCTGCCATAGCGCGGTCGTAACGAAAACGGGGAAAAACTACATTTCCCACAATGCCTTTGGCTTCCGTATCCATACTCACGAGCGCTCAGCTGCCTTCTCACACATTCAACGCATTTGAGTGATCTCTCACGCTAAAATACATTTCAAGATGTGAAATGGGCACATTTATCTGCGATGTTTCGATAAGATGATGATCGATCTGCATCGTCTTCAGTCTGTGAGGGTTTTTTTTTCCGCTAAACATTCACTTGGACAGTTTCACAAACTTGGACGGTTTGATCCTTCATTAATGGAGTTATGTGGGTTTTCATAAGCTGACAAAAATCAAAAGGATTTACAAAAGGAACAGCAAGCATACAATTGTTTCCATGTGTTTGACGTCAGGTGCACAGATGCACAGCGCGCTCTCTCTCTCTCTCTCTCTCTCTCTCTCTCTCGCGTGAGGAAAACAAAACGCGCGCACTTCTCTCCTTTTTCTCCTATGCGCGCCTCCCTTTTCCCCAGCTTTCCCTGCGCGCCCCCGGCGCTCAGCTGTTTACTATTGCCCTTATTAGGCCTTGTATTTAAGCGTCTTGATTTCTTTGCCTTGTTACGGGTTCATTGTTTTCAAATAGTTCTGTCTCGCGTTTGGTAAAGTCTGTGAAGTTTTTCTCTGCCTGTCTGTATTTATCAGTCTTTTGTTTTATTTTATTTTTGGCTTGACGAAGATCACCACATGTAGCTATGTTTGCTGCGTGCATCTCTGTTATATATTTTTTATCTAAGAGACTTTTTCCTTGGATTGTCGACTCTCACTGTTTGAACAGTTTCAGTGGAGCACTAAATAAACTGATTGAACCTTCCTCCTGCGTTTGGGCTCTCACTCCTTGGACACCCCTTAACAACATCTCACATGCAACCGAATTGTCACTTGAATAAGGTATAAATAATGAGTTATTTAACATTAAGGAGTAGTTACATTTATTTTACATTTAAATAATTATTATTATTTTACATCTGGGGGTGCCCAGATTCTTTTAAAGGTTTAAAAGGGGGCTCAACTAAAAAAGTTTGAGAACCACTGTATTATTACTAATGTGGGGGCAATCTTACTAGCTATTATTAGTAATGTAGTGACAATGTTACTGGCTATTACGGTATTACTAATGTGGGGGCAATGTTGCACTGGAACAGTGATGGTGATAACGAATGGTGGACTTTAGAATGATGAGTGGGGGCAAAGAAAAACATTACAGCCTTTTTTTTGTTACTTTTACTGTTTACTGTCTGTTCATGTTACATGTTTGACTGTTAACTTTTACACAGTTGATATAAAATATTTTACAAAAGTTTTTGGTTCAGAATCTTTTTTTTCTAGATCTTCCTCTTTTAAAATTGGGAGCGTCTTATGTGCCGGTGCGTCTTATGAGCCGAAAAATACGGTAGTTTGCAAACTGCGTCATTCAACAGTTTTGTAATTTCAAGCATCTATAGGAGCAATGTGTAGTAAATACCAGTCTTGTGTGAAATGTGCTCAGCAGTTGGTTTCCATCGCAGATGAGCAAATTGGCTCGTAACGGCACTTTTGTTGCTTGGTATGATCTCGATGTACCTGTGTATGAAGAGAAAAACTAATGCGATCAACCTGAAATCTTAAACCTTACATCACCTTCTAGAACCACAACTGGAAATCAAATGAGCCTCATGATGAAACAAAACAATGAGTCCTTAACTTAAAAAAAAAAAAAAAAAAATATATATATAACATCGAATAAAGGTTTGATCAGTTTCTTCCAAAAGAAAAAAAAGTTTCATTGAATGTTGCAAAAGAATACCCTGGCAAAATGTTTGATTTCTTCACCCTTTTTCAGAAAATAAGAATAACACAAACTCAAAAATTCATGGTGAACCAACCTGTGACCCATGTATTGCCTATTTCTCAACTGGGCTTCTTCAGCTATGTTCTTTGTGGCAAACTCCACGAAAGCATAACCCGAGGGTGTTCCGTCTTCTTTCCGAACGATTGTGACTCCATTCTCCACAATCTCCAAGCCTGTTTTCACACAAATATAGTAAAGCTTGTGGCTTTTATTTGTAATTGCATTCAGACTGTGCCTTTAAAGAATTTCACCAGAAAAGAAATCAATGATGTCACTCTCTGTGGAGTTGAAGGGAATTCCTCTGAGTTGCACCACTCCATCTGTCTCCAAAGGCTTGTTTTCTCTCAAACTGGCTTCTGCAAACAAAGATTTCTAGTTTACCAAAGAACAGCCTCCTGAAACAACTAGTTAATGTATGTTATCGTTTAGGACGGAGCAGAAACAGCAGAAGGCAGAGGCTACAAGATGGGTAAAGCTCAAAGTCCTGAGCGTGGCATTTGAGAAAACATTAGTGATTCCTCCATTTTGTATTCATTTATATCAGGTTAGTATTAATTTAGTTTGCAAATTGGGTCATTCAACAGTTTTGTAATTTCAAGCATCTATAGGAGCCCTGAGTAGTAAATACCAGTCTTGTGTGAAATGTGCTCAGCAGTTGGTTTGATGAAAGATGGTTTCCATTGCTGATGACCAAATTGGCTAGTAATGGCACTTTTGTTGCTTGGTATGATCTCGATGTACCTGTGTATGAAGAGAAAAACTAATGCGATCAACCTGAAATCTTAAACCTTACATCACCTACTAGAACCACAACTGGAAATCAAATGAGCCTCATGACGAAACAAAACAATAAGTCATTACTTAAAATATATATCATATTTATATATATATACATATATATAACATCGAATAAAGGTTTCATCAGTTTCTTCCAAAAGAAAAAAAAGTTTCATTGAATGTCGCAAAAGAATACCCTGGCAAAATGTTTGATTTCTTCACCCTTTTTCAGAAAATAAGTATAACACAAACTCAAAAATTCATGGTGAACCAACCTGTGACCCATGTATTGCCTATTTCTCAACTGGGCTTCTTCAGCTATGTTCTTTGTGGCAAACTCCACGAAAGCATAACCCGAGGGTCTTCCGTCTTCTTTCCGAACGATTGTGACTCCATTCTCTACAATCTCCAAGCCTGTTTTCACACAAATATAGTAAAGCCTGTGGCTTTTATATGTAATTGCATTCAGACTGTGCCTTTAAAGAATCTCACCAGAAAAGAAATCAATGATGTCACTCTCTGTGGAGTTGAAGGGAATTCCTCTGAGTTGCACCACTCCATTCATCTCCAAAGGCTTGTTTTCTCTCAAACTGGCTTCTGCAAACAAAGATTTCTATTTTTCCAAAGAACAGCCTCCTGAAACAACTAGTTAATGTATGTTATCGTTTAGGATGGAGCAGAAACAGCAGAAGGCAGAGGCTACAAGATGGGTAAAGCTCAAAGTCCTGAGCGTGGCATTTGAGAAAACATTAGTGATTCCTCCATTTTGTATTAATTTATATCAGGTTAGTATTAATTTAGTTTGCAAATTGGGTCATTCAACAGTTTTGTAATTTCGAGCATCTATAGGAGCCCTGTGTAGTAAATACCAGTCTTGTGTGAAATGTGCTCAGCAGTTGGTTTCCATCGCTGATGAGCAAATTGGCTCATAACGGCACTTTTGTTGCTTGGTATGATCTCGATGTACCTGTGTATGAAGAGAAAAACTAATGCGATCAACCTGAAATCTTAAACCTTACATCACATACTAGAAACACAACTGGAAATCAAATGAGCCTCATGACGAAACAAAACAATAAGTCATTAACTATATATATATATATATATATATATATATATATATATATATATATATATATA
>SRMA01026337.1:310669-354319 GCA_007224835.1 Danionella cerebrum
AATTTAGTTGCATGGATTTATAGATTCCATCAACCCCTCGAGTGGTATTTTTATTATTGTTAGGTGCAATAAGGGAAGCACAGTCGGACCCAAATGGAAACCGCGGAGAGCCTCAGGTCCCGAGCAACCACCGTCCTCTTAATGTTCACAAAACGACAGGTAGAAGAAAGGATCCTCGCTACTCACTGGACAGGACTTGACTTGGCTAAGCTGCTGAGAAAGAGTTCAGATAAGAATTTCCAACGTAGTAGCAACTAAGACAGGTAAGAACAATCGTCTGACAGGGAGAAGCTGAAGAGGACTCATTAAGAAGGTGTGCTAATCAGCGCGCGACGGGAAACCGGTGCGCATAATAGAAACCGGCAGGTGCACTGAATGAGAAATGGAGAGAGGAAATGAAGTAATTAAACAGAACATAGAATCTAATTAGACAGAACACAGAATCTACTAACAATTATTTTCTAGTGTGGCATCTAATTAATGCCTTGTACATAGCATATTAATATCTATATTTTCATTATCCTTTTGTCTTAAAGTTCTATTTTCCTTTATAATTTTCCCACTTTTTATTTTTTCTTCCTCTGTTAGATTTTTTTGTACTATGAATTTCTTTATATATTTAATATATCTAAATATAAAAATATCTATATATATATAGATATATATAATATATATAAATATATCTAATATTTATGCTTTTTTAAGATGTTCTTTTAGTATTTTATCTTTCCATTTTAGTGATGCCATTTTATTTTATTTTTTTATTCCGTTAATTTTTCTGATTACCCTCCAAATTTGATCTATATTTGTTTCTCTACCAATTTTTTTACAGAACTTTCTCCATTAGCTTATTTTTGCCCATCTTATTGTTTTCCTTACTTTTGCTTGACTTTTTTTTTGTAGTTAATTAGTTGTTCAATTGTGTGATTCGTTTTTAATTTTTTTAAATCTTTATTTCTTTGTTTTATTGCCTCACTACATTCCTTGTTCCACCATGGCACACTTTTTCCCCATCCCTGTTTTTGCTTTATGGTTTTACTTCTTCTGCTACTCTAATTATAGCATTTGTTATTTTTGAACTTAATTTCCCAACTTCTTGTTCTTCTTCTACTATTTCTTTTATGAATTCTCTTTCCATAATATAACTATATAGATTCCAATTAGTTTTTTCAAATTTCCACCTAAATTTATTTTCCCTCTTTCTAATTTCTTTTATTCCTAATTTAATAATAATTGGGAAATGATCGCTATCCATACCAAATTCTTCCACATCCCAGCTTTGAATTTCTTCTATATTATTAGTTGTTAATGTTAAATCTATAGCTGAGGTTTTATTTCTGTTACAATCATACCTAGTTCCTCTGCCATCATTTAAGCATACTGATTGTTTTTTTTCTAGAAATTCTTCAATTATACCTCCATATTAGGCGCCCGATTAAATTGACTGTTTCAGAATAAAAGTTTTCCTAATATTCAGAGCTGTTTCCCAATCCAGGTTCTGCACCCTTCAAATAATGCAAACTGTAGCTGTGTCTCAATCCAGAACTGTGCAGCCTTCCGATTGTGTATTATAAAGTCACTTATGTCACAACGGTGCACGAAGACCTGTGTCATTTCGCCAAAAACTCACTCAAATGCACTCTTCAATTGCGTTCTCCTTTCCTCTGAAACTGGAGGATTACTGCAAACCAAACTTTGTGGCCTCAGAAATTTTCATTCATTCATTTTGGGATCCAAACTACTGATCCAGCTGGTAGCGCTAAAGCACCATAAGCAAACTGCCCCCCCAAAAAACTACAGAAAAAGAAGCAGCTAGACCAGGGGTACTCACACTTTTTCAGCTTGCGAGCTACTTTTAAAATGACCAAGTCAAAGTGATCTACCCACTACAAAAAATGTAAAACATCAATCAACAAACAATTATTTTCAACTTTATTGAGAATTGACAAAATACACATAATAATTAACTATTTACATTTTTTGTAATAACCTGAGTTTAATTTGATGACTTGCACTGAATTGAATCATTAGAACAGTTGTGTGTGACCTGAATTTGGTGGTAATAGAGTGATTTTTATGGGAGCAATTGAGCTTTGATCCAAATAATCAAGAATAAAAATGATGCTGTAATATATTTTTAAATTTTTATTGAAACTGAGTCGTGCAGTACAATATGCAGGTGAGGAGTGGCGTGTTGCTTGATTTTGGTTGTAATAGAGCAATTTAGAATGAAGTTATGAAGCATATTCTGGGTAAAACAGATTTTGGATCAGGTAATTTGCAGACGGTCTCTAAGTGATTCCATGTCAGCGGGCTGCGCATAGACGGTAGTGTGTTTCTGCGAATGCCGAGGGAAACTTGTTTTATAAAAAAACATTTTGTAGTTTGTCCGCTACATAACACAAATTTAAAATAAGGTTTTATTTGTTTACTAAGAACATTCTGGTCTCGAGCAGAGAAATCAGTGAATCTGCAGCTAACTTTACTGAACTGTGACGGGATGGATGATCGGCTGATATTGTTTCAATTTCACACCGCAATCGACCAACAGCACCTCCGCGACCGGTTGTAATGAGCACACCTGGGCTAGACCATCCCGTTTACCAAGGGTTTATGCAGCCTTAGGAGGATCCTCCCAAGCATCAGCCTCTGGAGGCTAGGTAGAAATTCCAAAGGCCTTATAACCTGGATTGAGACAGAGCAGTAACCTCAGGAGACTGGGTAAGCTGTGAACTGCGAAGGATGCAGAACCTAGATCGGGACATAGGTAATACTGTGACTGCATTATTATTAATCACATATAATTCAATGAATCATATTTAACAAAGAGTGTAAGTACAATATAAAAAACGCTTAAAGTGGAGCTATTTTTTATCGCAATGTCAAATAAAGTATATAGCTAAAACATAAACGACAAAAAAGAAGCAATAAAGGTTGTATTGGCTTTCATTGTCAGTTCTACATTTTTGTAAAGTTCGACGAATGTTTCCAAATGTAAATAAATCGTATATTTCTATCACGTTAACAATTTTAGACATCGGGACTCTTATTTTTGAAAGGCCCGTTCTAGTCGTTCAGCTGCTTTGTAGTAATCTCGCGAGAATTCGATTTTTTTTTTCGCGTCGGTACAGCCGAGCTGTGGTCTAGCTCTTGATAGAGACTTTGGATGAGAAGTTTTGGTTGGCTCGCTTGTGTTTTGGTGTGTTAAAGACGCCAAATCTCAAATACTCCCCTTTCTCCCTGTAGGCATTTGTGACTAACGGATTAGTGTCGACTTATCATCCACCGGGCATTTCCTAAAGGAGAGATGAGCTTTTTGTTGTAAGTATCTGATGGTGAACAGCATACACAGACGGCTAGTCATCGTTAGCATAAAAATAAGCATCGTTTTGGTCCAAAAGCTGCCTGTATACGACATATATTCAGTCACTCTCGATAGAAGCTAAAACGAAGTAACGACGACGTTAATGAAAAATAAATATCTTATCTCAGCAAGTTAATACATGGCCTTCACCACACATGAAAGCTGACCTGAAGTAACGTTAACTTTAAACTTAACGCTACACGCCATTGCTAATTAGTCTCTTTTCGATGTAAGGTTTTAAGCAAAATGTTAACCTTGGGCCATCAGTGGACTGCCACACACATTGCCTGTCATCTACACTAAACAGCATCTGCATCTAGAAATCCGACATATCTGCATTAATCCTGTTATAATCCTTGCCACGTAGCTCTGATCTCACCAAGAGGTTATATGATGGACCTGGCATCATCAGCGATTAAAAAAAAACTGATTCGTGCCATAAAAGGGGGCAATTTAAAATGTATTTAGTGTTAAAGTCAAGTCTCCATGGCTCCTCTCATTGTACTAATGATAATTAAATGCATATTTGTTTTTTTTGCATATTTATTGCAACAATGCCTGTTATGAATCTTATGTCAAATTAATTTTAACTTTAAACAAAAACCAAACTGCGCAAAAAGAATAGGTAAAGTTTACCCTCGAATCAAAACGGCCATTATCGTTGGATTGTAAATTGGCAACAAATGGGGGTTTGTTTATGTTAATTATGGATAGGAATAACTTACATTTGACATCACTTACGTCTAAGCTTAGGACAATCATAGTGACATGGTGGTTGTTTTATTTCACTCAAAGTGAGATGGTGGACATTGTCTGATGTCACCAACCCTTCCATAGCAACCAGAATGTTTACCATACCAACTAATTTTCTATATCTCTATCCCAGCTTAGGAATTTCATAGAGACAAAGGGGTGTTTTTTTATGAAATTAAGAATATTTTTATTAACTACTTTTAAACTGCACTTTTACAAGCCAACACAGATGTTTGTGTACAAACCATAGCAATCTATTCTATATTACGTTTGTAGGCACATATGGCATCAAAACATACACGAAAACAATGTTTTTTTTAAGTTATACAACTTTTTAAAATGACAAAATTACTTGCAATGTTCAGCAACAAATATATGATCACTGCTTGTCATGTTGGGAAATCAATCTTTCTTCATTGTTTGAAGTGTGGGTTTCACTCTAGATTTATGTGGAGGGGTATAAATTAGTGATCGACCGATATTGATTTTTTATTACCGCTACCAATTATTTGCATGTTTATGTGCCGATAACCAATATTTGTTTACTATTATACTTCTGTTTTTGACATAATGATTACCACTGAATATGCCACAATATACCACTGATAATGAACACCACTCAACTGAACAAACCGTTTTATTTATTACAATCACTCCCTCCTTGCATACAAATCAAAACTCTTATACAACAATAAATAGAGGGGTCTGAAAGTGCACTGTTACTAAAGTTTTTTTTTTTTTTTTTCAAAAATAAAACCTTCAATGAGGTAAAAAGCAGTCTTTCATGTTAAATTTAATATTCATATTACAACAATAAAAATATTTTATGAAAAGCATGAGCAGCAACACTAACATTTCCAATAAGCAAAATAAATATAGAATGTCTGTCTTCAAGCACAGGAGTCATATCAACTTTGCAGAAATGTAACTTCATTTTAAACTACAGTTTTATTAGGTTTATAAAGCTTGTTTATAGGCTCAATAGTGAAGAATAATTTGCTGGATAATGTTAATTTACTGAGTAATATTCTGAAATATTGAAATATAACAAACAAAACATAGTTTTTATTGCATTTCTGATATGTTATATCACAATTACGTTTTTGAAAAAAAAAAAACGTTTTTGTCGTTCTAGATTATGAAATGCGTGCTGACAAAGCGCATTCAATTTCTTAGTTATATTTATTTAGAATATGTTTATTAGCGGAATGATGGTTATATAAATGTTAATATAATTCGGGGTGTTTTAGTGAATCTTGTTAAAAGTTATATGCGGTGGCTGTGCTGAAGCATTTCATGAGCATCAACCCGCTGAGTGAACAGCAAAATGGAAGCGACTTCACGAGACGAATGAGGAGCATATAGACGCTCATTAGTGGCTGTATTTAATTCAGGCAAGTTACGTCTTTATTGGAACAGGACATGACGGTTTATTTTAGCATTCGTGACTCCGACTTCACGGTACTAATAATGAGCATGTAGACAACAGAGAGAGAATTAAATTCAGCGCTTTTATTTACAACATGTCCTTGTTCATGGCTGTATATTATTTAATCCAGGCAAAAACGATATATCGGTCGATCTCTAATTGTGACTCTGTGAGTTTGTCTTTATTTGCCAAGCTGCATAAACTACATATCAGTCATTTATGTAACACATCTAATTTGTGCATTAATAGCTGTTATGTTAAATAAAGTTTACTAAATATAGCAAAGCAAGTAAGTATACTTTACCTGTGCACGCAGTTGTTGTTCCCCTCAGACGCCGTGCTGCAATGGCGATCATGCGCGTAATTCTCAAAACGCTCACAAGATGGTGCCGTTTATCGGTGAACCCGATATTACAAAACCGATAACCGATTATGGTAAAATGCTTAAATATCGGGAAAATATCGTTAAAACGATATATCGGTCGATCTCTAGTATAAATCACCCCCCCCTTCCTTTCATTCACAAGATAAATTGGACACCCCTTCACCTCAGATGAATGAAATGGAGAAGAGAGGGAAAGGCTATACATTGATCACAGTAGGAAATTGAACAAACCGAAGATCCATCTCCTATTCTCCTTAAGTCAGGGGTGTTCACACTTTTTCAGCTTGCGAGCTACTTTTAAAATGACCAAGTCAAAGTGATCTACCCGCTACAAAAATGCAAAACATCAACCAACAAACAATAATTTTCAACTTTATTGAGAATTGACAAAACACACATAATAATTATTTAATTTTTTTTGTAATAACATGAGTTTAGTTTGATGACTTGCACTGAATTGAATAAGCCAGGGATCCATAGCCTGGACAGTAGCTGCTGACAGCCAGCCTCAAGCACACTTCTAAATGTTGGTCATTGTGGAATGGTATTTTTGGAATTAATGATTTTCATGTAGGAAAAGGCTGACTCACATAAATAAGTGGAGCCGAATAATGCAGTCAAGGAGATAGCACATTTCCTCATGCTGGGGTACATTTTGGTGACCATAAACTTAAGCATGGGCTAAAAATCGGACGTAATATGCTGATTAGCTTAGCATTTAGCGATGTGTTGTATACGTATGACATAAAGGTGACATAAAGGTCAAAATTCAGTTGTTATCTGACTGGTTGCCCTATACATCGATCAAGTGACTGGATGGATGATCGGCTGATATTGTTTCAATTTCACGCCGCGAATGACCAATAGCACCTCCGGGATCGACCGGTGGATCGCGGTCGACGTGATGAGCACCCCTGCCTTAAGTAATTGACTCCTTGATCAACAGCTGTATTATGGATTATAATCAGGATAAGTGAGGAATTCCTCACTTTCCTTTCCCAGTTCACATTGGCTGAGATGGTTGACTAGTCTTAAGTTGGCCTAACGTTCAGACTGGCACAGGGAAGAAGACAGAGAATACTGGGTTGAGGAACTCAAACCAGGAACCTCCTCACTGATTTGCAATACACGACAGAGCTGGCTCATGTTTACATTATTAAATGTTGCTAGAGACTTCCTAGAATTTAGAATTATCCTGAAGATCCAGCATTCTTCTATTCTTTTGATGCACAGCGGAAGTCGCTCGTCAAAAACGTTCAAGCCGAAGAAGAACATTCCCGAGGGCTCTCACCAGTACGAGCTGCTGAAGCATGCAGAGGCCACATTGGGCAGTGGAAACCTGCGGATGGCTGTCATGCTGCCAGATGGAGAGGACCTCAATGAATGGGTAGCTGTTAACAGTAAGGAACTGAACTTGCATTCATTTCAAACTAAACTTGATCAACTCATTTTGAATGTGATGCTGGAAGCTGATTAAAAAAAATATGAGGGCAACCAAAAATTGGGAAAAGTACACCTGAAATGTCTTCATAGTGCTGCTTTTTGTGTAAATTTTAGCGCTTAATTTTATGTAACAGCCATAAAAAGAAGTGGATTAAATGAGCATTTTTCTGAAAACTCTAAATAAATTGCAATAGTATGACATGAAAAAGAAGTTGGTATATTTTCTCAAATCGCCACATTTACATATGTGTACATAGAGTGCTTGTTTATTGTGTACAGCCATATTCAGATCATATTTAAGTCTGGCTTCTATACCCAGTTGATCATTATTAGGAATCTTCTTCCTTTTTTATGTAATTATGGGGTATTGTGTGTAGAAATTTCAAGAGACTTGTGTACATTTCCAATTAAGCCTGTAGACAAACTTTGTACAATATGAATGTGTGATTGCAAGTCAGTTTTACAAAATTGCTAAGCACTTGGTTTTTTTTTTTAATAGCCTCTGGCCTTCTATTTTTAACGACTGTGACGATATCCTTCTCGGGATATTGTCCTTAGGGAGTGAGGGCTGAATAGACCATTGCAGTGCTGATGTTACAAGGGTTTTGGGTTTCAGATAATTAGTGCAGCTCATAAAATATTGGGTGTATCCAACGTCTGCTGTGTAATAAACTGCAGAACTTCCCAAACTGAGATATTTATGGTCTTGTTTGGATTCTAAATTTTAGTCTGCATTTTTTTGCTATAGCTGTTAGCATAAGTTTAAACTATAATCAACCAGTTTTAATGTCTTTGTAGCTGTGGACTTCTTCAACCAGATCAACATGCTGTATGGAACCATCACAGACTTCTGCACTGAAGAAAGCTGCCCACTAATGTCTGCAGGACCTAAGTGAGTGGCATTTGGAGTTTTAGCAGGCTTATATACAGTGCTCAGCATAAATGAGTACACCCCACTACATTTGTAGGAAAGCCTTTAGTCTCTTTTCACAATAACGTTTTTTTTTTTTTTAAATATACTAAACTTTTAAATACACCCTTAAATGTGGGCCATTGATTGCAAAGTGATTTTTTTTTTTCCACAAGGTGATGTGTCTCACCTTTGCAAGTCCATGTTGCAAAAATGAGTACAGCTCACTTATAGTTTTAGGAGAAAAAGAGCACAATTAAGTCAGCAAAATTCTTAAAACAGGCATTTAACCACAAGTGAGTCAAATAAATAATTTAAGAAGTGTCCAGCTGCCAGGTGACTACAAAAGGCCAAATCCCTTTACATTTCATGCTGTCAGCAATGGCTCCCCATTGGAAAAAAAATGTCAAATTGTGACATTGTGTGTGAAAAATGGTGTGTGTTGTTCAACTCTTTTGTTTTTGCAGGTATGAATATCACTGGGCTGATGGAACTAACATAAAGAAGCCCATTAAATGTTCCGCTCCAAAGTACATTGATTACTTAATGACTTGGGTCCAAGATCAGCTCGACGACGAAACGCTTTTCCCTTCAAAGATAGGTGGGCCACTTCTTCATTTTGTTGTGTTTTAGAAATGGTGTAGCTCTCCCCGTTGAGGGTGGGATGATGAAAATCTACTGAATAAATTTGTGTTGCATTTTCAGGGGTCCCTTTCCCTAAGAACTTCATGTCAGTAGCCAAGACCATTTTGAAGAGACTTTTCCGTGTTTACGCTCACATCTACCACCAGCACTTTGACTCAGTGATCCAACTTCAGGAAGAGGCGCACCTCAACACGTCGTTCAAGCACTTTATCTTCTTTGTTCAGGTGCGTGTGAACTGTTTCATTTCGGTCGCCAACAAAAGAAAGCCACTAGTGACATAATAAGGCTGTGTTGGAATATAATGTTGTAGCAGACAGGGTTTTTTTGTTTTTAGGAATTATTTAGCCATGAGAAACTAAAACAATGAATTAATTTTTACCAAAATGTAAACTGTTTACCACTTTGACTTGAATTTTGAAGCAAGGTGGTGTAACTCTTAGATCTTTTTGTGCCAGACTTGTTTTCCCACGTTTTTTAATCCTCATTTATCAGAAGTATCTTAACCCTTAGAAGTACTGGGCCTTTTTACTACTTTCAATAAAAAAAATTAATTATCTTTAGAACGTTTTTTTTGGGCAATGCTTTATGTATATTTTTAGTGAGTCTAGTCCACCACATTTATTTTCAACATGAATGATAAAATATCTTGGCCATTGTTTGTTTACCTACACTTCCTAGTTTCTTCTCACAGGAACCTTGCTGTGATGAGTTATGATTTCTTTGGCGTGATAAATCGTGAAAAAATGCAACCCATGGATATTGAAACTTGGAAAATCGAGTCCACGATCATTCATTCTGTTAATGCGAGTGCTGAGCCAGAGGATGCGCTCTTCTTCAGCCAAAGCTCTAACATGAAAATGAGCTCACTAGCGCCCCCACTTCTGTAACTTTGCACATGCAGCGCTATTGCAAATTAAAAATACATATTTAAATATATTGTGTGTTATTTGTCTTGAGACAAAAATAAAAATGTATAAATCCTGCCAGGAAGAAAAAAAACAGTGAAAACTGTTAACCTGTTAACAGTAAATAGTTAACCTTTCCTAAAGCTTATACACAGTTCCACGCACTTTTTTGTGCCAGAATTGTAAAAATACAAGCCATATCACAAGTGTTGAATTTCCAAGGGTTATCCCTTCTTTTTCACCATTAGTTGGCACTGATGGCACAGATTTGGGGTCTGTAAAACCAAAGTGAAAGGTTGCACGTTTTGTAAAATTTAATTTGAATTACCTTGCAAATTATGTCATATCGCTGTAATGTTTGTTTAAAACCCAAAATATCAAAGCTATTAACTTTTTTGAAACCCACACATCTTCTTCTTTTACTTTCGGCTGTTCCCAGTTTAGGGGTCGCCACAGCGAATCATCCTTTTCCACCTAACTCTGTCCTCAGTTTTGAAACCCACACATATTTTAAATAAATATAAAACGATAGGTGGGTTGTGTCATTCTTACTTAATTCAAAACAGATGCCGCGATTGGCACATGCGTTCCTTCAGCGACTTCTAAGGGTTAAGCCAGTGACCAAAATGCCAGGTAAAGTAAATAAAAAAAAATTCAGCACGTATATTATTAAAATCTTTAATGAGTGAATTTTTGACGAGCATTTTAAGGAATTTTCACTACACATCGAGTTGCACACTACACACTTCGTATCAACTTTAAAACGGTATAATGCTTGGCCAGACGTTGATAATCCATCATTTGTCTGCTGTGATTAGTTGATTGTGTGTCTCTGCCCTAGCCCTAATAAGGAGCTCTCCGGCTAATGTCAGTGTCCAAAACCCACTCATTTTGTGATTTCTCTGGTTTTCAGGAGTTTAATTTGATTGATCGTAAAGAACTCGCCCCCCTTCAGGAGCTGATCGAGAAGCTCACATCGAAAGACAGATAAAGCTGGACTTCAGGTCTGCACTGCCTCTGGCTCCTCTTTACAGGCAGCTTGGTTTTGTTCTCGCTATGTTTGACGGGTGTTTGACTATTTCTTTCAAGAGCTGGAAGCCCCTTACTCCACAGCCCGCAGCTTAACCATAGATCAAGGTCATGTGGATGGAATTGTACTGGAGTCCTTGTCTCAGACGTGATCTATAAGTGCCTGAAATGTAATACTTTATTATACTTTTTAGATTGTGGTTTAAACTTTCCTCATTGAATTTAGTTGTTGATTGGTTTAATAAGTACAGAATGATGCACCCAGTGATTGTTCAGGATGATAAAGTAATCCCAGTGAATTCTAAGCTCTAATTTTACTGCTCCCAGTTTTGGGAGTATAGTCTTTATTTTGTGTTGTGGAGCTGCTTTATTGACATCAGATGTTGTCCAGCCCTTGGTGCACTTCTCTTTATTGCAACACAATTCATTCTAGAGGCCTACTGAAGAATGCAGGGTTCGCTGCTTGCTTGCCAGAGCTTTTGTTACCACTACATCGCACTTGAGTGAGTACTTGTGTTGGTGAACCTGCTGGGCCAACTATGCAACTTGGTATATCCTGTCAAATCTATGTTTTCTACGTCCTATGAAAGGCACAGAGCTTTATTTATATTTCTTTCCTTTTCTGCTCATATCCTGGGTGCCCTTTAGTATGAGACCACTTTGACCTAGTAATGTTACACAGTCTTTCTTTTATTTTATACAAAGTCTTTCTCAAGTATTTGAGTCTTTTCAAAATCTAGATGAGTAGATTTTTGGCTTGAGGTATTGCAGGTGAGCAACACATCACTCTGAACCTGTATTTGCTCATTTCCAAATTTTATGTATTGTTTTCCATCAAAAGCAATGCATCTGGGTTTCACCCCTTTGAATGTAGATTTTATTATTATTATTATTATTGTTATTATTATTGTTAGTAGTGATCTTTTTGGATATGTTTTAAGTAGCATGCAGCTAAAAGCTTAAGATTTTCCTCATTGTTTTCAACAGAGACTGATTTGAACAATTCTAAAATCTTTTTGATGGTAAATTGTAAATAATGTAAAAAAAAAAAAGGGTATGCAGTTGAAATATTTGAAGTGTTTCATGCTGAATTTTGTGGTACAATGCTGAAAGAAATGCTGTTTATAAGATAATAAACCAATTTGAACTCATTTGTTTCATTGTATTAGTTATATCCAGAGTTCAGAGAAAATCAAACTGATTTTATTAACCAGATGCTGCACAGGGAACTCAATATTTACCCATAGTTTTGTTCTTAAAAGGGAGACGATATCTTTTTCCATGAGCTCCGGCTATCAGGAGCATTTCCTGTGATGTGACCATACGCAGTCAGTTTCTGTGAAGGGGAAAAAAAGAGAACTTTGTGAAGAGATGTGACCACTGTAAAACATCATTAGAACATTCTAAAAATGAGGAAGATTAGTTTAATTCCCTAGAATGCTCTTTTAACTCTTGTCCTTATCTATTACTTAACAGAGTCTGTTTCCCAACATAAAAGGGTTCATGTCTCCCCCAGCAGGACTAATAGGCAACTTTAGAAAATAAATGACAAGTTTTCTTTTTGTCCTTTTTCCACAATTGGGTTCTGAGAGTCTCTGCATTCTCTAAACAAGGAAGAAGGACCTCGTGAACAGATTTGTTCAGTGTTTAATATCGTTGAATACAAGTTGATGACCGAAGGATGGCGACCGGGCTCATCTCAACGTTTGCACGTTGAGTTTCCACAACGGTGTAGGTGCTGAGGTTCTAATGCACTTTCCTCCATTTTCTAACAGCGTGGCTTGACTCCAATGTATTATTATTTTAATTTCTCAAATTGACAAATTCTTTGGTATTAAACCTAGAAATTAAATCAAGATGTGTTGTTAAATAAACATTTAGAAAATAGTGATTTCCAATTGAAACAACTAAAGAGCTAAACTGACTTTCATAACTCTCCCTTTAGGAGAATTTGACATGTCCCCAAGGATTGTTTCCAATCTGTAAGGGTGTTCTTGCTTTCAGTATACAGTACTTGTCCTGGAGCTCATGGTTTGGAGTGTAAATCTCTGGAGATCTCCTAATAAACAATCTATAGAGGACACTGATTAAAGGATGGCTACTCTGTACGAATAAACTTAAGTTACATTTTTTTGAACTAGCGGCCTTTAGAAACAACAGTGTTGTGTAATCCACAGCTGTGGATGCAAAAACTTCCCACAAGGGGGAGACAAAATACTGGATGCAAGATGGTAAAACTAGATCATGGCATTAAGGGAAACCTATTTGTTGGCTGTTCCTAAATGTATTGTTTTAATTCCGTTAAATAGAAACTGATTGATGTGATTTCAGCACCAAAGAATTCTGGATTGTTTTTTCAGCACCAAAGAATTCTGGATTGTTTTTTTAACCTTTTTAAATTGTAAATTCACATGCCTTTGACACAAATTTGTCAAAAAAATGAAATTTGTGATAGGGATGATAAAATAAGGAAAATTCCTCACTTTGAAATATATATATATTATTAAGTTTTGCTACAAAAATAAAAACATTTGACCAGTGTCTGAATCGATGGTGATTAATTCCCAGGATTTATACAGTCACCACACAAAATTAAGACAACCTAATTTGCATAAGCCCTTCTCCCCGCCAGATCTGCCATTTTGAGGAAAAAGTTGAAATTATTCACTTTAGATTGTTGTTTGAGCAAAATCATTGCTGCAGTTATTAGTTATTAAACAGATGTACTTCCTGTTTGCTAAACCGTTTGCTGTGGGATTTTACAGGTAAAGCATGAGAAGTTAATGTGAGTATATGTTGAGATTCGTTTTTTTGTACTTTTCATTTTAAAATAAAAAAAACACCTCTTATTATAACATTTCACATTTATTTGAATTTGTTCAAATGCTAAACCTTAGTAAAGGATGCATTATAAAGAAACTCCACCCATTGCCCACATGTCTTGGTTATGCCTTTAAAACGATTGTTAAATAATATAGGTTCAGTAATTAGATTAGTAGGTTCCATTTTAATGTCATATTTGTCCAAATGTAAACTAAAGCCTTTTAAAGTTAAATTGTGTTGTTAGATGAGCAGTAAAATGAAACATAACATTATTGATGATCATTGTTAGGAGTGTAAGGGCGTCCATGAGTTCATCCATGGATGAAAGTTTCTGATCAGACAGCAGAAGATGCTATATTTGAGAGATCCGAAAACCAAGAGGATGTCTCTTTCAGAGAAAGACACTATTGTTAACCAACGCAGTCACACCTTTTGATTGGGGTACAGTTGTGTTTGGACCAGTTCTGTTTAAAGGAGTGGTTGATACTTGGCTTGTACGACACAATTATATTTATCTAGGCTGTATGTATAGTCTACAAAAGGTCAATGTTGTGTTTTCTACTGCTCTAACTATAATAGAAAATTATGGTATTATGGAAATTTGGATTCTTTTACATTACAGAAATGCTACTTGTTTAATTGGATTTCAATAGCCTCTGCCAAGGTATGCTAAATCTAAAAGTGCTATTGCTAGTATGGCGGTACAGTTTCCATAAATGGTAAGATAGATAGTCCTTTTAGCCTAATTTTGAATCTCTGAAGTCTATCAAGTGTGAGCAAGTTTAAAGCAAATTATTTTGACAATCATATGCCTTTTACTATATTTCAGGAATTACCGCAAACCCAACCATTAACAAACAGTTTTTTTTAATAAATTATAAATAAAAAAAAAAATCAAAATTAATGTCTGAAGAGTGTAAATCGTATCACCCTAGGTAGGTCATGTGATCAATGCATCCAAATCTCACCTCATCCCCCCCCCCCTCCCCCCGTTATGGCAACATGAACCGTACATGCCAATAGCTTTAGTTTAGTTCCCAAAAGTTAGGAGGCTATAGAATCACAAAAAAGCAAATAGATCTCTCTTTTTGCCAACAAGAGGCATAAGTCCCAAACTATAGCCTGTGACCACTCTTAAAAGATGCGTGGCGCTGTTAGACCTTTATCGATGAGTAAACCTTCACCCAGATATTGCTGTTTATTTATTTGTTGATTTAATTTACCAATTTACTTCCGCTCTATAATAATTCATGCATGTGTTTTCTGAAATAAAGTTCTTTCTCTGATATCTGCGTATATGCTCACGGATGAAAAACATTTGAACTTTTCGACAACAGATTAACATGGATTTGAATGACTGGTCATTTAAATGTGTCTAGACAACTTTATCAAACGTATGGCACGTAAAGCTTTTAAACCTGCTGAAATGTATGCATGAATCAGTTTGACTATGAGGAGACTGTTCATGTATGTGGCAATGGTTCGTGTTCGTTGATTTTAGTGACTGCAGTGATGTAGAAGTACACATTGGGAACAGATGAATGCGTTTGGTTCTGAGAACCAGTTGTGACATACAAGGAAATGCTATGTGTGTGTGTTGCAGTGATTGTTTAACATGTGAAACCAGCGTCGCCTCCAGTTCTCCAGAAACAGTTTCACATACAAAACTTCAATGCATATATATATATATATATATATGCTCTCTCCACCTACCTCTCTCCTGCTCTTTCTCTCCTGCTCTCTCTCTCTCTCTTTCTCTCTCTCTCTCTTCCTACCTGAAACATCCACCCACCACAAGTTATATGTTTGAATGCTAGTGTTCATCGTGTTTTAAGTTTAACAATTGCTTGTTTTTTTTTGCCCCTGCTTTCCCCTCAGTCTGAGCTGGGGCAAGCACCGGCAGACCCCCATGACCCCAATTTGGTACTTTAAGCTGTAAACTGACCTCTATTTGAACTACTTTACTAAATCTATCATTGCTTAATTCTGAGCCAGCCTATTGGATATTTTTCTTAGGATAAATGAAAATGTCTTTAGAGGAAATTTGACAGTGTAAAGAGACAGACATCCTGAATAAATCTGCTAATAGAACATTTAAATAATTATTATTGAAAGTGAAACGATATATTATGCAATTTGCTTTGTGGACATTTCAGTCTTCTGTAACTCTCTTTTGAATCATTTGGGCAAATATTCTTCTTCAGTAACCACTTTGTTGGGCTGAGTCTTTGGGATCATTGTCATGCTGAAATAGGGGCAGCAAGTGGAGTAGTGATGGAGTTGGTCATCCTATAAGCGAAGGGTTGGCAATTCGATCCCTGCTAGGTCCATTTTGCCGTTGTGGCCTAGGAATAGCCACTTTGGCCACATTACCCTGGAAGGAGAGTAATTGAGGGTGAGCAGGAGGCTGTAGGTGCGAAATGGCAGCCACCTTCACAGACGAGGAGTTAATGAATAATGCTCGGTAAAGCATCTGGAAAAGCACTTTATTCATAATTTATGTGCCATTTTCCCTAGTTTGGTTGAGGGATGGATTACCCAGTGCATCGTTCCTTTAATGCAGTTCAGTCGCTCTTTCATTTTCACAGAAAAACACCCCCAAATCAGTGTTTCCACCACCATGGATTCCTGAAGGAATGGTTTAGGAATTATAGAAAAGTTTCTCCATTGCTGGTTCCCAATCTTTCCCAATCTGAAATTCCATGTGGATCTTTCATGGAGCCCGAGATTAGTGAGATCGTTATCTTGTGTTTCTTCAATTTGCACTCTGTCTGAGCTAAAATTACATAATTTTCATGAACAAAACAAAATTGCAAGTATCTTTAAAAAATGTTGGTCAGTGACCAATTACCGGTAAATAAGCGATTGTGTAAATAGAATGAATAAGCTCGTCGTTATGTAATTCTGATGTAAACAAAGGAACGAGTTCCTTGTGATTGCCATATACTCAAATTAAGAAACCATCATTTAAAATTCCATTTATCATCATCTTTTAAAAGTCAAAATCTGCAGTATTTGGAAACACAAAGCCTTGAAATGGATCACACTTGTAATTCATTGGTGTAATACATGGGGTTCACTTCTTTAAAATACTGCTTGACAATCATATTCCTTTTTCCGTTATTGTTCGCCCCCTGAATCTCAATGCCATGGTTATTCAACTGAGATGTTTAGCCTTTCTTCAGCAGGAACATGACTAAGTTGTATTTGAAATCCCCCATGAATTGTTTCAGTTGTAGAAAACAGCAAAGAACAGAATTTCCTTGAGCTAGCCAGAGGATAAAAGTCTCAGGCTGAAAAACAGATCTTTGTCTGAGTATAATGTTATTGACTTTTGATTTACCTCAACATTCCAGTGGTGAATTTTGCACAGAGGCTTATACTCTTTGAAGGACTGGCCCTTTTCCACATTCTTTTACAAATGCATGCAATGCCTTTAAATCGGTTTCTGTCATGGCAGCATGAGCATTGCCCCTTCTACTGACAAACATACATGATCGGTTTTCCAGTAATGAAGCAGGAAAAGCTTTGAAGAGATGCAAGGGTCAGTGATAATGACTCCTACACAGCTTGAGTCTCAGTGCGAAAGCACAAACAGACATCTTTTAGATTCCACTTTTTAGAGTTAAAAAAAAAAAAAAAATGTGAGCATGTACTTCACTCAATGCTTAGCCGGGGATCTATTTATCTGAATTACTGCAGCAACGCAATGTAGAATGAAGTCGATCAGTCAGTGGCACTGCTCAGTCGTTATGAGAGCAGCTTAATCTGATGGTGGCATTAGCACTTCTGAAATGTTAGGTCTGGCTATTGCATCTTACTCTTCACTGTACCCCATACATTTTCTATGTGGTTAAGGTCAAGTGAGTTTGTTGCCCAATGAAGAAAAGAAATACCAAGGACCTTAAACCAAGAACTGATTGGTTTGACACTGTGTGCAGGTGCCAAGTCTAGATCTGCAGTTCCATAAAGTTGGTCAGCAACAGAAAGCATGAAGTGCTTTAAAACATCCTGACAGATGGCTGCATTGACCTTGTACCTCAGAAAACACAGTAGACCAACACCAGCAGATGACAACTTGCCCCAACCATTACAGACTGCGACAATCTAATGCTGTGCCATTCCTCTTTCTCCAGACTCTAGGAAGTTTATTTCCAAAGGAAATACAAAATTTACTTTCATCAGAGCCTCAGTTATAAAGGTTGCATACTTATAAAACTGGCTCAAAAAGTGTGTACTCCTCTTTTTGCGCAATGTTGCACAACTTGATGTCAAATTTGCTTATCTTGAATGTATAGAGTGTGTACGTAAATGTGTTTTGCATACTGTGGATATTTGATATTTATTTGATGTACATAAGACACTTTATAACATAAATCACAGCTTATGTCAAAACCATCTTGAAAACTACATTGCATAAGGCACCAAAATGCCTAAGAATTCGACAAGTAAAACTACAAATATGGCTGGGGATAAATATTATAAAAAACATCATTTGGGTGAGATATGGCAATACTAATTATGTTTTGTTTATTGCTAAGCATATAAAGACTGCTTTGACAGACCGTTGTGCCCTAAAAGTTAGAAGATGGCCAGTGATAAAGTGTGGCTAATAAGCCGATGTAGATTCCTGCGAGTGGTTCTCTTGGAATTATGTGCTGAATTGTGTCCAGCACTTCAGAGGCAATTGCTTTTTGGGTCTCGGCCTCCCCTGCAAAAATGTTTTGGATAAAATCTGCCTTTTTCCAATCTGATTTTGTTTTTTTTTTTACCTTTCTGACGTACATTTAGTTTAGTCAGGATTCTACGCACTCTTATAAATGAGACCCCTGTCCTTTTTGTCAGATGAGATGCCTCTGACTTGACAAATGGAATGGGACAACTTAAACCCAAGTTTTGCATACGTCTGTGTGTGGTGGCTCTTGATGCAGCTGCAGTCCTCTTGTGAATCTCCCCCACCATTTTGAATGAGTTTTGTTTCACTATCCTCTCCAGGGTCCGG
This sequence comes from Danionella cerebrum, assembly GCA_007224835.1. Taxonomy (NCBI): domain Eukaryota; kingdom Metazoa; phylum Chordata; class Actinopteri; order Cypriniformes; family Danionidae; genus Danionella; species Danionella cerebrum. The sequence continues at coordinate 329,358 of SRMA01026337.1, forward strand.
TTATCCTTTTAGGTTGTACACTCTATTTCCACCACATATTTTCCTTTCCTTCACTTCTGTATTAATGTGCTTGCTCACAGAGCTCTATGAACAGCCAGTCTCCTCTATAATAGCCTTTTTCATTCCTAGCCCTCTTGGTTGTCTTTTGGGGAAATCAGTCAAGTCAGCAGTCTTCCCTATGGATTTGTAGCCCACAGAACTAGACTGCGAGCATTTGCAGGTGTTTTGATTAGCCATGTGGCCCCAAGTCTCTTCAATATAGAACCTTTTCACAACGTTCTTATTTTCTGGAGATTTCATTAGATTATTTATTATCATCAAAATGAAAGAAAATAAACTCTTGAAATATATCAGTGTGTGTGAATGTGCATGTTACACAAATCTGAGAATTAGTTTTTGTATGACATTCTAATTATATGACCAGCACCTGTATTAAAACTATTTCTACTGAAAGCGGGGAATGTCTTCTCTACTTAAATCTGAAGCTGAAACACCTATTTCATACAAGACAGAAACGAAAAAGAACTCTGTGGAAAACATTCCTCACATTATCTCAGACTGTTTGTTGTACATGCAGCCTGACAGTTTATCTTGATAATAAACACCTGACACATTTGGTTTTAAACAATAAACAATGCACTATCCTTTCTGAGGAGAAATTACGTCGTTTTAATATACAGTGAGCTGTAGAAATATTCCTTAGCCCCAAGAGCAACAAACTTTGTGAGGACACGAACTTGGAATGAGGAGTCTACTCCCCGAATAACATCTGCACATCATTATGTTAATCCACTTGTGAAAGCGTGGCCATTTCAATTTGTGCTGTATTCTAGCTGAAGTTAGAAGAATCTGAATACTTTGGAATTTCAAGAGCACATTTTTGGGGGTATTTTAGTAATTCCATAGCTGCGTATTTGTTAGGAATTTTTTGTTGTGGACACTTAATGAAACCTCTAGCGTGATTTGGAAGAATATTTGCATTTAACAATTATCATACTTTATATAATATAAATGGCTTGGTGGGCAGATACCAAACCCTGCTTGAAAGAAAAAAAGTCATAAAATTTTCTTGTAGCTGAGTTGACTGTGACCTTGATAAGAGGCAATGGAGAGCTTTTCTCCTTATGGAGGGTGTCAATGATGGTCTTCTGCAAAATGATCAAGTCAGTTTCCTTCCCCATGATTAATTAATTGACTTCCCTATGCCTAATTTTTATAAAATACAGATTTTTATCCACAATGATGCTCATTTAGGCAAATAAAGGTTTGAAATATTTCACTTTGTGAGTAGTGAACTAATACAACAAATACGTTTCAATTAAAAAACAAATCGAGATACTAAACACCTGTATTTGATTTGACAATGTAGTGTTTCACAATTTCTTCATATGAACTAAATAATGTAGAAACAAAACTATTGAGTCACTACCGACTCCATATCACAAAAGCTAACATTGTTCAGAGATACAACAGAAATTCATTCCGAAATCATGCAGAAAAATGTGGAAATCTGTTTCTACTCCAAAATCTTGGACTCCTTCCCCCTTTGAAATTCCCTCCCAGTCCCTCTGTGTTGCCCCTAATTTCCATCGCTTGCTATACTCTTCTGTAAATATGTCATAGGAGAACAAATCCCATCAGTGTGGGATGAAAACATCGTCAGAGACACACCTTGAACGGAAATCGATTTCAGATGCTGCTAGATTTTGTTAAGCACTTACACTGAGAAGACAAGGAAATACACGTAATAAAATCAGTATTCGATTATGAATAATGCATGTTTGTTTCTTAAATATGGAGAGTTTACATGCCTTAAGGAATTGTGTATGGTTAGGTTTCATCATGCAACTCTATAGCCTCGTATCAGATTGAGGTTGCTGAACTTTGAAATATGTGCTTGACTGGGAGTTTCCCCATCACTGCACTTTTGTACTTGGCAATTTGATATGCACCAATAGGTTTCTTGTCAAATTTCATTCCAGCACAAGCTTTCCTGGAGAGTTGAAGATAAGTAATTATAAAGAGCATATAAACATATGGTTGTCTTCGCATGGGACTTTTGAGAGAAGCTGGGCGGATGGATGTTTTTTTCCCAGTTCTGTGTTCAGACATGTTTGTCAAGCTTCAATCGTCAAAGCTGTGGTTTCTTTTTCATATTCAGTCACTTGGTTTTTTTTACTACAGGTGTGGTAGTTTGTGAAAAGCGGATGGTGATTTTTATTTATTTATTTTGTTTTTGAAAGTTGAACAACCTTTCAGTTTTGATTCAAGGCAAGCCATGTTTATTTGTATAAACATCTTCATAAGGTTTATTAAATGGAGTACAAAATAATACAGTAGTGAAAATAAAATATTTGTGAAATGTAAAGCTATTTACTTAATATACTTAATATTGAAACTCTTTCCACATCTCTGCACTCTGGATCTGAGCAAACCAGTCCATACCTGACAACCAAACGAAACTCAGTGTAATAACTCTTTTAAAAGGAATAAGACAGCAGCTCCCATATTAAATGATCACAACAGAAAATAAAAATTTCTAATTAATTTACTCTCTGAGTTTGCATGTTCCGGTTTCCCCCACAATCCCCAAAAACATGCGGATAGGTTTATTGAATAAGCTAAATTCCCCTTAGGTGTGCATGTGTGTGTGTGTATGTTGCCCTGTGATGGACTGGCGAGCTGTCCAGGGTGTACCCCCGCCTCTCGCCCAATGTGTGCCGGATATAGGCACCGGCAGACCCCCGTGACCCCGAAAGGGAATAAGCGGGAATGAAAATGAATGAATGAATGAATGAATGAATTTACTCTCATTTAATGTCTTCTTTTCCCCACCTTTTCCTGATCAATGCAGAATTTACAGCAAACGATTGTGTGCGTTATGAGCTCCCTCACAAAACAGCGTCAATTAAAAATAAACATTTCACTATTTAACTCGTCTAAACCAGAACAGGGTGCTCTCTAATCTACTTTAAAGCAATGTAAATTCCTAAAAATGTACATTTGCTTCAAATTGAGTGATCAAAAATGTCCATTGACCTGACCTCGCCAATATGGTGCCTCAAGACGCTTTACGCGATGCGAGATTGCAGGTCAAAGTACCTGTCAGCTGAACTTTCCGTCTGAGCGGATCCGGACCGCAGTTTCCAATTTCAAGTCAATAGAATTTTTTTCCATCGTGTATCTTCTCCATCAGTGTGTGTGCTATACTCATTTCATTCAGCTGCTGCTGTCTGATTAGAAGCCACCTGCCACTTATTGGATTCTAATCGAACACCCTTCTTTCCTGTCAGACTGTTCTTACCTCCGATCCTTTTTTTTCAGTTTGAGTTTTGTCTTGTCTGGATTGTGTGGATCTGTGTGGTACTCCCCCAGCTGTGAGTTAATTCTCTCTATCCAGTTCTAAAGACGGTGGTTGTCAGGAACTGGTACCCTGCTATCTCCTAGCTGCTAGCTACCCGGCACACTGCAACCGCAGAGTATGTGCAACTTGAAGACTGTGACTGAAACCCGTCATTATAAACCCGTTTATATTCAGACCTCTGGGCTTCTGTCATTCTTAGAGTATTAAATAATTCTGTGTATCTTAGTATCTGAGTCCTCTGTAGTTACTTTGCACCTAACAGTTCAACAGAGACATGAATTAGCTTTAGCTTCACACTAATAGCAGCAATATTGTTACCGCTGTGCCCACTACAATACTTTCAAGAGCATCATCACTTTAAGAGGATCAGAGGCACATGGATGACGGCAGCAGGCCATTTCTTTAACAAACATCCCTAGATCTTCATATTTCTACAGGTAAAAATGATTAAACTTGCAAAATATTTTGACATTTTTGTTTATTTTGTCATAAATACATTGTTTACAGCGAGTCTGTGTAAAGATGAATGGTTTTTTATTTATCTTTCCACTCCGACGGTTTCCTTTTTTCTATTACCGGTACATTTACGCAATGATTGTGACACTTTTTTTCCTTCTTTCATTTCAACTCCTTTTGTGGGATGCTTTTTTTGCTGGAAAGCACGAGGCTGACGAGTTCGATCTTGTAGAGTCATTTGTAAAAAAAAACCCAACTATTTTCCAGGAACACTTCATTCCATTTTACGTCAATCATAAGAGAACTTTAGACCTTGGATGTAGATCACAGGTAGTTATATATCATATGTGACCTCAATTCTACTGCACGCTTTATTTTTCATAGGAAAAGAGGTTGTAATGAAAATTTCTCTAATACTGGAGTTTCAAATATAGACAGATCACATATTACCATCTCATTCCTCCTGGTTTGTTTCATTTGGAGATGTTGGCAAAATGTTCCATCGGCACGTTGAAAGACCTCAGGAAGCTGAAGTATGGCTAGCTTGAAGATCAAATTCGTACATCAAACCAAGTGGTTATAAATGTAGACATCTTGAATCTTTGAATGGTCTCAGTGTTGGCTTCATAACAAACTATGGCCTTGGAGAAGATTTAGTGCTGCAGTACTTATGCAACAGCTCAGACGTGGTGAAAAACAAGCCAGACGAACAGGAGGCTGAGAATAGTGTGTGTTGGCCAAGGCTGAAATCACTGTGAACATTCTGACTGATAAATAGCTCCTATAATGTTGAACTTTGTCATGATATTCTAATTTTACACAGCTTTGTTTACTTTGAATAAGCAAGGTGGGAGGTAATGAGGGCACAAGTCTTTGGGAATCACCTTCATAAATGTAGAATAGCTTGCCAAAACAAACAAAAGAAAATAGTAGCAGGCTGAAAGGGACTGAAAAAAATTAGATGTTGCGTCATGCAGCATTTGAGAGAGGTGAAATGTCGTCCAAATAAAAGTAGTAATATTTGTAGATATGGTGGCATGGTAGCACAGTTGGAAGCACTGTGGCCTTCCAGTTAGAACGTTGTCGGTTCAAGGCTCGCCGGTGACCTTCTTGGAAGGAGTTTGCATGTTCTCCCCGTGCTTGCGTGGGTTTCCTCTGGGTACTCCGGTTTCCCCCACAATCCCCAAAAACATGGAGTTAGGTTAATTGAATAATCTAAATTCTTAGGTGTGAATGTGTGAGTGACTTGCCCTGCGACGAACTGGCTGCCTGCACAGGGTGTACCCCCACCACTTGCCCAATGTGCGCTGCATATAGGCACCGGCAGACCCCCGTGACCCCAAAAGGGAATAAGTGTGCTGGAAAAAGAATGAATTTTGGCACACTTTGGCTCAAACAATGACAAATGGTACGATCTGACTCTGATGTACCTTGGCCTTGGAGTTCACCTTAAATTTCTGTGGAAGTTGTTCTGGGCTCTTTGGATACAATTCGAACGATCCAACTCTTCAATTTGTCATCAATTTTCATCATTTTGTCTATCATTTTTTTCGGATGTCCTGGGACAATTCCCTCCTTCGCTTTCTGTTGTCCATGTTCAGTGTGGTACTCACCTTTTCACCAAACAGCAGAGTGACTACTTGTCTCCCTTTAAATAGGCAGCCTGACTGATTATGTACACATGTGATGTCAATTAAAGGACACACCTGAGTTAATCATGTCACTCTGGTCAAATAGTTTTCCATCTTTTATAGATGTACCATCATTTTTGTCCAGGCCTGTTTCATAAGTTTGTTTTTTAAAAATAATTATGTTTATCAACAATTCAAAAGTGATGGCTGATTTTGATTGTTTGATTTTCAATAAATTATTTATTGTTACTTTTGTAAGTTTCGAGTGATTTCGGTGAGAATTGTGGGTTTTTCCTTCTTTAACTGAGAGGTACCAACAATTTTGTCCATGTGTGTATATATTTTATAATATGTTATTATTTTTTAAGAATAATTATATTTTTTATATTCTTTTTTGGTTTTATTACAACTGAACAGATGGACAGTAGAAGGACAGAAAGAGAAGCAGGTAGAGAGTGGGGGCAGGCTCGGAAATTATGACTGTTTTGCCATTTCGAAAACTTTTTGAATTGTGGTGATGTTTTACAACTCAGTGTGCTGAATTATTTTTGGATCAGGCCTGCACAACAATACATTCAAAATTATACAATAAGTCAAGTAAACAAAAGTAAAAGGTTAGAAATGTGCTATTTACACATAAATGCAGATTACACAGTAAATGGGAAGCCACTTCCTTATTGAAATTCTATGAAAATGTATAAAATCATACTTGCCTGGTTTTGAAGGCATGCTTAATTAGCCTACTTATTTAAAAGTAAGTGTGCTTTTTAAAAATTCACTTGAAACATACTCATGTGTAATTCCTGTAAAAATCTATGTATTCACATGCCTTCCAGCAGAATCAGCAGGAAGATTGAGCAAGAGTCTGAGAATAGTTTCTATTTGTTCTGGATGGAACAGGCTGTGCCCCTTTTTGTGTTTGACAAGAGCTCCATTAGTTCAGTCTGTAAATATGAGCATTTTCAGGAAGTAAACGTGCTAATTGAGACCCAGAACACAGTGGGATTTTATCCACATCCAGGCTCACTGTAAACAACTGGCAAAAGGAAGCATTGAAATGAACAGAACAATATAATTTGTTAACATTATTTGCAGTGTTGACTATAATTGGAACTAAAATGCAAATGAATTAAACACACAAAGTTGGACATTTTTATTCACAGCTGATTAATTTGTTGTTTATGTAACATATATTTATTATCTATTTAGCTACAATATAAAAAAGGGAAAAAAAACGTTAAGAAACATCTTAAAAAAATTACAAACTGCTCTCACTAACTAACTTTATTTAGTAGAAAATAATCAGAATGTACTAAAACTTTGCCTTGAAGTGTTGAGTTTTCCCAATGTTTGGAGCTTACTATGAGCAAAATGGCAGGCTTTCCCTAACTCCTTTGAACAATTTACAGTCACCTTACCTGAAATGTTTCTATAAAACTGGTACAGGAGGAAACCCATGCAAGTACCCCTTGAAGAGGGATAGTGGAACTAACAGATATTCATTTTTAACACTCTGGTCAAATTCAGTCCGTTAACTAATCTACATGTAAGTCATTTTGCAATTATGATAATTAACCATCACACTTGTAGCCAATCAGTATAGGTGGCTTTTTTTTGGAGTAGGTTTTTTCAGGCTCCCAGAAATCACATACACTGCAAATCTCTGCGATGGACTGGCGACCTGTCCTGGGTGTACCCCCACCTCTTGTCCGATGTGCGCCAGAGATGCCCGATGTCCGATGTGCACCCCCATGACCCCAAAAAGGGAATAAGCAGTTAGGAAGATGAATGAATGAATGTCTTTAAATCTAGATTATTCAATTCAGCCATAGCTCTAGATCATCTTTGCTATAACCAGACGAAAGGAAAGGCTAAGGGGAGAAATGGAACTGGTTTTTGAGGGAACTCTAAGAGTGCCACATAACTCACAGTTAACAGCTCAGTGGTTGCTTACATTTTCACAACTCACTGTATAATTAACCAAGAAGAACTACCAGAGAATTGTTGACAAACTCCATGCCAAAGAACTACTACGGTATTTATACATGTTAATTTTTTACGTCATAAACCAGTTCCTGGTTCTCAGTAATTCAGTGAAGGGATTCATTATTCATTCTTTAAATATTAACAAAACGCTAATGATTTCAATTGTATCTCAACACTCGTTGTTTGGTGACAACACATGTTCGATAGATGTCTATTTGTAATAGCACAAACCATGAAACTTTGTGAAAGAAATGGATGAATAAATGTGTCTTATAATACTTTACAAACACTGCATTGAACAAATACACATATGCATTGAAAACCCTCTAACATTAGACACTCTTTTGTAGAGCAGTTCAAAAACATATAAGATGTAAATAAAAATTGCTACTGAGATGCTACTTTTTATCCAGGAAGATGATAATCATAACATCATAACACGAGCAAACTCGCCTAAAAGCACATCTGAATGCTAACAACTGTCTTAGAGTTCAAGTTTTCTTTCCGAGACAGCCATTATGTAAAATGATGTAAAATGCTTTAGTTTATAAAATGTTTCAACTCAAATATGGTTATAATAGCAAACCCTAATAGAAGTGCTCAGTGAACTTGGCCCTGGAGATTTTCAACCAATCAGTGAATGGAGAAATGCTGAGATGTTTGCAGGCTAGTGAACCCAGGGAAGACTTTTTGAAATCGGTTTATTAAAAAAAAATAAAATAAATAACCAGATCCAAACTAGTACAATTTAGAGCAACTTGCTTCTCACACAGCCACCAAGAATGAAAGAGAGGTAAACATCCATGGCACTGATGACAAACCTGGAACTAAAGATATTTAATCACTTATGTTGAAAATGGGCTGAAAACAAACTTTGAATCTCTCAGGGTGTATTTTTAAAAGCTGCAATCACCAGCATAGAAGTTAATGTTAAGTATATTACTTTATTGGCCAGAAAATTACTCTGACTACAACACATTCCTACAGCGTTGAAGTAGGAACTTACACGACAGATTTTCTTCATACTATTTCTGGGTTTCCATCCACCGGAGCCTCTCTTTCAACCTTAAATTGGCAGCCGTGTGAAATAAGAAATTTTCTATTTTGAAAATTAAGTTTACTTCACTTATTCTCCACAAGGGATCTCTCGAAGTGATAGTTCGAGAAACACAAACCTTTTTCCTTGAGGTGTGGACGGGGCTTATTTAAAGTCGCAACAATTAAATTGTCACCATTAGCTTTCATCCAGTCTTCACGGTTTCCTTCCACACCACTAAACACAAGTTTTTTTCTTCTCAAAACAGCCACACCTGCCACGTCTGTATGCATCATTCTTTGAAAGAGTATGAGCATGTTCCAACTCGTTACACAGTCACAAAACTGAACAAGTGTTCAAAACACTGATGTAATACCTTTAAAAAAGAATAAAACAAAAACTAGCAAAAGTGCATTTTTCAAATTATTCCAGTTGTTCTACATTTTAAAGTTGTGTCTTAAGATTTCTGAAGAAAAAACTGTCCTCTAAGCAGTCTAAGATGAGTCAAGTCTTGAGACAATGCCATTGCTTGAAATTCTAAACTGTTTAGCATGTGACAATTAAACTGTGTGTGAAAAAAATTCCAAATTCTACGAGATGCTTATAATAGTAGCAGATTTTGCAATGTCTTGAACAGAATTTACCAACTTCAGTTATTGTGTCAAAGGAAAACTTTAGTCATAGTGTTAACTGAAGTGAATTGTGGGTCGGAAGTTTCTCCCAGTTGAACAGGATTCAGCTCTGCAGGCATGGACTTGCAACATATTCCTGAAGCGTCTCTTTTGTCAGAGTCTGCACATCAATTAATATGAAAAAAGTAGCATGACCCAAATCCTTCAATCAACGACGAAAACTCTTGTTATATATTTGGCTCCACTTGTTCAACAGTTTGAGACAGACATAACTACTTTGCTGTTTAATCTGGATAAAGACGGACTGAATATATTATACAAAAAAAGAACTCAAATCAGATGAGATTCTTGAATCATGGCCTTTCTATATAAATCTAGATACTGTACAGATAAGCATACTCGTTGATAGCTGAGGTGAAGATTTAGCTTATGTTTACCACACAGAGCCTTTTCCATTATCTGATATCTTGTTATCCATCAGTTTTTGTTTAAATAGCACTTTGAAACTTAAACAAGGTAAGACTGGTCCATGGGTTGATCCAAAAACGGGGTTCAACCATGAAGGTTTCAGCAGTGTTCTATCTTTCAGAGCTCGCAGGGACTTTAATTATTGAATTCACTTCTTATTTGACTCCATATTTTTATAAGAAGGTTATTGTTTTCCTTTATCATTAGCTTTGATTGAAGCTGTAGTCAATATATATTGATAATTGTTTATATTTACAGAAATGAACTCACTTGTTATCTTTGACCCTTTAAAACTTTGTTACATAATGTGATACTTTAGTTCTTAGCATTTAACATTATTGTAGAAAGTGATTAGAGAGCAACTATTGACAAGATTGAACATCTCACTTTATTAACAAACACTAAGTTACACAGCAAAAAGGTGAAACAATAGCAGAGGCTATGTGATCTGAAAAGGCTCTGAGCCTTCCAGATCATGTGACCATATATGGTGTTTGTCAGAGACGAAAGCGATCAAATCTGGTGTTTCTTTCAGAGGCAGATGCCATTGTTGAATTAAGGTAATCATAGATGCGAATGGTAACCGCTTTAGCACCTTTACAACACAAAGGTGTCTCAACCCCCCTGATTTAAACACTGTTTATTTACACATTCACAAATGTTATTGAATATAAATGTATACTGTATAAATATATACATAAGTATTCACAAGTTTTACGAATCAACGTAAACATTCATTCATTCATTTTCCAACCTGCTTATTCCCTTTTGGGGTCATGGGGGTCCGCCGATGCACATCTCTAGATCTCCAGCGCACTTTAGGCACTTGGGCAAGTCCATCACAGTCAATGTACACACAAATGTAAAATATATCTTAAAATACAGAAGAAAGAAGACAATATTTCTTCTGTAGATATTTCTACAGAAGAAAAAAAACAGATATTTCTTTGGCTTGTTGGAGCAAGTTCTTCCAACAGTGTCCTTAACGAACTGACATTATCCTGCAAAACAGAACTTGAAACAGTAGTGCAGAGTACTGACTGGAATTAACATTACTTGCCCAAAAAAAGAAAAAAAGTCCAGTAAAAGTATGTGTTCTAATTATGGCTCAAAGTATGAGTAAGTAACTCTTGTAAAACTACTCAAGAATAGTGAACAAAAATGATCTAAAAACATAAAAAGAGCATACAGTATTATTGGAGAAAAACTTTTTTTTAATTACAATTTTGAAAAAAACAAAAAACAAAAAACAATGAAATAAAAAAATAAATAAGTAAAACTGCTCAATCACAGTAATTAGTACCTTTACAGCACTGAAGATAGGTCTAGTGAAAAATTGTGTTTTAACAACAAGGGTGGCATTGCAAAAATGGCAACATTTTGAAAAAGTAATAAATACCTTCATTAAATCTAGGCTTGATTTCTGTGATTTTCTGTACATTGGAATGGGCCCATCGAATATTTCAAGTCTATAGCATCTAGATAATGCATGTGCTGAGGCACTGACCCATGTGTTTTTCATCATTTCACAAGCTCTGTTTGCTTTATGACCAAATTGATCAGAGCAAGGTAGTGAAAAATTTGAAGTCATTTAAATCTTCCATAAATTAAAGGGCAAAAAGTGCACAAAATACTTATGGTTGGTGAACACTTACATTGTAATTATCGTAAATCTCAGCCGTTAGGAAAGGTTAGCAAGTTCTGTAGCCACTGCTTTAAGACAAAATCAGCTTTCGTATAGGATTTCATGAAATGCAGTAAAATGGTATACACATACCACTTAACCTGAGAGGGTTGGAACTTTAGACCTTTACTTTAAATTATTTTGAAAACCACATGATTTTTGATGTGATCTCTGGATGCTGAAGTTTTGAAGTTGAGTCAGTCATAACGTTCAGAAGGTGTCCACACAGTTATGCATCCGTTGACCCAAAGATGTCAAAAAGAAGTTGATTCAACCGCGTCTTAGATTGTCACTTGGTATCAAGCACACTTGGGTCAAAGGTGGGTGAGAGCTGCCCCTTACGGCTCAGATATGGCATGGCTGACCACACATTGGCAAGGCCACCACCATGTGTTTGCTCTTAGTTAAACTCTGCTAATTTTTTTGTGGTTCACATCTGCTTTAGAGATATGAGCCAGGTTGCAACAAACACATGAGCCAAATAAGGTTTTGATTCAAGTGAAAATAATCACAAACACTTGGCAGCCTGGACTTGGCAGCCAGCTATGATGTACATTTTCCAAAAGGCGGGAATCTTCTTTAATCTTCAACACCTGGACATGTTTTCACTTTCGCACATGGAAGAATCCATTCTCTCAAGTAAGGGATGTGATGGTATTGCATTTACAAAACGATTGTGTCTGCATTTGTTGTTGAAGATTTTGTTGTTAAGACGTCTTTTATAGGATTTTTAATCTATTTATGTTTAGATGACTATTTATAAATAACACACAATTACACTTATTGTCTTGATTACCTTTTATTTTATCCATCACTCTGTTTGTGGTGCTGTCCACATTAACATTAAAATAGAATTTCTTCTCCTTGCAGGGGCCATTAGTCAGGATCCCTGTCTATTTATGCACTTTGTGTTCACAGGAAGAAGGAAATGTGATGAATATCTTTTTTCAAACTAGTTCTTTGAGTGCAACCACTCATGTCATCCGGAAGAGCTCAGTCCACAGAGTTGTTTTTGTACAAAAGAAAGTGTCCACATGTGTCCGTTACAAAAACGGCATCCCCACGGACATTCAAACACCCCTGAAACTCTCTACTAAACCAACAGGTGGCAGTTGATTCATGCCGTTTATAGAACGTGTATTTAACATTGAAGTTTAAAAAACACAATCGCCTCTGTTCATTGATCAAATCGTAAACATGCGCATGTATTACTCATATTACATATTTTCTTTTTTGCAGTGTTCATGTTTTTAGTCTGTTGTGTGAACCCAAAAGAATCGATCTGATTCAATGTTACATAAAGGTTTGTGATAATTAATTGCAATTAAAACGGTGAGGTTATATAATGTAAGAGAAATATGTTGCAGTGCTGCTAAAACTATATTCACACATTGGACACCTGGCTTCTGACAGAAGAGAACTCTGAGGTCAACGTTTCAAATCTTGAAGTCTTTTACTTCTGCATCAGTCAACAGATGTTTGTTTAGTAACAATTAAGTTATTGCTTGAAAGCTTGGTGAAGTACTGGTTGGCATTGCAGCCAAATTCACCTCCGGAAAGGTACATGGATAAGATGCTTAAACTGGGTTCTTGCAGTTGACCCAATCAGAAATCAAACTGAGAACAGAAGATGTCTCGAAAGGACATCAGATGTCTTCTTTTGATGTTGTTGGTACTGCTCCTTTCTATGGCTCTAACTTCACTTACTCCAGCTGCAGTTGCTGCTGATTTCTTACATTTAAACAGTTTATTTGCCAGCCAAGAGTCTTTGGAGTAAAATTACAAGAGAAGTACAACTTCGATTCCTAAAGAGAAGAAACTTTGAACGAGAGACGCATACCTGACTCTTAAAATACACACAGTGCTTTGAAAGTTGTCTAATGCCAAAGCTCAAAGACTTGCATGACATGGCAAAGCTGCAGTCTTTTGCTGCCTTTCCTTTTTTACCCACACCAGAATACACTGCTGTGCATAAAAGATTTTAAAAGCAACACACAACTGTCTGCACCTGGTCTGGGGGTGTCAATGACCAATCACTAAGTCATTGTGCCGATCCAAACATAGAAGGGGAAATATTAATGATAAAGCTTATAAAAGTAGACTCTGTGTGGTGCTTTAGTGGCATCGGGCAAGACGAGGACGAGAAGGAAGGAGTCCTAGGATGGACAGGTGCGAGGTCTTATGCAAAAAACAAATAAAACTAACAAAAAAACCTGGATCTTTTGTCTGATTAGCGCACTTCAACTTTGATCTGCCTGGCCAGAAATAACTTTCATCCCAATCCATTAAGGATTTATTAGTTTATCAGCATCCGCTTATCAAAGGATAAACCCTGTAAGCCAATACCAAACTGTTTGAGCCAGAAAGAGATTCGATTTTTTTATTAGTTTATTTGACCAAGTGTCCACTTATTTATGTATTTATTCATTTATTCATTTATGCAAACTGCTTTTTTTCTTCATTTATTTATTTAACCCTAACTGCAAGCAACTACAAAAACCATGTCATGTCATTGCTTAAATATTGTCGCCACAGCAACAATCTAGTGGTCATCTACAGTTGATGGCATCATTCGAATAGAAGAAGATGGAGAGCACAAACAAAAACCTGCTTTTATCCATTATGAGGTCCAGGGGCCACTTCCTGTAAGTTTATTTGTTTGTCATGGATCCATAAACGGAGAATAGAAATTATAATTCTAATTATAGTCTAAAAAAAGGTCATATTTTGTGATGGGAGACTAATATTTCTAATATTGCAGAGATGCAGAGCACACATAAATTATTATTGTCTTGTAAAAGTAAATGTAGCAAGATAAAAAACTGTGTTTTATTAATTAAACTGTTTCCAATGTAATAATAGGACCCGGATAATTGCTCTACAGAAATGTTTCAGTAGTTTTCAGGGTGGTTGGAGTCTGACTGAGAAGCTACAGGTCTCTTGTGGAGCTGAATACGCATTTCTCGCATGCACCTCCTTTGTTCTACATTCTCCACTTCACATATGTGCTACACCCAAGCTGTAATTCATTGACTGGCCTCTGCATATTCTAGGCCTGATAGAGCAAACTGGTTTCATCTGAGACATCAGATCATGGCAGTCAAACACTGGGGTACCAATGCCCAATTTCCAGTCAGTTTCACTGTTCACTGTTGCTGTACAAGGGGGAAGTTGCACCCTGAACTGAGTCCCTCTCTTTTCTCTGTCTGTATATCAGGGCACTAAGTGATTGAGGCTGGGGTTAGCTCTGCAAAGATCCTTTAAGTTAATGTATTCAGGACGAACATGCTCCAAGCTAATGTCGAGTAATGCTACTCCATCAGATGCTGCTTGGCGATGGAAGAAGAACTCTCACCTTCTCCATTGCTTCACATTAAAAAGCATTCCACAAATGCAAAACACAAACATATTTGGCTTCTAAGGTGTGGGGGCTAACAGGGTGACTGTGGCCTTTCAGATAAAAAGGGTGCTAATTTGATGCTCGCCGGTGACCTTCCTGGGAGGAGTTTGCATGTTCTCGCCTGGCTTGCGTTGGTTTCCTCTCGGCACTCTGGTTTAGCAAAAAACAAGTGTCATAAATACTAAATACTGTAAGTACTGGGAATGTGTGAGTTCCCCAGTGATGTACTGGTGATCTGTCCAAGGTGTACCCCACCTATCGGCCAGAGATAGGCACCAACAGACCCCTGTGACCACAAAAAGGAACAATGCCTCTGCGTTTAGTCTGAGCTCACCCACTGGTTCTTTAAAAATGGCGGCGTTGTCATAGCTGGAGAGGAGAGAAGGAGCCGTTGTCACTGTTTCCCAGGTTTATTTACAAAAATACAAGATTTGCAGAAGTAGTGTGTTCCTTTAAAAGGAAAAAAAAACATGCAAAGAGTAGATCAGGGAGTTCCTCAGATGATGGCAGCACGGAGAAATCCTAGGAGGATCCAATGCACACAGAGAGAGGTTCAGGTAGGAGAATGTTGACTGAGGAGGACGAGTCCTGAGGAAAGTGTGAGATGATCAGTGGTTTCTGAGAGCAATGGGAAGCAGGAGGTTTTTTCTGTGCCCATTTCGCCTTTGCTTTGAATTGATAGGACAGTGTTGTGAGAAGAAAAGAAGTGTGTAGAGAAAGGGGGAAGGATGGGAAATGCTGGCTCAAGACTTGAACCCAGGTGGCCTTGTGCAACCACATGTATATGCCCAGGGAACCATCCACTATATCACAATTACCATTCAGTATCCACAACATTGGGAAAGATATTCTGGCTTCTGCAAAGTAAAGTGTTTTCAAGAGCATAATGAAAAATAAGTGTGATGTGGTCAAATTCATCAAATCTTCACCTGAAGCCAACATCTTAGTCATGCTTCATGTTCTACAACCACATACAGTTCTCTAGAGATTTACTTAATCTCTTTCTAAAGTTTCTCACCCAGACCCAGTTTTAATCTCAAGGGTTTAATAGTGGGTGATGCGGTTTCAGAAACACAAAGATGTGAGAGAATGTGAGAAGATAAAAGACAGAAAAACCTGTTTTATAATTGTGAGGAACAGCATAGGAATACACAGTAAAGAGGTGTGAGTTCATGCATGTGAGTAATATAGGGAGGGATCAATAGGGAGTAAATGTGCTCTATAGGTGTGTGTGTGTGTGCGTGTGCGTGTGTGTGTGTGTGTGTGTGTGTGTGTGTGTGTGTGTGAGAGAGAGAGAGAGAGAGAGAGAGAGAGAGGGACATGTAGAAGTGTGCAAGGGGGCAGGCTGGAGCAGGAAGGGCTGGTCCTGGTTCATCATCTATAAGAAGAGAGCCCAAGGCCTGACATGAGCACACGTCTCTGAGGAACTTACAGCTTGTTTCATACATACAGTCAGTGGCAGGCGTCTGGACTGGGCACGATGGGCTGGCAGAAGACTGTGCTGGATAAGCTTGCACACACTTTCCAGATCCGCAACAAGCTACTGCGCCAAGGGCTTGCTGAGTGCTTGGGGACCCTCATCCTGGTGGTGGGTATTTTTCGTTCACGTACATATATCTACAGTCAAGTCTGAGATCTGAAACACATCTCCTTTTCTGATACTGATTTACACTCAAACATTCTTACTTAATTTGGTAAATCAGAAACGCTGGAGTCAAATGTTGTAAAAACGCTTAAATGTACTTTTTAATGCAGAAGTTACTTCATTATTGGTTAATCTAGGATGAAATGAAGGGTGAGCATGATTTATGGCAAATTTGCTCATCATCAGTGACAGAAATGTTTATTTTTGCACTGGCCTGATTTTAGTAAATGTTAGCCTCTCGTTGAATACTTTTAACATTGAAGAATGCCAAACCAAACCCAGCGTGGTTTCATGAAAATCCACCAAAACCAGTAGGAATTGATTAGCAAAATGAGTTTCATTTACAGAAATTGATGTTAACAAAAACTCAAAGGAACAATGCTTAAAGGAAGTAATTTGCAAAGAGTAGGGTAGTCTCCTTTTTGCTCCTGTAATGCATGAGATAACATCTGAACATCCTCTTCAAATGAGAAGCAGTTTCTGTCTGTGTGGAGAGAGATGTTTCAGTTTCAACTAATTCCACATCGGAACTATAGATAAATGCTGAGGTTTAATGATTCATCATAAGGAATTGCGCCAAACACACGATTCATTAACCACATCCACAAGGAATCATTTTCAAATAGTCTTCAACGTTATCTGAAATATGCAAAATTCAAATGTCACATGTGTGTCAATAATGGCACATCTGATGCATGTGTTTCATTAAAACAATAGCACTATTGCCAATAGACACAAAGGTAACATTGAAACAGACACTTTTAATGAGCTCACAACACAAAAAGGTGCATAATCATTCCAGAAAGTCATACATGTGAGAGAAGTGGTCATGACAGCCACAGGAGGGCTGTGAAATATGAGTCTTGTAAAAGATCATAGCGACTCCAAACGCTTGCAACTCTCCAGGCAATTATGAGACTTTACAAGCACCTTAGTCAAAACAACTCATTTCAAAAAGTAGACTCATAGTTTGCTTTCAAGGTGTGTGTTGTGGGTCATACGAGAGATAATAGTTGAATAGGGAGGTCATGCGATAGCTGGATCATTCAACAGGTGTGATGTTTACTGAAAGCTACTCAGTCTTCAAGCTACTTTTGTCTGTGAAGGTCAGTGTTGTAAGCCTCACTTTATTAGCCGACCTTCAGTGCCACATGATACTGTGGAAAAATGTGAAAAAATGTTGCAGTAAATCAAAGGAAGTACTTATGGTGCTTGGCTTGGGTGATCAATTGGTTTAGTCAGATTGCAAATCAGACTTGTTGAGATCTTTGCTGATATTCGACACTGGTGAAGCTGTGGCGTGAGTAGGGCAATTTGCTTCAATGCCACAGCTATTTGAGTTCACACTGAGCAACCTTTACAATGGATATTTTAGCCACAAGTCTGAGCAGTGAGCTGAAATTGCTCTGTGCTACAGAGACTTGTAATGACCTGTCTGTGAGGAAAACCGATGCATTTTTGAAGCATTTGGACATAGGGGATTATTTCATTTATTTTAAGCTAGGTTTGAATTCACAACCCATCATTTCTAGCTTAAAGTATATGCTGGGCTCACCACTATCATGAAAGCTCTGCTCGATGTCTGCTCTACCACTCCTAGTGCTAAAATAAAAGCCATGCACGAAACAATGTGTGGTTTCTCAAACATACGTTCTGATTGTGCAACGTTCACAGATGTTTGGCTGCGGTGCAGTTGCCCAGGTGGTGCTGAGTGGTGGATCTCATGGTCACTTTCTGACAGTGAACCTTGCTTTCGGCTTTGCTGCAACTCTTGGAATCTTGGTTTGCGGCCAGGTGTCAGGTAGGCAAACTCCTCTAAAATTGCATCTTAAGCCAATGCTGTGCATGTTTGTAAAAACAGGACTGAGCTTTTATAAAAGATTCTTTCTGGATGAACTCGTGGGATGAAGGACCTTGCTTTTCTTCTTCAGGCGGACATTTAAATCCAGCTGTTACATTCGCTCTTTGCCTCCTGGGAAGAGACAAATGGAGGAAGTTTCCTGTGTACTTTTTATTCCAAACCATTGGTTCCTTCTTCGGTGCTGCAATTATCTTTGCTGAATACCATGGTAAAGACTTTTGTATATTTTGTTGCTAAATACTCTTTTGTTCCCCTTAAATCTAATGTTTTTGTGTTTAAGATGCAATGTATGATTTTGCTGGTGAAACAAATGAGCTGCGTGTAATTGGAGACAACGCCACAGCCGGAATTTTCGCCACTTATCCAAACCCTCATCTCACCCCCTTAAATGGGTTTTTTGATCAGGTCAGTAATTTAAGGCTCATTGTTATTAAACAATACATACAATATGTATTATGTTTATTTAAAGTACAAACACAATTTATTGATTGATTCATTAATCCTTTGTCATTATTAAATGACCAGGAAACTCAGACTCATTCTCCATACCCCCCAGTAATAAACTGCGGTTTACCTTTTTGAAATCTATTGAGCCATTGTCCAGATCTGGTAAGATCACTGTTAGCATAGCTTAGCATATATCATTGAATCTGATTAAACCAGTAGGATTTCAGTATAAAACTAGCCATGAGTTTTCATAATAATACCATATTTTTTCTTATTTAAATACATCATGTTGTAGCTGAAAATTAATCATTCATATTCTAAACTGATGTTCTTAGGAAATATATTCCATTCAGGTGTAATAATCAAGGTTTTGGCCTAAAAAGTATCAATGTTTTGATTTTCCGCTGGTAGATTAAATCTGAAAGATTAATATTGAAGCTATTTTATAATTTTATACTGATATGCTACTGGTATGATTGAATGATTTCTGCGGAGCAATGCCAAAAAATACTATCGCCATATCTTGGGGACTGCTGAATAGATTAAAGTATATCTCGGGGGAGAGATGGAGAATGAGCCCATGACATTGTGAAGTATTACTTTAAAAACAAAAATCTAAATTTTTAAGAGGTTTATGACCACACTCAAATAAAATGTGACCGTACTTCACAATTGATTGCTATTATTTACATTTCTTCAATGGTAAATAGACATTGCAATTTAGAACTGAGTTGCTGGCAAAGATGGGCAGTACAGATCTTTAAGTAGCTGTGTTTTGGAAATTAGTTCTGTACTATACAATATCAACACTCCCAAGAAACTTTGCCTCCTCACTAAAAAAGGCTGCATGGGTGTGGATCACTCACCCCAACTTCAAATCTTTCACTTCGAGATCAAACCAAATGATCTCCCATCCATGTCCTTATCCCTGTCCCTGATTTACATTTTTTGGCAAATGCTTTTATCCAAAGCAATTTACATTTTATAGAATGAACACATTTTGTCAGTTATGGCATTCACAAGGGTTTGAAACCGCAACAGTTGCGTTGCTACCGAATGATCTCCTTACTAAGCCACAGGAAAGCCAAAGGATTTATCAAATATCTGGATTATTTACTACATACATTTTCGTGGGTTTAATGGAAGTTTTTAAACCATGGCGCCTAAAACTAGCTCATATTGTTATGTCTATAGCACTAGTGCATCTATTCTATACTAAAGCAATATTACTCAAATGGTCTTTAGTACCTGCTCACATTTTGTAGAATTTGAAATCTAGCTCCTTCTCAAAGGCTGCTGTTTACTTGGGTACAGTTTAGAGCTGGTACATACTTTTACTGAAGTCAAAAAGTGAAATAATTGTATACGTGAGAAGAACTTGGACTCCTACTCAAGTTGACTAAGCATTGGGTTCAATGTAATTCAATGTCAAGCTCCAGGGTTAGTGAGCTCATCATATACACCACCACCCCAACCACCATCGTCTCTTCCCATATTGTTTATCTGTCAACAATGGCCAAAAACTCTGCAATAGTCTCATTCATCATGAAAATTTTTTTTGTGTGTATTTTCCACTCACCTATTGTCAAGTAAATGTGAGCGTACAATAAAAAATAATCTAATTAACCATAAATTTGCAGGTGATTGGCACAGCCGCTTTAATTGTTTGCATTCTGGCCATCGTGGACCCCTACAACAACCCTATTCCTCAAGGTCTGGAGGCGTTCACGGTTGGATTCAGCGTTCTTATCATTGGCCTCTCCATGGGCTTCAACTCTGGTTATGCAGTGAACCCTGCTAGAGATTTTGGACCTCGTCTCTTCACTGCCATGGCTGGTTGGGGCGGAGAAGTCTTCACGTAAGTGTTTACATGTAATCCACAAAAAAACAAGATCAGGAATTCATTATGTGTAAACTGATAAGTGTTTCTCTTCTGCAATGCAATAGCGCTGGAAATTGTTGGTTTTTGATCCCTTTCTTTGCCCCCTTCCTTGGATCCATCATCGGAGTTGTCGTATATCAGTTGATGGTGGGATGGCATGTGGAAGGAGAGGCACGGGACAAGAAGAATAAAGCCAGAGAAGAGGTGCTCAGACTCAATGACGTCACTACAAAGGAATGAGTGGTGCCACAAATCCACATCAGCTTCTACTTATGAATCTTTGGGTTCAATAAATACGTCCCGACCACCCAAGAGTCAATCTTCTGTCTGAGATGATTCTGGAAGACAAACAAATGGATGTTAAACCAAAACCAGGACAGATTTCTTACATTTTATCAGATCAAATTTGTTCTTTCTTATTCCTTCTTCACACAAACACATTTCTTCAGCAGCACGAATTATATTAATTCACTGTTTTTGAAAGTTTAGGAAACAAGCACAATAGTTTCACAGTATTCAACACTTTTACGCTTCGGCTATTCAAAAACATCGACATTCATTTTGACAAAGATGAGAAGTTCCAGCAAAAACCACTTAACTTGTGTTTTATATACTTTTGTAAATATTTTGTAGCATCATCTTCGTTTAAATCAGATTTTTTATATATATACAGTATTGTTTTAATAGTAGAGATATTTTAACAATTGCATGGAATTACACACTTTAGACTTTAATGTTAGTGTCTGTTGTTTTGATGCAAGTTTTGTCCTCTCATTGAATGTTTCTGAAGCCATTGATTGTCAAGCTATTAAAGTTTTTTTTAAAGAAGTCTCATGGTTGGTGAAATCACTCATTTCAATGTGTCTTGTACTCTTCTAAGCTTGGTGGAGTTATTTCATTCGTTGCGAAAACTACATGAGCCAGCACTGGTTTTTCTCAACACAAAAGGAACAAAACGGGTTTGATTGGAGCTTTGGCAAACAACAGGTGTAGAACACTGGAGGATTATTTTAAAGTGCGTGAGAGAGAAATGTTTGTTTCTCACATATAACCATATGAAACCGTTTGGACCAAGACTGGGGTGTGTGCATGTACAATTCTAATACATTCCAGATTCACGAGAGGGAAACAGATTAATACAATTGCTCGAACCAAGCTGTGACACGCAGGCTGAAAGATCTCAGAGCTCATCATGGTTTACAATCTAGACACCCATCAAAACAAATGGTTGCTAACAACACATTTTTACTTCAGTTATGTTTCTAAATTCAATTGCACAATCAAAACAAGAGCACTCTGCTTTCACATAAACAACTGCATTAAGTAAAGTTTCACAAACTTGCTGCTAAACTGCTTTTTTTAGATCTTGGTTTCAGTTGTTTTTTGATGAAGGCTTTTAATAACAATTACATGAAATTTACGCAAAGAGTCAGCATTTGCAGTGTTGACCCTTCTTTTCCAAGACTTCTGTAATTCAACTGGGCATGCTCTCAATCAAATCCTCACTGATCGAAGCCATTCTTTCAGAATCATTTCTTGTCAGAATTGGCGTGAAGAACAAATGCATTGTTCTTCACCAAACTGTTGTGGGATTGTTGGAAGAAGTTGCTGTTGGAGGGTGTTTTGGTACCATTCTTTATTCATGGCTGTGTTTTTGGGCCCACTCCCTTGGATGACAAGCAACCCCACACTTGAATGCTCTCTGGATGCTTTACTGTTGGTGTGACACAGGACTGATGGTAGCGCTCACCTGTTCTTCTCTGGATGAGCCTCAAACAATGCCCCAAACAATCAGAAAGGGGCTTTCTCATAAAATAGGACTTTGCCCCAGTCCTCAACATACCTTTTGCAGAAGATCAATCTGTTCGATGTTTTTGATGCACTGGTGGCACTCCGATCCCGCAACTAAATCCTCTTTACGAGATGATCTTGATGATCCTATAAATTGTTTATCTAGGTGCAATCTTAGTAGCCACAAAATTGATGCCTGAAAAGCCGTTTTGATGCAGCACAATGATGACTGCACGCGTTTCTTTGCATGTCACCATGCTTAATAATGGTAGAACAATGATTTCAAGCATCACCCTGCTTTTAACGTCAAGTCTGCCAATTGAACTCAATCAGCCCGACATAATGATCTCCAGCCTTGTGCTCTTCAACATTTTCTCCTGAGTTAACAAGATCTCAGCAGCTCCTTTAATGACACCAATGAAATGCAGTGGTGAAAAGATTTTTTTCATTATTAAGTTAATTTTCATGGCAAAGAAGGGCTACGCAATTTATCTGATCACACTTCATAACATTCTGGAACACTTGCAAATTGCTATTATAAAAACTTGAGCAGCAACTTTTCCAATTTCTAATATTTATGTAGTTTTCAAAACTTTTGGCCATGGCATTTGTTTCTGTAGAATGGTACTCAACATTTTGGTTTTAAAAATCTGGGATTGTATATGGTGTGTGGGCCAGAGGTGGCATGTGGAGCACACAAAACATTTACAAGACATCACTGTAAGTTTGTTCATTGTGTAGATATCTTTCAAAAATCATTTAAACCATTGTGAAATACCATACTTTATGAGGAAGTCATTTTTAATGATTTTTTTCCCCATAGACTTGTGGTAATCGTTCTGCAGGCAGAGCCATGGGGTTACTGATTGCGGTTAGGCTTCACTCAGCTGGCCGTATGAGACACACGTGGTGCGGTCATGTTATTTCATTGTAGCACTTTAGCCATGAAAAATGTTGAATATTATGCATCACAGGTGTCATAGTATCTTTGTGGTTCCTCGTTCAAATCCTTTTCAGGAACATCTCCGAGTGGAGTTCTTTATGTATGCTTAAGGGGGGGGGGGTGTTCTCTGGTTTCCTCCCATAGTCTAAAACCACGTGTGTCAGGTTGATTGATGATCCCAAGTAATAGTATGTCCCTAAGATAGACTGGCAACTTGCCCAGGGTGGACCTTTTTTTCTCACAGTGTGAGCAGGGATAGTCCTACCAGACTAACATGATCCTAATTGCAAATCGACAGGTATATGAAACAAAACATTTTTCAAATATCTGTGATTTTTCACTATTTGAACAAAAAAAACCGACTTGAAAAGTTTTCGCTGCTTTTGATCACTCATCAAACAGTTTTGGCTTGTTTTAAATATGTGTGATGCATGGTTCCTAGCAGTTGCAATGCAGTGCTATTTGAAGAGCTTTGTTCCAAAAGACAATTAAAAATTATAATTCCTACTAAATAAAATAAAAATAAAATATCACAGACAAAATAAGCTTACATTTTGGCCTCAAAATTCTGCTCTGGTTGCTTCTACAAAACGTGTTCTCTGCTGAGTATTTCTTCTCTAAGTCTTACGCTTTTCTCAAAACACAATGATGACCTGCTCTTATTTCTTGCAATAATCCCAGATAAACATTTCAATGATGAGATTATCGTGGTAGCACCAGGTCACTAAAAAGATTTTTGAATGATTTAACAAAAATCATCCATTTAATGAGCCTTTGGATGTTTCATCTGTGGGGAGGAAATGAAAGCAATCTAAAGACATCCACAAGAAGAATATGCAAATAAGATGATAAATTATGGTTCTGAAAAGGCAATCTCCTGCCACTCACAAAAGAGAAAAGCTTTTGCCAAGAGGATTTCTGAGCTGTCTGTATAGCAACATTCTGAGCAGCACTAGCTGCGTTAGTCTTCGTTCTTAATATGTAACATACAGAAATATGACATATACAGAATTATGTTAACCGAAATGCACATCAATGATTGAGTTTAATGCAATTTTGAAATTAGCGCAAAATCAACGTAGCTTTAATAGATGTAACCGAGAAAAGTGTGAGCTGCGTGTAACTGGACCCCGCCCCCCCATGAAAATAGGTCATGGATTCATCTCGAATTGGAGAAAAAAAAAAAGATTGTCTGTTAAACAAATGGTTTCAATAAAAACTAGATTTTAAAGTTTGCACGCAAACTTCGATGTTGGCTTGCGTTGGTACCGTTAATACCTATTTTTTTAAATGTTGTCAATTCCGCAACAATAACATAATCCAACCCCCATGTCTCTATGATTCTCATAAGCTGAGATAGGTACATGCAATATTGGTTGCTATGGTAACCAGTCTGGTTGCTATGGAGGTGTCAGTGACCTAACATATTGTTCCCCATGTCAACACGAGTAAAATACACCAACCCCCATGTCTCTATGACTTTCGTAAGCTGAGATAGAGATACGCCATATTGGTTGCTATGGTAACAGTGTGGTTGCTATGGAGGGGTCGCTGACCTAATATATTGTTCCCTATATGAATACGAGTAAATTACAGCAACCCCCATGTCTCTATGATTTTCCTGAGCTGAGATAGGTACATGCAAAATTGGTTGCTATGGTAACCAGTCTGGTTGCTATGGAGGGGTCAGTGACCTAACACATTGTTCCCCATGTCAATACATCAACCCCCATGTC
>SRMA01026338.1:6308-30480 GCA_007224835.1 Danionella cerebrum
GTCCAATGCGTTGGTGGAGTCACAGTTTTGAACTCGGAAGAAAAAAACTTGTTTCAGTGTCTCAGAGTCGACTCTTTTAGTGTTAAAAACTTGATACAGAGAACACTTTCACATTTAAAACTCAAACCACACTTTTTAGTACCCTGCGGAAACACTATCTCTCCTCCTTGATTGATAATTCTTAACCACGCCCTACGATTCACAAACACAATCATTCTTTCTCATTCATTCAATCAGTGTGAGTAAACGTACGATAACCTCGTAGCCCAGGCGTCCACGAACCACATCCACGTGCACCAGCAGCGATGCTAGCTCCAGCTCCTCACTGTAGCTGTTCTTCAGTGGGACTGAGCGATAGCCTAACAGCACACACAAAAAAAACATGCAGGGATCATCAGAGTAACATGCAACCATCAAATTACATTTTCAATGCTTTTTGGATTATCTAAGGACAGAAGTTCTGCTTGTTTACAGCCATTTCAGTTTCTCAGTCAACATTTACATAAACACTGTATGTTTTATTGAAGACTACATCGGTGTGGAAAGTAATGTTAAATATATTACATTATTTGTCAGATAATGACTGACTACAGCGCATTCCTACAGTGTTGAAGTAGGCAGGTACACATAAAGGGATGGTTTTGTTATCATTTCAAGCTGGTTCGAACATTCATGGAATGCCAACAGTGGATCGTGTATTAAAAAAAAGTACTCAAGTACAGATTTTTATAACAAAACAAAAAAATTGTTAAATGGTTTTTGGAAACAAAATGTAATATTCTCAAAAGTCTCACCTCAAAATGACAAATAATCCCCAGAAGTTGTTTATTTTTGGAGAAGTTACCAAATCTCATAGCAAGTGTTCCAGGGAGGTGACAGAAAAATTGAGAATAAAGGTTTCAGTTGTTAGTCATTGGTAAATGTGCGCCCCCTGTTGGGCCTTTTTTGTTTTAACAAGGAGAACCTTGACATTTAGAGGGGGTTTAGAAACTCACAGTAAAACCTTAGTTATACACAAAACACTTAGCTACATGTTTGAGCCTCACATTACCTTACACCGAACAGTGATGGCAGTTTTAAATAAATTCATTTAGGCAAACCGCTTCAAGGCCTTTGTTCTGTTGCAACAACCAAACAAATCAGCCTCACAATCAAAGATATTTTCATGTGAACATGAAAAATGCATAACTATAAATACCCTTAAATCTGTTCAGTGCCCCGGGCGCCCTGTTGTTGTGGTGAAGCACTTTACAATAAACAGCTGATGGAAAATGTGCTACTTTGTGGGTTGCATACCGCATTTAAAAGCAACCGAGAAAGAATCTAAATTCTGAAAATGTACCTCTTTTAAATCAGATAATGGAAGAAGCAACTAACTGTTTTGGGATTTATACCTGAAGCTGCTGATGGAAAGGTGGTTAGTTTCTGGAACTTTATGTAATCTTGGTGAATTTGGTAGTTTTAGCCAGTGGACGCGGAGAAGGTTCAAGCTTCTAGAGGTGTGCCATTCTTTAGCCAGTTAGGAGGAAATGTGCTGGTTTTGACACCAGTCAGGCAAGATGCTTTTTAGAGATTAGGTATCTAAATTACCATATTTTTCGCCGTATAAGACGCACTTTTTCTTCCCCAAAACTGAGGGGGAAAAGTTGGTGCATCTTATACGGCGAATGCAGAGTGCCGCGGAGCGGAGGGCGGTCACGGCCGTAGGACAGGCGTAAGAGAGGCCGCGGCTTCGGCCTAGCTCCTGTTATGGTAAAATAAAATACCTTCTCAACTGATAATAAACACTGGAGACCGTTTGAGAGAGAACACAGCAAATGCGGCTATTTATTGTAAAGATTTAGCAGTCTCAATGTATTTCCTACACATGTGTTATCCGCATTAGAAGAAGAACCTCGAGCCTCAAGGGGCGGGACTGAAGTATGATGTGTGCTCTTAAAAGTTTCTCAAATTACATTTCTCTAAATGACCACTAGATGGTAGTAATACATAGGAAAAATCCCATCTCTGCTCGTCGATCCTACCATAGTGCGGATCGTAAGGAGCAGGTATGAAACATTACAGCCTTTTTTTTATTACTTTTACTGTTTACTGACTGTTCATGTTTGGCATATAATTGTTCTTAAACTGCTGTTAACTTTTACACAGTTGATATAAAATATTTTACTACAGTATTTGGTTCAGAATCTTTTTTTTCTAGATCTTCCTCATTTAAAATTGGGTGCGTCTTATACGGCGAAAAAAAACGGTAAGTCAGGAGACTGAGAAGGTACATGTTTTGGGTGGTTTACCTGTCTTTAGGCAGCTGATTGGGAAGGTGGCCTGCGCCAGAAAGTTCTGATCACTGAACATGTCAATCTCGTAGACTACGAAGCGAAGGAAGGCAAAAGAGGGGTTGTGTACAGTGAAGCGGAACGGCTTTCTTGGCCAGGTTGGGTTGAGCCCATTGTCCGCTGATACAAAAGCAAAAAACATGATTATTAAAAATGAACATGTTCTTAAGACATTCACTTTTGAACCTATGATCCACATGTACGAGCATCTACTATCATTTGTCCAGAAGTAAAATAATTAGTCAGCTTATAACTAGATTACCGTTCAAACAGAACTAGAAATGCTGGCAGAATCTTCCTTTAATTCTTACATGAGGCGTAAAAAGGTCCTTACCTTCGGAGTCGGTCCTCTGTTTGGCGTTGTCATATTCTGCTCCACACACTTCAATCTCGATGAGTGGGCAAACAATGCCCCTGCCATGTTTGGGCAGGTGACGTGCCCCCAAAACCTTATGAACACAACACACGTGAAACTATTTCTCCAAGAGCTACTTCCCCCCAAAAAAACCAAACACTCTTTCCGGTTGTTTAGTCTGACAACAGGGTGACGTTAATAAAGTGGGAAGGAGAAACAAATGTATTGCTGTAATTCTAGGAATTGGAAACCTGGATTGTGGTCGCCATTAACATCTTTTGACTAAACCGCCATATTCTTAAAATAAATTAAGTGTTTGGCATCTTTATGTTATGTCCAAATTACAAATTCATTTCCTTAGTTATTTAAAAATAAAATCCTTAGTTGTAACTAAGGCAAACTTTATTTAAAAACTCACTAGTCCTCTCTATGATGGTTAAAATAACTTTTACAGTATTCAGAATAAATTGATACATGGTGTATAATTTTGTGCTGTGTTGGCGGGCGATCTTTCATTGTGCACGTTTATTCGTTCTTTTGTGTTCAGCCGAAGAGCTCTATTGCGAGATGCATCCTCTAGCCATTTCGACAGCAAACCTTTACACTTTTTGAATATAAAATTATAAAAGGTTCCCAGAATGACCACGAGCCTTAAATGTAAAGAAATATGGTTTCATTTGTCTTTTTTATAAACAGAAAAAATATATTTTTGTTTTTTTTTATTTATTTATTTTATACATGTTAAGTACAGTATGATGTATAAAAAAAACACTGAAATGACGTACCTCTATGGTGAGCGTGATTGGGTCAATGGCCCTCAGCGAGTGGCGATCAAAGGGGTCGAAGCTGTCCTCCCTCATTATGGAGGGCTGAAGCACAAAACCACTACGACCATTCAGCATAAACAGAGCCTGGTTCATCTGCATTGGTTTATCTGACAGAGCGAGAGAAAGAGTGTATGAGAGAGAGAGAGAGGGGAAGAGAGAGAGAGTGAGAGAGAAGAAGAGGGGGGAGAGAGAGTGTGAGAGAGGAAGAGGGGAGAGAGAAAGAGTGTGAGAGTGTGCGAGAGAGAGGAAGAGGGGGCAGAGAGAGAGTGTGTGAGAGAGAAAGAGTGTGAGAGAGAGGAAGAGGTGGGAGAGAGAGAGAAAGAGTGTGAGAAAGAGAGAGAGTGTGAGAGAGAGGAAGAGGGGGGAGAGAGAGAGTGTGTGTGAGAGAGAAAGAGTGTGAGAGAGAGGAAGAGGGGGGGGTGTGAGGGAGAGAAAGAGTGTGAGAGAGAGGAAGAGTGTGAGAGAGAGGAAGAGGGGGGGAGAGAGAGTGTGAGAGAGAGAGGAAGAGGGGGGTGTGTGAGGGAGAAAGAGTGTGAGAGAGAGAAAGAGTGTGAGAGAGAGGAAGAGTGTGAGAGAGAGGAAGAGGGGGGAGAGAGAGAGAGATCTGAAACTGGAACTGACTCAAATAGAAAATTTTAATTAAAACTTCAAAGGATTCAACTGGAACTGAATCCTCTGAAACTTGAACAGATTCAAAAGTAAAAAAAAAAAAAACTGAGCTAAATTGAATACAAAAAATCATTTCAATGAATCAAATCAGAATAAACTAAACAGAAACACCATGAACTGAAACACATTGAATTGATTCACTGAATGTGATTGTGAACGGTGGATGAATATGTGTACCCAGCCTTTTGTACAATGTGAGCTTAAAAAAAATAGCAATTGATAGATGGATGAATGAATGACAAACAGCTGAACTAAATCACATGACAGAAAACATGAATACAAGTTTTCAACACTTGTCTTCAAAAAGCTCAGATAGATGGATGAATGAATGACAAACAGCTGAACTAAATCACATGACAGAAAACATGAATACAAGTTTTCAACTTTCTTCAAAAACTCAGCACTCTCCCCACACACACCAGCAGTCTGGAAGTTGAGTGCCACCAACTGGCTGCCACAGAGCCACATTGGTAAAGGGTCGTAGTTCGAGGAGTCCAGGCGCTGTCCACGAGGGTAGATTCGTGATAACTGCAGCCGGTTGTACTGCAGAAACTTTTTCCCTTTTGCTCGGTTTACATACTTCTCTGCCTTAGTCTCAGGGAAGGAGGACATGTCTCGAAAACAGGCACGCTCCGTTCCGATCTCTGTGAGGTGAACAGGATGATAGAAAATACTAAAATTACGGAGTTGAACAGTAAAAAAAAATCTTGATGCAGAATCATCTGAAACTTGAACTGAATGAACTGTAACTGAATCGTCTTTAACGTGAATGGACTCAACTAAAACTGAAGTGAATCACCGCAAACTTGAGTGGAACTGAATGAATTGAAAGGTGAACTGACTCAACTGAAACCAAATCATATGAAACGTCAACATTTTAAACTGAACTGAATCATCTGAAACATGAACTGACTCAAGTGCAACTGAACCATCTGAAACTTGATAGAGTGGAACTGAATCAATTGAAGGTGAATCGTCTGTCACTTGAACTGACTCAACTGTAATTGAATGATGTGAAACTTGAACTGAATAGATTGGAACATCAACTCAACCTTCTGACAATCAGAAACAGAAAAGAATCTTCTGAAATATGAACTGACTCAACCGTAACTGAATCTGAAACGTGAACTGACTAGAGTGGAACTAAATAAATTGAGGATTGAACTGACTCACATAAAAATGAATCTTCTGTAACTTGAACTGACTCTGTAATTGAATGATGGGTGGAACTGAATCATTTGAAGCTTGAACTCGATTGAAACTGACCTGTCTAAAACCTGAAAAGACTCAATTGTAACTGAATCATCTGTAACTTGAACTGACTCAACTGTAACTGAATCGTTATTTTATTTTATGTTAAAACCATTTTAACAGTCACTCTTACTGTCTTCATCGAAAGGCACTGGCCGGCAGTAGATGACTAGGTCTGAGAGCTCCAGAGCAATTTTCTTTCTCCTCTCCATCATCTTGCCCTCCTCCAGCTGATCCAGAACACAAACAAAGTCAGATAATAACTTTCCTCCATGTGTCACAAACTTGTGTCACATCATTATTTTAAAAGCTGATTATATGGTTACTAGCCAAACAATTATCTTCTCTTGAACATTGAGGTCATCATTCAAAACATACACAACATAACTGTGGATGTTGTGAGATCAGTGTTTATCAGATCTGAGAGCGACCTTGGCTTCTGAGGTCATGGTGACCTCACGGATCTTCAGCACCCAGTCCTTCAGCTCCTCCTGAGAGCTGGCAGCGATGTCCAGCACTGGTCCGGAGCGAGGAGATGCCACTGGCACAAGAGAGAACACGAATGCCCTGCTACCCTTTCCCTCCGACCTCACCACTGATCACACAGAGGAAAGAGAAAGACTGTGTGTCAAAACATAGAACTTCTGACTACTGACTTTGCCTTAGTTGTAGCGAGGGAATGTTGCATTAGATAATAATAAATATTTTTTAAATAATAAAGAATGTTTGCTCAAAGACACAGATATTTTTATACTATTAATTTATAGTTCAGACTAGAAAGAAATCCAAGCATGAAATGAGCAATATGGAATGGTTTGCAAAACTACCCCAAAGGAGGACACACACAGTCAAATTTTAGGTGAGAACCCCCTTCCCTGAAATTAGGCATCTCAAACCTCAACTGAATCATCTGAAACTACAACTGACTCAACTGCAACTGAATCATCTGAAACTACAACTGACCCAACTGCAACTGAATCATCTGAAACTACAACTGACTCAACTGGAACTGAATCATCTGAAACTACAACTGACTCAACTGCAACTGAATCATCTGAAACTACAACTGACTCAACTGGAACTGAATCATCTGAAACTACAACTGACTCAACAGCAACTGAATCATCTGAAACTACAACTGACTCAACTGCAACTGAATCATCTGAAACTACAACTGACTCAACTGGAACTGAATCATCTGAAACTTCAACTGACTCATCAGGAACTAAATCATCTGAAACTACAACTGACTCAACAGAAACTGAATCATCTGAAACTACAACTGACTCAACAGAAACTGAATCATCTGAAACTACAACTGACTCAACTGCAACTGAATCGTCTGAAACTACAAATGACTCAACTGCAACTGAATCGTCTGAAACTACAACTGACTCAACTGGAACTGAATCTGAATCATCTGAAACTACAACTGACTCAACTGAATAATCTGAACTGAATCATCTGAAACTACAACTGACTCAACTGGAACTGAATCATCTGAAACTACAACTGACTCAACAGAAACTGAATCATCTGAAACTACAACTGACCCAACTGCAACTGAATCATCTGAAACTACAACTGACCCAACTGCAACTGAATCATCTGAAACAACAACTGAATCAACTGGAACTGAATCATCTGAAACTACAACTGACTCATCAGGAACTAAATCATCTGAAACTACAACTGACTCAACAGAAACTGAATCATCTGAAACTACAACTGACTCAACAGAAACTGAATCATCTGAAACTACAACTGACTCAATTGCAACTGAATCGTCTGAAACTACAAATGACTCAACTGCAACTGAATCGTCTGAAACTACAACTGACTCAACTGGAACTGAATCATCTGAAACTACAAATGACTCAACAGGAACTGAATAATCTGAAACTACAACTGACTCAACAGGAACTGAATAATCTGAAACTACAACTGACTCAACAGAAACTGAATCATCTGAAACTACAACTGACTCAACTGCAACTGAATCATCTGAAACTACAACTGACTCAACAGGAACTGAATCGCTTGAAACTACAACTGACTCAACAGGAACTGAATTACTAAACAGGGGCTTGAATCATCTCAGACTTGAACTGACTCAACTGAAACAGAATAATCTCAGACTTTAAATAGCTTGTGAACTTCTGTTTGTGCACATGGTGTTTAGCTAGGATAAAAAAATAAATAGATTAGATAGAGTTGCTGTTGCCGTTCAGAGGGATTCACAAAGTATGTTTCACATCGCTGAGTATGTTTGACTGAATGAAGTTAGGAAGACCAGACCAGAACAGAACAGCTCAGTATTAATACACTTCCCGAGTAAATGTACTACATTCTCCTCAGAATCATGACAGAAGCTAAATTTTACATCAAAGTCAGATTTGAAGAACAAAAAAAGGAAAAAAACAAACTTGAACTGACTCAACTGGAACTGAATGAACTTAGACTAGAACAAAACAATTTCAAACTTGTACTTAAAAATGAAGCCACATGACAAATACTGCACCGTAACCAAAACATTCTTATTGGATGTAACTTAATGTAAAAATGCAGCCCAATCGCATCTTCAAATCTTTTTTCAATATTTGACACTGAAAAGTGGAGTAGACTATAATGCTATGACAACACCGAGGAGGGGACTGGAAGTTTTATTCTGTGGGTGTTTAGTTTGCTAAATTATGCGGAACACAATCGTGTTGTTGATAACAATTAACAATAGAGAACACTTTGATTCATTCTAAATCAAGCCAGGACATTGAGTAAACGAAGCTCTCACCTACACGGCACTGGTTGATTTTTTTTTTTTATCCTGTGTTCTTACGTGACCCCAGAACATTTCTTAAATGTCTTACATGATAGTAATTGATGGCTACACCCTCCTTCAAGATGGTAGCTGCATCTACTTCAATCTCACAATGAAATGCAGCGTTTTACTGGGACAAAAAAAGTTTCAAATGGGGAAAAGAATTTTGTGTTGGTCTAAAACATACTAAGGTGGTGTGTAGAGTGAGTGGGTTTACAATGAAAGGAACACACTCACCAATCTGACAGGAAGACACGTCCACACTTCCTCTTAGGAGATCCCCCAGCGGACTGTTCTCTGTGGCCTGCTATGAGTGCGAGAGAGGCATTACGCTGATAAAAGCAGCATCAACAAACACCAGAATCTGCCTTTCATCTACACACTCCTGGTTAAGAAAAACAAATACTGTCTCTTTCACGAGTGGAGTTTGCATGTTCTCCCTTGCATGAACTCAAGGTTCCATCCACAATGCCCTCAGTGATAAAACATGCTTCAGGTGAATTAAAGACCAAAATGAGATGAGTCCTGCAAGGGTACAGTCAAAAAGTGGGAAAATAAAACAAAAGATGGAATTGCACTGCACTCACCGATCGGTCGGGCTCCACGGTTGTGGGGCTGATTTCCTCCACAAAATTGGCAGGAAACCAGAGCTGCTTCCTACCAGCACAGTCACCCTTCCACCTGCCAGAAACACAGAAACCAGTTTATCATCAGCGCTCTTGTCTGTTGCATACGAAACCTGACAAAAACAGGTTCAAAAAGCACAAACAGTGCTCCAAGAGAGGCAGTGATGGCTTTGGTGGGTCAGATACATGGTGACCCCTCATGTATCACAAAGATTACTTCCGCTCTTGAAACATTTTTTATATGCTCATTTCTTAATGCCAACGGAGACAAATTCAGTCAAAGATTTTTTGTCTACACGTGTGCTTGGTTTCATGTTGGTTTCTCGAGAAAGTTAACTCGAGTTATGTAGTGCTGTAATGTTTCTGCATCCGTTCCACCTGCTCCGACACTTTGCCACATCGCTTCACTCACAAGGTAAGGTTTCACTTTTGTGTACATATTATTTTGAATTTATTACTCAGTTTGAAGAAAAGTTAGTAGATTTTTTTTCAGATTTTTATTATTTTTGTCATTATTTTTTGTCAGTTATTTTATCCTTTTGTTTCTGAGAGCCAAAATTTTCTTCGACATGAAAAATTCTGTATAAGGCCCGCCTAGAACAGATAAATTTTGTATCTCAAGGTATCACTGTACATCGAACACTACAGCAACAGTTATCATTGTAGTTACTGGTTGGGAGGAAGTGACTGGACTTGCCAGATTTCACAATAAAAAAGAAACAACAAAAGACTGGTTCCCCACAGACTCCTCTCTTTGCAGAGAAAAAAAAGCTGCAGATGTCAAAAAATTGGGCTGTAATTCACAGCTTCAAGCAGAGGAATTCAGTTTCAGTTTTCTGTTATTGGTGTGTGGGTAGTAAGAGGGGCGTGTCAGTACACGATTTGCAAATTGCACATTTGCAAAACATCACGGTTTCATGATGTCGTGATGGAAATGCTTTAACCCAGGGGTGCTCACACTTTTTCAGCTGGCGAGCTACTTTTAAAATGACCAAGTCAAAGTGATCTACCCGCTACAAAAATGTAAAACATCAATCAACAAACAATTATTTTCAACTTTATTGAGAATTGACAAAACACACATAATAATTAATTATTTACATTTTTTTGTAATAACCTGAGTTTAATTTGATGACTTGCATTGAATTGAATCATTAGAACAGTTGTGTGTGAACTGAATTTGATGGTAATAGAGTGATTTTTATGGGAGCTTTATCCAAATAATCAAGAATAAAAATGATGCTCTAATAAATATTTCAATATTTATTGAAACTGAGTCGTACAGTACAATGTTCAGGTGAGGAGTGGTGTGTTGCTTGATTTTGGTTGTAATAGAACAATTTAGAATGAAGTTATGAAGCATATTCTGGGTAAAACATATTTTGGATCTGGTCATTTGCAGACGGTCCCTAAGCGATTCCATGTCAGCGGGTTGCTCATAGACGGTGATATGTTTCTGCGAATGTCGAGGGAAACTTGTTTTGATAAAAAACGTTTTGTAGTTTGTCCGCTACATAACACAGATTAAAAATAAGTATTATTTGTTTACTAAGAACTTTCTGGTCTCGAGCTATTGATCAGAGAAAACCGAATCCGTGAATCTGCAGCTAACTTTACTGAACTGTGACGGGATGGATGATCGGATGATATTGTTTCAATTTCATGCAGGGGTGCTCATTACGTCAATCGCAATCGGAGGTGCTACCGGTCGATCGCGATCGACGTAATGAGCACTCCTGCTTTAACCTCTTAAGCCCTGAGGCCTATTTTCTAAGGTCTAAACTGCAAATCTTGGTATTAAAATGAAGATAGGTTCTTGGGGAGTGGTGTGGATGAGTTAATTTGACAGTCAAGAACACTGGGTAAGAGTAAATGATGTTGAACTGGCCAAAAAATGAACTCCGTCTAAAAAAAACCCCACATGTTTCCTCTAAAATCTCCTTATTTTACTTGTAACGAAGCAAATAAACACAATCAATTGTAACCACTACATGTCAAGGACATCTGTAGCAAGTTTGGTGTCCATACTACAAGAAACTAATATTCTGTAAAGGTTTTGATTGAACAAAGTTTAGGCGTAATCCATGTTGGCACAGTTTGGCACAATAATTGAAATATGGAAAAAATCTTGTCCAAAGCTTCAGCTACGTTCATGGTCTTCTTTTCTTGCTTACGAGACATGATTTCAGCAAAAAAAACTCCTAAATAAACGATGTAAAAGGGGGTTGAAGCCCCTTTACGCCGTCTCCATGCGCCATGCGTAAGCTCCTATTCATACCGCTTCCAACGTTGGAACTTCCCCGTGTGCCCACCCCTCGACCGTCTGTCCAATCCGGGAGCTCTATACCTCGCTGGAAAGCTTTGAATCTGTAGAATCCAATGATATTCACCCTTTTGAGACAGACAGGATCCCAGACGAATCACAGGACACGGAGTGTGGAGAGGACTGCTTTTACGCACGGGGAGTGTTTCCATATTTGGTCATGTTATTCTTAGAAAAGAGATCGGGAAGAGACCAAAAATGGAGTTTTCGTAAAGTTATCGACCCGATATAACAACAAACAGACTTTTATCGCTATGGAAATAACTTTTGTTGAAAAAACGGCAAAGGTAAGACAAGATTTACATGCTTGCTTTGTTTTTGCTGGCGTTTTTTTCAGGGAACTTTCGCTCCCTGCTCTGAAATACTTTGCCATGTAAATGAGTTGCATATCGCTGGATTCAGCTGGTTGTTAGCTTTCATTTGATGCCATGGTTTTGGTGTTTCCGTTTATATTGTGGATACATATCGCACATAAACAAAAACTTGGTCATGAATTATACTCCGGACTATGTTGTTGTTTATTTGCATGGCGTTCGAGCTGTGGTTAACGGATATGAAATTGAATTAGATACGTTTTTAGAGGAATTTCCGCTGAACACAACAGTATTTAATATGTATGGGTTAGTCTCAGGGTTAGTGAGCTATGAGCAAAAATGTAACGCACAAGGGGGGAAGTCCCCGGTACCTTGGACTCTCAGGGCTTAAGAGGTTAAGGCAAGTAATGTGTTAAAAAGTATTAAATGTGGTTTCCAATATTGTGATTTTTAAAAAAAAGTCTGTACTGTACGTACCATTTATTATACATTAGCGGGTCTGTTTTAAAAAGTATCCAATATTGTAACACCTTAAAAAACTGCAAATATTTTCAACTACCTTTAAAAAAAATGCAAGTCAATTGAGACATCAGTTAACAATATTGTTTTTATTACTCTTGGAGTGTTAAAGTGAAGTGAAAGTGACATTAAGACTAAGTATGGAGTGACCCATACAAGGAATTTGTGCTCTGCATTTAACCCATCCAAGTGAACCCACACCGGGAGCAGTGGGGAACTGGTGACTCGCTCAAGGTCACCACAGTAATGGTTGTCACAGGAGGGACAGCGTTTCAACACTCATCCCACCTTCGACTCCTAGTGGAGCTGGGGATCGAGCCGGTGATATTTTGATCTCCAGTCAATCACTTGATCCACTAGACCACACCTGTCACCGTATGATAAACGTTAGATGATTCGTTATTACAGACAGGCTGATGTTTAGAGTACTCCATTTTTAACTATTTTATGATGTCTTGCCGTAAAGCTTTTCATCGTGACACTACCATGTAGGGCAGGGGAGTCAAGCTCAGTTCCTGGAGGGTCACAGCCTTGCACAGTTTAGCTCCAACCTCGACTACACACACATGATGCAGCTTGTTAGGTCCTTTAGACTGTTTGTAAGCTTCAGGTGTGGGTCTCTCTGAGCAGGATTGGAAGTAAACTCTGCAGGGCTCCGGCCCTTCAGGAACTGAGTTTGACACCCCTGATGTAGGGAAACCGTGATGAAATCGTGCAAATCGTGCAATTCGCGGATGGAGCATTTACAGGGCGTAATGCGTTCATTTATTAATTTAATGACGACTCGTTTCACTGACTCTGAGTTGACTCTTTCTTTTTAAAGACAACCACTTGATGGACAAACCACTTTTACATTTACAACTCTAACTAGATGTTCCTCAAGCACACCGCACGAAATGTACTTTTCAAAATCCCCTGTAGGGGCTCTCCTCGGGGACAGGATCCCTGGAGATTTCATACCCAAGGAGGTATGATATGAAGGACGTAAAAGTCTCCTGAAAGAAAACCCCTCTGTGGTGTCCCTGGCACTCACCAGCCTCCCTCCTGTTTGTCCACATTCTGGATGATGGCATTCTTACTGAAGGACAGTTCATCATCTCTCTGCGCCTTGTACTCGTACATGGCTCGAACAGTGCACTGCTCACATACACACACACACACACACACAGAAGTTACACACACGCAACAACCAAGAACAAGAGTCTCCCGAGAACAGATGTACCTTGAAAGTTGGCATCTGATTGGCTTCCACGTAGAAACCAGGGTTGCGTCCCTCATATAGAGATCCATAATCCGGCTCCTGGACAAACACATACTGGGAAATTTAGCACCATCATTTGAGAACATGTTCATACAGTTCAGATCTCGAGTAGCTTGCTTTACCAAAGTATCAGAGCCAAATGTCATGTATTTGGTACTTCTTACAGTATTGAACCGGGCACTGGTTAGCTCTCCCTGATCTGGGGTCAGTGTACTGCCTAACCTCCAGTATTTATTCACAATCATTTCAGGTGTGTTTACATTTTACGTCTAAAGCGTAAAAAATTGTGGTTGGACATCCCGGGACTTTTTCACAGGGAATCATCAGTTTATTCAGATTCTTTTAAAATTGATTTTAAACTTGACAAATTGCAGCGCTACAAAAAACCCAGCTAATGTCACCTTCATAAAAATACAGTGGTACCACGAGTTACGAATTATCTCCGAGGGAGGATGGGCCACAGGACGGGTGTGTGGCAAGGAGGAGCGAGGCGAGTGAGCTCAGTTTCAGAAAAAGGCAAAGACGGACTTTTATTTAAAGCAAATATTTGCCCGCAAGTCGCTTCTTTTGTACAACAATAATATCTATAATAATAATAATAATAATAACATGTCATGTTTATGATAGAGGTAATGCGAATTACTGGCACTTCCCCTAGTATTAGATACTGTTGTCTGTATAAAATACATGCGTTTGCCTTCAGACATTGAGTCATTGCAAGGTGAACAGTGAAATAGCAGAAGGTTGCTGTATTTTTTTTTCATATATTATTCTCTTTATAAGGAAAAAGACAGTGGAGAGGGATAAGAAAGTCCACAACAGAAAAAATCTAACTTCTGTGTCCAGGCCAAGATTGTTAGAGTTTTTAAAAACAGGACAGTAACTGCCTTTAAATTTTTTTATTTAACTTTGACATGAATACTAATGAAGAGTTGACCAGTATAATGTAAATGCAGTGTAACAGTGTGCTGACCGCAGTGCCAATCTTCTCCAGGGTCTCCTCGTTGATGGGGTAACGCAGCTTCATCTTGCGGTAGAGTGGGTGCTTCTCATAGTAGCTGATTAAATCCACAAGACTGTCGAACTCTGAGGTTCCCAGCACAACGTTCTGCCCCTCCTGCTGCACCCGGCAGTGTTTGATCTTCCCCTCCGCTCTGAACAGACCGAACACACAAGAGAATAAGGGACAACTGCATGAACCGGTGATTAAACATGAAAGGGGCACGATACACAGGATGCTATGAACATTATTTAGGACAAATTTATTGTCTGTTACACTTAATTGTGGGTAAAACTGTCTTAATTTTTTTTTTTATTTTGTTTGTGATTTCTGAATTTTCTTTCGTTTCTGTATTTCTGACGTATTTTTGTCCAATACTGCTTCTATGACTCATCAGTGTTTAAATTATTCATGAGCCTGTGCTCTATTATCCAATGAGAAGACACAGAATATTATTTCATATTTTATTGTGGGAGTGTTATTTTAGCCTGCGTTTTTCACCCTTTTGGTCTACCATAGCATTCTAACATGCACATGCTGCCTCGCCCCAAAGCCCATTTAAATATTAGAATGAAAAAAGGGCAGGCACAGAAGTATTTGGTCAGCAAACGTAAAACCACACTGATGGAAATAAATATGATCACAGACCTAGGCTAGTGTTTCTGGCCTACAACCTTTAACCTGTTAACACCCACCCCTCTTTTTGAACATAGGTCTGAAAAAGACATACCCAAAATAAAATGGCTGTAACTCTCACATTTTATGGGTTAAATTATTGGCCTGAAAAGTTAACACTTTCTAGTTTATCAGAAAAAGTAAAGAACAGCATACCTTAAACAAAAATAAAATCATAGATTCACAAACTTTGTAGAAATAGCAGAAATTATCCTCGCCTAAATGTAGTTTTTTTTATTATTATTTTTTAAATAAGTGAATGCTTGAGTCACTGGTGGACTTTTTAACAAAACTGAATAGAAGCCACAACTGTGGACCAATACATGACCAAAATCTGTCAAAATGGAGCTAAACATGTGTTTACTGGATAGATTTTTAGAAAACAATGTCCAAGCGTGCCACCTCATGGCACCAAATTGACACTTGGTAACCAAATGAAAAAATTGATATAAATTACCAATTTTTAATACAAATCAATACCACTAGATAAACAACTTCATAAAAAATAGTTTTTAAGAAAATGCAAACAATGAAAAAATAATAATCTGTAATACATTAGGATTCGTGCACGCCCAATATTGGATAGTCAACTTTAGACTGGAGTGGCGCTGAATCTCCTCTAAAATGTCCTCGATACAATCGAGTCGGTCTCGGTCTTCTTAGATGCCATAGTGTTATTAACACTAACGGGCACTCCCAGAAATACCAACGTCATGCATCTGCCCTCGTTACACGGTCACATACCCCCTACGTCTGTATAAAGAATTGTGGCAAACTATGCGATTGGTTGCCGGTACACACGTGTGAAACCACGAGGACCTTCTCTCTCAACGAGTGACCAAGTCTTGTTTACTGGCTTTCTGATTGGTCAGTCATGGTCACAGACTTTTAAAGAGGGTCCCAAAATGTTTAGGAGACTTTACTGAATCCAAACCTACCATGGTCATGAAAACAATCGGCAAACTTGCAGATGTTTTTTTTGGGGTGGCAAACAAAAAGTGGATAGTTGTACTTTAATGTCTTTTTCTCATGGTAAACATGTTTTTGGAGTAGCAGCTTGGATGCATTTTGTTCGTTGGACTGTTACAAGTGCAATGGTATGACACTCGATGATTCAGTGGCTGTAGAGACTTCATAAAAGGTAAGCGTCCCCATTTTGCTTTGTTAGGACTCTTTACACAAACTGACTAACTGTTGTCTCTGTGGTGTGTTAAACCTATAATGCTTTAGAGAAGTTCAGCTTGCAGATGATATATATTTTGTCAAACTTAACTTAGAAAAAGCGGGTGCAAATATGTAAAGTTTCGATTCAAGGCCCGCAGGTTAACAGGTTAAAACGTCAGCATCAAGTTTGATAAACATTTCGCACCTCTGGGCTCAATAGCGCATCTGTGATGAATGTCATCTCGATTCCTAACCACATCGGTGATCAGTGTGTGATGATGCGAGCTCCAGCTAGTTTTGCTTTTCTGAACGCGGCGGCAGCTGCAGTATAGCGGTGAAAGAGAGCCACAGATTTCTCACTCACCCAAGCAAGCGACTGATGCAGGGAACCCAATTTGCGAGACTCAAAAACCAAAGTGCAGTTAGATGTCAGACTTGGAGCCAGTGTGGTTTTTGGCAGCCATATATGTTGTAGTCACATTTTAGTGATTTTAAAATGTAATAGCTTTAGTCCCGTTTTAGTTAACATAAAATAAAAGGTTTAAGTCTAGTTTTAATCAATGTTAATTAATAGTTAGTTTACTAAAATTATCTTTAAATAAGTTAATTTAACCTCTTAAACCCTGAGGCCTATTTTCTGAAAATCCTATACCTTCACTTTATAAGGCATTTCTCAGCTTTTACAAGGTCTAAACTGCAAATCTTGGTATCAAAATGAAGATAGGTTCTTGGGGAGTGGTGTGGATGAGTTAATTTGACAGTCAAGAACACTGGGTAAGAGTAATTGATGTTGGAATGGCCAAAAAATGAACTCAAAAAAACACGTTTCCTCTAATATCTCCTTATTTTACTTGTAACGATGCAAATAAACACAATCAATTGTAACAACTACATGTCAAGGACATCTGTAGCAAGTTTGGTGTTCATACTACAAGAAACTAATATTCTGTAAAGGTTTTGATTGAACAAAGTTTAGGTGTAATCCATGTTGACACAGTTTGGCACAATAATTGAAATATGGAAAAAATCTTGTCCAAAGCTTCAGCTACGTTTATGGTCTTCTTTTCTTGCTTACGAGACAAGATTTCAGCAAAAAAACTCCTAAAAAAACGATGTAAAAGGGGGTTGACGCCCCTTTACGCAGTCTCTGTGCGCTTTGCGTAACCTCCCATTCATACCGCTTCCAACGTTGGAACTTCCCCGTGTGCCCACCCCTCGACCGTCTGTCCAATCCGGGAGCTCTATACCTCGCTGGAAAGCTTTGAATCTGTAGAATCCAATGATATTCACCCTTTTGAGACGGACAGGATCCGCAACGAATCACAGGACACGCTGCGTAGAGAAACGTGCTCTTATGCACGGCGAGTGTTTCCATATTTGGTGATGTTATGCGAGCACAGAGCTACAGAAAAGAGCCAAAATGGAGTTTCCGCAAAGCTATCGACCGGATACAACAACAAACAGACTTTTATCGATATGGAAATAACTTGTTGAAAAAACAGCAAGGTTAAATTGCAAAAAAAACAAGGTAAGACAAGGTTTACATGCTTGCTTTGTTTTTGCTGGCGCTTTTTTCTGGGAACTTTCGCTCCCTGCTCTGAAATACTTCATGCAATGTAAATGAGTTGCATATCGCTGGATTCAGCTGGTTGTTAGCTTTCATTTGATGCCATGGTTTTGGTGTTTCTGTTTATTTTGTGGATACATATCGCACATAAACAAAAACGTGGTCATGAATTATACTCCGGACATGTTGTTGTTTATTTGCATGGCGTTCGAGCTGTGGTTCACGGATATGAAATTGGATTAGATTCGTTTTTAGAGGAGTTTCCGCTGAACACAACAGTATTTAATATGTGTGGGTTATTCTCAGGGTTAGTGAGCTATGAGCAAAAATGTAACGCACAAGGGGGCAAGTCCCCGGTACCGCGGACTCTCAGGCTTAAGAGGTTAACTCTTAAAATACTAAAAATTGTGCATTTCAATTTATTTTATGAATTAATACTGTTAAAATTCACAATACTTTTATACTGAACTTTCTGTACACCCTCCTCCCTTGTGAACTGCATTTTTTCTTCAGTTTTTTAGTTATTATTGGTTCACGATTGAAACAGCAGATGTCAAGGAAAGAAGCGCACATCCGCGAAATAGCAAATATCCAATCAATGAACTGATCCTTTGTGTAAAAATTCAATCAGCAAGTGCTAAAGTTACAGGAGGGCAGGAATTCAAATGTTTCTCACAGACAGAGAGGAACTGTCAGCGCTAGAGGAGACAGCGTTCGCTTTTTTTGCTGGCTTTTCAGAAGAATATGACAAAGATGGATAAAGAACAGCAAACAA
The DNA here is from genome assembly GCA_007224835.1 of Danionella cerebrum. Classification (NCBI taxonomy): domain Eukaryota; kingdom Metazoa; phylum Chordata; class Actinopteri; order Cypriniformes; family Danionidae; genus Danionella; species Danionella cerebrum. Next base: position 24,786 of record SRMA01026338.1, read on the forward strand.
AAATGTCTCCACGTGCCAGCAATGTTTTTCAGATGTTATTGTGCAAAAGGCAACATATGAAACACAAGCTCTTCTGCACCATCTTCAGAGGCTGATCCTGGTTTCAGGACCCCTAGGTGCCTGTAACTTTTGCCTGCCTTAAATCCATCTCTTGCTGCGCTGAAAAAGCTCATGTACACCTTGCTACGATTACTGTATTATTTGAATTAAAAGTGAAATATTTGGTAGACATGTCTTGATGTTTGATTTGGCAAAATAAAGTGAATTCTATGAACGCCTATTATTTATTTGTTCAAGCGATCCATACAGAGAAAAATAAAAAAAGACAATTCGCTAAGCCATCATAACCAAACCAAACTGAAAACCTTGGCTAAAAACCGCTGTAAGTACCGAACCGTGAGCTTTGTGTATCGTTGCATCCCTAATATTAACTGTAATCTGTAGAAACCTTTGTAACTCCGGTGAATTACACGTGACTACTGGGCAGCTCATCTTGTGAGATTCAATGACCGTCATTGTATCGTGAAGTAAACGTATCACCACCTAGCGCTGATACACATTGTGGCATTTTAGCTTGACAAAATACCCTAACCCTAACCCTAACCCATAAAATATTGTTACACCCTTTTTTAGTTCTAAACCATGTTGTACCCGTCCAAAAAAACAACCTACTCCAGTGAAATCATTGAAAGGTTGGCATCTGAAATGCTGTTTGTTTTCACAGCGTGTGATGATGCCCTTTCGTCCCATCATCACTAAAGACATAAACCTAAACTGTCTCTTTGTTTGGATTGAATGGAAAGATGAATGATCATGAAAATCATGAATTTATGAAATTGAATGTTTTTTGTTTAAATGTGTCTGTTATTTGAGGATATGAACTGTAGATGAGATTGATTAAGGGCATTACTGATAAGAGTGAGTCATTGGAGGAGCCACAGAATTAATGATGGAGTTAATTAGTTAATGAGCGAGAGTATTTAGAGCTTTGATGCATTTAGGAGAGCTCAGTCGACCAAGATGGAGGTTAACAAGAGAGAAAAGGCCTCTACACACCTTCCCTTTTGATTAAAACGGACCTCAAGCAAAGCCATGGGTGCCTGTGGGAGACCACACGGGACTGAACAAGTTGTGCCAATGAAAGAATTTGGCTCTGCCATATCAGATTGGTTTTTCGCAAGGAGAACGACAAAGGAAGGCTGGCTTTGATGATCTGAGTAGAACGTAAGAGCCGCTCTGTGGCGTCATCCCACATACTCTTAATTACATCAATATTTCCTAGACCCAGACGAAGAGCACCCTGCAAAAAGCCATTCAAAGATTCAGTGAGCAGAGGCCTAAAGACCTTAAAACACATGTGTCAAACTCAAGGCCTGCGGGCCAGATGTGGCCCGCCGTGTAATCTAACGTAAAACGCAAAAAAACTACATTTCCCACAATGCCTTATGTGGAAGCCGGTACTTCCGCATCCATACTCACGAGTGAAACTGCAGAGCTGCCGTTTCTCACACATTGAACGCAAGACTCACGCATTTGAGTGATCTCTCACGACACACCTCAGATTTCTCACGCTAAATAATTTAAAGATGTGAAATGGGCGGAGCTAATAGTTTATCTGTGATCTGTTTCTGGAGCCTGATGATAAAAGATGATGATCGATATGCATCGTCTTCAGTCTGTGAGGATTTTTTTTCGCTAAACAAATGACAAAAATGCTATTTTTCTTTATTCACTTGGACAGTTTGATCCTTCATTACTGGAGTTATGTGGGTTTTCATAAGCTGACAAAAATCAAAAGGATTTATATTAGAACAAGAAGGATACAATTGTTTCTATGCAACTGAATTGTCACTTGAATAAGTTATAAATAATGAGTTTAATTTAACATTAAGGAGTAGTTACATTTATTTTACATTCGATTACATTGTTTTACATTTATAAGTTACATCTGGCCCTTTGAGTACAGCCATTATGATAATGTGGCCCTCTGTGAAAATGAGTTTGACAACCCTGCTTTAAAAGAGCAGAGATATTTGCTGAGAGTGACATTGAGAAGACCGAGTGTTCACAGAGAACTAAGATACGACATTGGAGTATCCTTCCGAGCCAAGAAGACTGAGGTCAGAAAGCTCTGTTGGCCGGACAGGAGCGTGTAAAGCTATCAAAAGTAAAGCTATATGTTGACTTACAGTCCTGGCTCCAAAATAAAAGCCAGTTTATTCCACCACTGAGTTCACATATGAACATTCAGCTCACATCACAAATTTGTCACATTGGTTTTTCGATAACATCGCTTTGTTGCTATGGCTGCACGTTTGGGGTCATTTTCACACTAGACTTCCTATCCAAGATCCATTTTCAATGCTTTGGTTTAGGTTCCCACAAAAGTTTAGGGGTGTAATATATCGCGGCACAATGCACAATGGTGGAACTGAACGTAGCAATTGAAGTCTAATTTGGTTGTTAGTGATGGTGTTTCTAGTCACTTCTGAAACTGCCTTTCTGCTTTATGTAATATTTACTAGCACACAATCACATTTTAAATGAGAGCTCTCACAAATGTGGCTCCACTATTAGAGTAAGCATCCTAACAGTTAATTAGGGCTTTTCTACTAGTGTTGTAGTGCTCAAGACCTTTCTCTGTCTCGAGACCCATTTTTTGTCCTGGTGATTTTAGTCCAAGAACAAAAAGCAAGCCGAAAGCGCTTTGGTCAAAAAAAAAAAAAAAATCGATGTATATTACAGGCTATTTCTCACACTTCCCTTCAAATCAGCAGCTTATTTTGTTAAAACAAGAAGCAACAAATTTATTTTCTCACCGACAAGGCAAACACACAAACGTTCCCCTTGAGATTGTGAGAACAATTTAAAAATGTGGTGCATGTGTTCCAGGTGATTTTTTTATACGGTGAGCAAGCTGCATTGGGTGGAGTGTTAGGATAGTCGAGTCTGTGAGGATGAGCACGGTGGAGTATAGTCACCTGAAGGAGATGGCAAAGGAGTTTATTTCTGTCCTCTTACGAACCAAAAAAGCTCCGTCCCGAGGAACACGCATCAGCATGTTCTCTGCCTGACTGCGGGAAAGGAATGCATGGTACCACCTGCAGGTAAAAGAGAGAGATTATTCGATTAAAAATGAAATTATTATTCTAAAAGCAGATGTACGCTTGACCATAAGAGCGATTTGACAGTTTAGCTGTACGTTAGTGTGCATGCTCACTCTTTGCTCTCATGCGCGTTGGTCTGCGGCACGGGTTCGGTCAGCTTCATCTCAAACTCGTTGCAGCGGAGAGGAACCTGTTGGTAGTGTGTGATGAGGGCAAAGAGTGTGTCAAACACCAGGTTATCAGTCAGGTAGAACTTGGGGCTCCCTGCCTCCTGACGTGAGTGAATCCTGCAGTGCTGCACACGACCAGAGCGCCTGAGAAGTGCACAACAAAGAAACAGTCGATGATACTAGCTATAAATGGGTTCCCAGGATCGTTTCCGCAATTTCTATATATGAAGGATTACAGTAGGTTGCACTCTCTAAAGACTGGAGCTGGCATTTCGTGCACGTTTTTTTTTTGTTTGTTTGAGCACACAGTTCACTAAATACTAGAGGGACTCACTTTATTTTGAGAGATACTCGCCGCAGCGCTACAAGATAAAATCTCAGATGGCTATACAGTGTAGAGCTGTAATCCAGCCTAAAAAGTTCATTTGCGTAAAAATGGCTTTCTTCTGGCAACTCAACCATGCAACCCATTTCTCTTCAAAGTGCCTCCTTATTGTGCTCCTAAAAATTCCTTGAAGCCCTGTTTTTTGAGGGATTTTACTTTGCATTCATTACAATTTTCTGTCAGTTGTGGCAAAAGAATCCCTCACTTTCCACTGCAGTTTGCACAATGCTGATTGGCATTTGCAGTTCCTTGGAGATCTTTTTATATCCCATTCCTGTTTTGTACTGTTCATCTATCTTTTACCATAGATCCTTTGACGGCTCTTTTGCTTTTACACCATCCATCAGAAGTCAGAAACGTCAGCGCATCACTGGATGAAAGATTCAAAATCACCAGGGTGTGTAACCTTTGGTCATTTGGAAAGTTTCTGTTGTCATTATGGTTTAAAAAGAGTAAAAACAGTTGTCGGTGAATAAATGGCTTCACCCAACCACTCGCTATGAGTAGGAATACAGTTTCTGTGTTATCATTTATATATTTAAAAAAATTTGTCAACTAATGAGCAAAACTGTATAAACATAAACCAGTTACTGAAAGAGCATTTAAACACGTGTTTACCAGAAGGAGAGTGTGTAGTCTCCCACAAAGGTCTCACTCTCGCGCACCAGGAAGGACCCATCAGGTGCACCAGTCTCCAGGCAGTACTCGGACAACAATCGCTCAGCAATCTGGCGCCCATCCCGCCCTGCACCCAGCTTGCCATGAAACCATTTCTCTGTAATGTGTTGGTCCATGCCATTGCACATCTGCAGAGCAACACACGAAAAGGATCAGCCAACCACCAGAATGTTTTAGTCACATACATTTTAGAAAGCCTCAAAATTTCTCAATTCAATCATGATTTCCAAATAAACTTTTGTAAATAAACTCCATTGCTAAGCCTCAGAATGTCTGTTACCAATAGGTCACATGTGCACACAGCGTTCCCTTCCTTAATAAACACAAGAACAAGCATCTTTCTGAAACATGGAACTTAATAATAGGTCATTTAGTGAACTGTTTTTTTAACAAAAGCATCTGGGTTACAACTTCATAATGATAAAGAGAACCACACCTCCAGGGGGGGTAGTTTCTGGAAACCATGAATCTATGAAAAATTATGCTTGCGACAATTTTAAGCTTTTAAAAAGTCCATAATACATTTTGCAAAAAACATGATACTTGTGTGTAATGCACTCCTGGTTTTTCAGTTTTTTTTTGTCCAAACTGAGATAAATACCAGTCTAATTTCTTTCATAAAATGCCATAAATCCACTAAACCAGGGGTGCTCATTAAGTGGATTGTGATCCATCCAGTCACAGTTCAGTAAAGTTATCTGCAGATTCACGGATTCGGTTTTCTCTGATCAATAGCTCGAGACCAGAATGTTCTTAGTAAACAAATAATACCTATTTTTAATCTGTGTTATGTAGCGGACAAACTACAAAACTTTTTTTATCAAAACAAGTTTCCCTCGGCATTCGCAGAAACACATTACCGTCTATGCGCAGCCGGCTGACATGGAATCGCTTAGGGACCGTCTGCAAATGACCAGATCCAAAATATGTTTTACCCAGAATATGCTTCATAACTTCATTCTAAATTGCTCTATTACAACCAAAATCAAGCAACACGCCACTCCTCACCTGAACATTGTACTGCACGACTCAGTTTCAATAAATATTTAAATATTTATTAGAGCATCATTTTTATTCTTGATTATTTGGATAAAGCTCCCATAAAAATCACTCTTTTACCAACAAATTCAGGTCACACACAACTGTTCTAATGATTCAATTCAGTGCAAGTCATCAAATTAAACTCACATTATTACAAAAAATGTAAATAATTAATTATTATGTGTGTTTTGTCAATTCTCAATAAAGTTGAAAATAATTGTTTGTTGATTGATGTTTTACATTTTTGTAGCGGGTAGATCACTTTCACTCCGTCAATTTAAATGTAGCTCGCAAGCTGAAAAAGTGTGAGCACC
>SRMA01026339.1:0-11606 GCA_007224835.1 Danionella cerebrum
CTGGCATCACATGATGTGTTTTTTGACATGGCACTTTTTAACGGAATATTTGCTCTTTTTCCGGTTCTTGAGAACTATGGATCAATCTACGCCTCGGAAGTGTAGCGCATGATTTCAGATTATTTTATTCTCTTTCTGAGATGCCTTTTAACACAATAAAACTGCTCAAGATGATGCGCTGGCATCACATGATCTGTATTTGGACATGGCACTTTTTGACGGAATATTTGCTCTTTTCCGGTTCTTAAGAACTATGGATCAATCTACACTTCGGAAGTGTAGCGCATGATTTCAGATTATTTTATTCTTTCTGAGATGCCTTTTAACACAATAAAACTGCTCAAAATGATGCGCTGGCATCACATGATCTGTATTTTGACATGGCACTTTTGAACGGATTATTTGCTCTTTTTCCGGTTCTTGAGAACTATGGATCAATCTACACTTCGGAAGTGTAGCGCATGGTTTCAGATTATTTTATTCTCTTTCTGAGATGCCTTTTAACCTAATAAAACTGCTCAAAATGATGCGCTGGCATCACATGATCTGTATTTTGACATGGCACTTTTTGACGGAATATTTGCTCTGTTTTCGGTTCTTGAGAACTATGGATCAATCTACACTTCGGAAGTGTAGCGCATGATTTCAGATTATTTTTATTCTCTTTCTGAGATGCCTTTTAACACAATAAAACTGCTCAAAATGATGCGCTGGCATCACATGATCTGTATTTTGACATGGCACTTTTTACGGAATATTTGCTCTTTTTTTCGGTTCTTGAGAACTATGGATCAATCTACACTTCGGAAGTGTAGCGCATGATTTCAGATTATTTTATTCTCTTTCCGAGATGCCTTTTAGCACAATAAAACTGCTCAAAATGATGCGCTGGCATCACATGATCTATATTTTGACATGGCACTTTTTGACGGAATATTTGCTCTTTTTCCGGTTCTTGAGAACTATGGATCCAACTAAACATCTATAGTGTAGCGCATGATTTCAGATTATTTTATTCTCTTTCTGAGATGCCTTTTAACACAATAAAACTGCTCAAAATGATGCGCTGGCATCACATGATCTGTATTTGGACATGGCACTTTTTGATGGAATAATTACTCTTTTTCCGGTTCTTGATGTGGCCGCGCCAGGCCAGCGCCGAACCAGCCCGGGGGCACAGATTTGTTGGTCTCCTGGTATCAGGAGGGAGGAGTGTCAAATATATATATTTTGACAAAGGAGAGTCCAGAATTTTAGCAAGTGGATTTAAACAATTTGACCAATAAACTAAAAGGGCACGCAGACACGTGAAGCCGGGTAAAAGTAAGGGCAAGAGGCGGGGGTCAGAATTAGACAATTTTTATTAAATGTGAGAATACTAATTAAAAATGTACGTGCTAGGCTATTTAAAAGAGAGACTGAATGAGCTCTCGCTCTCGGGACTGGTGGCGGGTGGAGCAGCCGGTAGCAGGGCCTTACTAGACGCCAACGCCCACACTCACACAGCAATCCTCCCCCGGACGGGAAAACAGCACAAGACACCAAACCCCAAAATCACTCGTGGTCACGGCACTCGCCACCCTAAGATTGGCTCCACTGACCCGCTGCTCCACGCGACACCAGCACCCTGTAAAAAAAGGCACAGCTCACACACACACACACGCGCGCACACAATTGCTTAAAAACAAATAATCCAGCACATAAGAGTTCACTATAATTGTATAAAAAACGGAATATCCAGGTGGGCAGGGAAGAGAAACCTTAGTCCACAGTTAGAAAGCACGTTGGAGAGGTTAGTCCTGGGTTGCAGAACCACAGCTTGTAGAGCGGGTATAAGTTGTTTGTGTTCTCCACTCAGGCAGCGCCACAGCCGCAGCAGCGCTGGCAACCACGGGGAAGCCTCAAATCAGTGACGCAATAGGGGAATCCCACCCATGCTTCCGGGTCAGCAAAGCAGCAGTGTCTATAACTAATTAGGGCAGACTTTTCAGGCGAGGTTTGTTGGGGGAGGCTCCTCTGAGCTCCGAGCAGAGGCTCTTTTGCACGCCAGTGAATGATTGATCGCTACGCCTGAAGCAGAGATTACAGGTGTGTTTACAGCCGAGACTCCGATCAGCACACGCAGCCACCGCGCAGAAAGCAATACTGTTGCGATCTAGCAATGATACGGTCGGGAAACAATCCTGGCACACGAAGCCGGCACCCATGGGAACACACGGAGGGATCGAAAATAGGAGTCCCTTTATATGGCAAATTGTGGAGCGCCATTGGCTAGCGGTATTTAATTGAATAATAAGCTCCAAGCGAAATTCATCATACCACATTGAGAACTATGGATCAAACTAAACCTCTATAGTAAAGCGCATGATTTCAGATGATTTTATTCTCTTTCTGAGATGCCTTTTAACACGGTAAAACTGCTCAAAATGATGCGCTGGCATCACATGATCTGTATTTTGACATGGCACTTTTTGACGGAATATTTGCTCTTTTTCCGGTTCTTGAGAACTATGGATCAAACTTAACATCTAAAGTGTAGCGCATGATTTCAGATTATTTTATTCTCTTTCTGAGATGCCTTTTAACACAATAAAGCTGCTCAGAATGATGCGCTGGCATCACATGATCTGTATTTTGACATGGCACTTTTTTGACGGAATATTTGCTCTGTTTCCGGTGCTTGAGAACTAAGGATCAATGTACATTTCAGAAGTGGAGCGCATGATTTCAGATGATTTTATTCTCTTTCTGAGATGCTTTTTTACACAATAAAACTGCTCAAAATGATGCGCTGGCATCACATGATCTGTATTTTGACATGGCCTTTTTTGACGGGATATTTGCTCTTTTTCCGGTTCTTGAGGACTATGGATCAATCTACACGTCGGAAGTGTAGCGCATGATTTCAGATTATTTTATTCTCTTTCTGAGATGCCTTTTAACACAATAAAACTGCTCAAAATGATCGCTGGCATCACATGATCTGTATTTTGACATGGCACTTTTTGACGGAATATTTGCTCTTTTTCCGGTTCTTGAGAACTATGGATCAATCTACACTTCGGAAGTGTAGCGCATGATTTCAGATTATTTTATTCTCTTTCTAGGATGCCTTTTAACACAATAAAACTGCTCAAAATGATGCGCTGGCATCACATGATCTGTATTTTGACATGGCACTTTTTTGACGGAATAATTGCTCTTTTTCCGGTTCTTGAGAACTATGGATCGAACTAAACATCTATAGTGTAGCGCATGATTTCAGATGATTTTATTCTCTCTCTAAGATGCCTTTTAACACAATAAAACTGCTCAAATGATGCGCTGGCATCACATGATCTGTATTTTGACATGGCACTTTTTGACGGAATATTTGCTCTTTTTCCGGTTCTTGAGAACTATGGATCAATCTACACTTCGGAAGTGTAGCGCATGATTTCAGATTATTTTATTCTCTTTCTGAGATGCACTTTAACACAATAAAACTGCTCAAAATGATGCGCTGGCATCACATGATCTGTATTTTGACATGGCACTTTTTAACGGAATATTGCTCTTTTTCCGGTTCTTGAGAACTATGGATCAATCTACACTTCGGAAGTGTAGCGCATGATTTCAGATTATTTTATTCTCTTTCTGAGATGCCTTTTTAACACAATAAAACTGCTCAAAATGATGCGCTGGCATCACATGATCTGTATTTTGACATGGCACTTTGTGGCGGAATATTTGCTCTTTTTCCGGTTCTTGAGAACTATGGATCAATCTACACTTCGGAAGTGTAGCGCATGATTTCAGATTATTTTATTCTCTTTCTGAGATGCCTTTTAACCCAATCAAACTGCTCAAAATGATGCGCTGGCATCACATGATCTGTATTTTGACATGGCACTTTGTGACGGAATATTTGCTCTTTTTCCGGTTCTTGAGAACTATGGATCAATCTACACTTCGGACGTGTCGCGCATGATTTCAGATTATTTTATTCTCTTTCTGAGATGCCTTTAACACAATAAAACTGCTCAAAATGATGCGCTGGCATCACATGATCTGTATTTTGACATGGCACTTTTTAACGGAATATTTGCTCTTTTTCCGGTTCTTGAGAACTATGGATCAATCTACACTTCCGGAGTGTAGCGCATGATTTCAGATTATTTTATTCTCTTTCTGAGATGCCTTTTAACACAATAAAACTGCTCAAAATGATGCGCTGGCATCACATGATCTGTATTTTGACGCGGCACTTTTTGACGGAATATTTGCTCTTTTTCCGGTTCTTGAGAACTATGGATCAATCTACACTTCGGAATTGTAGCGCTTGATTTCAGATTATTTTATTCTCTTTCTGAGATGCCTTTTAACACAATAAAACTGCTCAAAATGATGCGCTGGCATCACATGATCTGTATTTTGACATGGCACTTTTGGTCGGAATATTTGCTCTTTTTCCGGTTCTTGAGAACTATGGATCAATCTACACTTCGGAAGTGTAGCGCATGATTTCAAGATTATTTTATTCTCTTTCTGAGATGCCTTTTAACACAATAAAACTGCTCAAAATGATGCGCTGGCATCACATGATCTGTATTTTGACATGGCACTTTTTGACGGAATATTTGCTCTTTTTCCGGTTCTTGAGAACTATGGATCAATCTACACTTCGGAAGTGTAGCGCATGATTTCAGATTATTTTATTCTCTTTCTGAGATGCCTTTTAACACAAATAAACTGCTCAAAATGATGCGCTGGCATCACATGATCTGTATTTTGACATGGCACTTTTTGACGGAATATTTGCTCTTTTTCCGGTTCTTGAGAACTCTAGATCAATCTACACTTCGGAAGTGTAGCGCATGATTTCAGATTATTTTATTCTCTTTCTGAGATGCCTTTTAACACAATAAAACTGCTCAAAATGGTGCGCTGGCATCACCTGATCTGTATTTTGACATGGCACTTTTTGACGGAATATTTGCTCTTTTTCCGGTTCTTGAGAACTATGGATCAATCTACACTTCGGAAGTGTAGCGCATGATTTAAGATTATTTTATTCTCTTTCTGAGATACCTTTTAACACAATAAAAACTGCTCAAAATGATGCGCTGGTATCACATGATCTGTATTTTGACATGGCACTTTTTAACGGAATATTTGCTCTTTTTCCGGTTCTTGAGAACTATGGATCAATCTACACTTTCGAAGTGTAGCGCATGATTTCAGATTATTTTATTCTCTTTCTGAGATGCCTTTTAACACAATAAAACTGCTCAAAATGATGCGCTGGCATCACATGATCTGTATTTTGACATGGCACTTTTTTAATGGAATATTTGCTCTTTTTCCGGTTCTTGAGAACTATGGATCAATCTACACTTCGGAAGTGTAGCGCATGATTTCGGATCATTTTATTCTCTTTCTGAGATGCCTTTTAACACAATAAAACTGCTCAAAATGATGCGCTGGCATCACATGATCTGTATTTTGACATGGCACTTTTTGACGGAATATTTGCTCTTTTTCCGGTTCTTGAGAACTAGGGATCAATCTACACTTCGGAAGTGTAGCGCATGATTTCAGATTATTTTATTTTCTTTCTGAGATGCCTTTTAACCCAATAAAACTGCTCAAAATGATGCGCTGGCATCACATGATCTGTATTTTGACATGGCACTTTTTGACGGAATATTTGCTTTTTTTCCCGTTCTTGAGAACTATGGATCAATCTACACTTCGGAAGTGTAGCGCATGATTTCAGATTATTTTATTTTGTTTCTGAGATGCCTTTTAACACAATAAAACTGCTCAAAATGATGCGCTGGCATCACATGATCTGTATTTTGACATGGCACTTTTTGACGGAATATTTGCTCGCTTTCCGGTTCTTGAGAACTATGGATCAATCTACACTTCGGAAGTGTAGCGCATGATTTCAGATTATTTTATCTTCTTTCTGAGATGCCTTTTAACACAATAAAACTGCTCAAAATGATGCGCTGGCATCACATGATCTGTATTTTGACATGGCACTTTTTAACGGATTATTTGCTCTTTTTCCGGTTCTTGAGAACTATGGATCAATCTACACTTCGGAAGTGTAGCGCATGATTTCAGATTATTTTATTCTCTTTCTGAGATGCCTTTCAACACAATAAACTGCTCAAAATGATGCGCTGGCATCACATGATCTGTATTTTGACATGGCACTTTTTAACGGAATATTTGCTCTTTTTCCGGTTCTTAGACTATGGATCAATCTACACTTCGGAAGTGTAGCGCATGATTTCAGATTATTTTATTCTCTTTCTGAGATGCCTTTTAACACAATAAAACTGCTCAAAATGATGCGATGGCATCACATGATTTGTATTTTGACATGGCACTTTTTGACGGAATATTTGCTCTTTTTCCGGTTCTTGGGAACTATGGATCAATCTACACTTCGGAAGTGTAGCGCATGATTTCAGATTATTTTATTCTCTTTCTGAGATGCCTTTTAACACAATAAAACTGCTCAAAATGATGCGCTTGGCATCACATGATCTGTATTTTGACATGGCACTTTTTGACGGAATATTTGCTCTTTTTCCGGTTCTTGAGAACTATGGATCAATCTACACCTCGAAAGTGTAGCGCATGATTTCAGATTATTTTATTCTCTTTCTGAGATGCCTTTTAACACAATAAAACTGCTCAAAATGATGCGCTGGCATCACATGATCTGTATTTTGGTATGGCACTTTTTGACGGAATATTTGCTCTTTTTCCGGTTCTTGAGAACTATGGATCAATCTACACTTCCGAAGTGTAGCCCATGATTTCAGATTATTTTATTCTCTTTCTGAGATGCCTTTTAACACAATAAAACTGCTCAAAATGATGCGCTGGCATCATATGATCTGTATTTTGACATTGCACTTTTTGACGGAATATTTGCTCTTTTTCCGGTTCTTGAGAACTATGGATCAATCCACACTTCGGAAGTGTAGCGCATGATTTCAGATGATTTTATTCTCTCTCTCAGATGCCTTTTAACACAATAAAACTGCTCAAAATGATGCGCTGGCATCACATGATCTGTATTTTGACATGGCACCTTTGGACGGAATATTTGCTCTTTTTCCGGTTCTTGAGAACTATGGATCAATCTACACTTCGGAAGTGTAGCGCATGATTTCAGATTATTTTTATTCTCTTTCTGGGATGCCTTTTAACACAATAAAACTGCTCAAAATGATGCGCTGGCATCACATGATCTGTGTTTTGACATGGCACTTTTTGACGGAATATTTGCTCTTTTTCCGGTTCTTGAGAACTATGGATCAATCTACACTTCCGAAGTGTAGCGCATGACTTCAGATTATTTTATTCTCTTTCTGAGATGCCTTTTAACACAATAAAACTGCTCAAAATGATGCGCTGGTATAACATGATCTGTATTTTGACATGGCACTTTTTAACGGAATATTTGCTCTTTTTCCGGTTCTTGAGAACTATGGATCAATCTACACTTCGGAAGTGTAGCGCATGATTTCAGATTATTTTATTCTCTTTCTGAGATGCCTTTTAATACAATAAAACTTCTCAAAATGATGCGCTGGCATCACATGATCTGTATTTTGACATGGCACTTTTTGACGGAATATTCGCTGTTTTTCCGGTTCTTGAGAACTATGGATCAATCTACACTTCGGAAGTGTAGCGCATGATTTCAGATTATTTTATTCTCTTTCTGAGATGCTTTTAACACAATAAAACTGCTCAAAATGATGCGCTGGCATCACATGATCTGTATTTTGACATAGCACTTTTGACGGAATATTTGCTCTTTTTCCGGTTCTTGAGAACTATGGATCAATCTACACTTCGGAAGTGTAGCGCATGATTTCAGATTATTTTATTCTCTTTCTGAGATGCCTTTTTAACACAATAAAACTGCTCAAAATGATGCGCTGGCATCACATGATCTGTATTTTGACATGGCACTTTTTGACCGAATATTTGCTCTTTTTTCGGTTCTTGAGAACTATGGATCAATCTACACTTCGGAAGTGTAGCGCATGATTTCAGATTATTTTATTCTCTTTCTGAGATGCCTTTTAACACAATAAAACTGCTCAAAGTGATGCGCTGGCATCACATGATCTGTACTTTGACATGGCACTTTTTGACGGAATATTTGCTCTTTTTCCGGTTCTTGAGAACTATGGATCAATCTACACTTCGGAAGTGGAGCGCATGATATCAGATGATTTTATTCTTTTTCTGAAATGCCTTTTGACAAAATAAAACTGCTCAAAATGATGCGCTGGCATCACATGATCTGTATTTGGACATGGCACTTTTTAACGGGATATTTGCTCTTTTTCCGGTTCTTGAGAACTATGGATCAATCTACACTTCGGAAGTGTAGCGCATGATTTCAGATTATTTTATTCTCTTTCTGAGATGCCTTTTAACACAATAAAACTGCTCAAAAATGATGCGCTGGCATCACATGATCTGTATTTGGACATGGCACTTTTTAACTGAATATTTGCTCTTTTTCCGGTTCTTGAGAACTATGGATCAATCTACACTCCGGAAGTGTAGCGCATGATTTCAGATTATTTTATTCTCTCTCTAAGATGCCTTTTAACACAATAAAACTGCTCAAAATGATGCGCTGGCATCACATGATCTGTATTTTGACATGGCACTTTTTGACGGAATATTTGCTCTTTTTCCGGTTCTGAGAACTATGGATCAATCTACACTTCGGAAGTGTAGCGCATGATTTCAGATTATTTTATTCTCTTTCTGGGATGCCTTTTAACACAACAAAACTGCTCAAAATGATGCGCTGGCATCACATGATCTGTATTTTGACATGGCACTTTTTGACGGAATATTTGCTCTTTTTCCTGTTCTTGAGGACTATGGATCAATCTACACTTCGGAAGTGTAGCGCATGATTTCAGATTATTTTATTCTCTTTCTGAGATGCCTTTTAACACAATAAAACTGCTCAAAATGATGCGCTGGCATCACATGATCTGTATTTGACATGGCACTTTTTAACGGAATATTTGCTCTTTTTCCGGTTCTTGAGAACTATGGATCAATCTGTACTTCGGAAGTGTAGCGCATGATTTCAGATTATTTTATTCTCTTTCTGAGATGCCTTTTAACACAATAAATTTGCTCAAAATGATGCGCTGGCATCACATGATCTGTATTTTGACATGGCACTTTTTGACGGAATATTTGCCCTTTTTCCAGTTCTTGAGAACTATGGATCAATCTACACTTCGGAAGTGTAGCGCATGATTTCAGATGATCTTATTCTCTTTCTGAGATGCCTTTTAACACAATAAAACTGCTCAAAATGATGCGCTGGCATCACATGATCTGTAGTTTGACATGGCACTTTTTGACGGAATATTTGCTCTTTTTCCGGTTCTTGAGAACTATGGATCAATCTACACTTCGGAAGTGTAGCATGATTTCAGATTATTTTATTCTCTTTCTGAGATGCCTTTTAACACAATAAAACTGCTCAAAATGATGCGCTGGCATCACATGATCTGTATTTTGACACGGCACTTTGTGACGGAATATTTGCTCTTTTTCCGGTTCTTGAGAACTATGGATCAATCTATACTTCGGAAGTGTAGCGCATGATTTCAGATTATTTTTTTATTCTCTTTCTGAGATGCCTTTTAACACAATAAAACTGCTCAAAATGATGCGCTGGCATCACATGATCTGTATTTTGACATGGCACTTTTTGACGGAATATTTGCTCTTTTTCCGGTTCTTGAGAACTATGGATCAATCTACACCGGAAGTGTAGCGCATGATTTCAGATTATTTTATTCTCTTTCTGAGATGCCTTTTAACACAATAAAACTGCTCAAAATGATGCGCTGGCATCACATGATCTGTATTTTGACATGGCCTTTTTTGACGGAATATTTGCTCCTTTTCCGGTTCTTGAGAACTATGGATCAATCTACACTTCGGAAGTGTAGCGCATGATTTCAGATTATTTTATTCTCTTTCTGAGATGCTCTTTAACACAATAAAACTGCTCAAAATGATGCGCTGGCATCACATGATCTGTATTTTGACATGGCACTTTTTAACGGAATATTTGCTCTTTTTCCGGTTCTTGAGAAATATGGATCAATCTACACTTCGGAAGTGTAGCGCATGATTTCAGATGATTTTATTCTCTTTCTGAGATGCCTTTTAACACAATAAAACTGCTCAAAATGATGCGCTGGCATCACATGATCTGTATTTTGACACGGCACATTTTGACGGAATATTTGCTCTTTTTCCGGTTCTTGAGAACTATGGATCAATCTACACTTCGGAAGTGTAGCGCATGATTTCAGATGATTTTATTCCCTCTCTAAGATGCCTTTTAACACAATAAAACTGCTCAAAATGATACGCTGGCATCACATGATCTGTATTTTGACATGGCACTTTTTAACGGAATATTTGCTCGTTTTTCCGGTTCTTGAGAACTATGGATCAATCTACACTTCGGAAGTGTAGCGCATGATTTCAGATTATTATTTTATTCTCTTTCTGAGATGCCTTTTAACACAATAAAACTGCTCAAAATGATGCGTCGGCATCACATGATCTGTATTTTGACATGGCACTTTTTGACGGAATATTTGCTCTTTTTTTTGTTCTTGAGAACTATGGATCAATCTACACTTCGGAAGTGTAGCGCATGATTTCAGATTATTTTATTCTCTTTCTGAGATGCCTTTTAACATAATAAAACTGATCAAAATGATGCGCTGGCATCACATGATCTGTATTTTGACATGGCACTTTTTGACGGAATATTTGCTCTTTTTCCGGTTCTTGAGAACTATGGATCAATCTGAACTTCGGAAGTGTAGCGCATGATTTCAGATTATTTTATTCTCTTTCTGAGATGCCTTTTAACACAATAAAACTGCTCATAATGATGCGCTTGCATCACATGATCTGTATTTTGACATGGCACTTTTTGACGGAATATTTGCTCTGTTTCCGGTTCTTGAGAACTATGGATCAATCTACACTTCGGAAGTGTAGCGCATGATTTCAGATTATTTTATTCTCTCTCTGAGATCCCTTTTAACACAATAAAACTGCTCAAAATGATGCGCTGGCATCACATGATCTGTATTTTTGACATGGCACTTTTTGACGGAATATTTGCTCTTTTTCCGGTTCTTGAGAATTATGGATCAATCTACCCTTCGGAAGTGTAGCGCATGATTTCAGATTATTTTATTCTCTTTCTGAGATGCCTTTTAACACAATAAAACTGCTCAAAATGATGCGCTGGCATCACATGCATCTGTATTTTGACATGGCACTTTTTGACGGAATATTTGCTCTTTTTCCGGTTCTTGAGAACTATGGATTAATCTATACTTCGGAAGTGTAGCGCATGATTTCAGATTATTTTATTCTCTTTCTGAGATGCCTTTTAACACAATAAACTGCTCCAAATGATGCGCTGGCATCACATGATCTGTATTTTGACATGGCACTTTTTAACGGAATATTTGCTCTTTTCCCGTTCTTGGGGACTATGGGTCAAACTACAC